>CM035410.1:59021272-59241272 GCA_020310875.1 Ceratopteris richardii | reverse complement strand
ACAGAAGGATCTTTACATGAAGAGCACTCTCCGAAACATATAACACAAACAATAGTCACATATCCCATACACTTCTCAACCAAGTATTTTCTTTTGGAAGGATAGAGACAACAGAAGGATGCTATTTTTAAGATAGAATATAGAATAAAATATATTCTCAAGATTCTCAAGGCTCACCGTGCCTCTCAAATCAAGATTATATACTCTAATCTACATCTAATACGCACACTTACACAAAGAGGTTTAGGTTAGATATGTTGGTTTCTTCAACCACTCCAACCTCCTTGTCTTCTTGTTGAGTTTCTACTAATGCAACCTCTAGTTATTCTTCTTGTAACAAGATTTTGCTTTGTGTTTTACCTTCATAAATTTTGCGAGGATTACTAGTGTAACAATTTGATTCCTTATGATTTATTCTTCCACAAGTTTGAACTTCTTGAAAATTTCTAGTGCAAAGTGAGCTCTAAATCCTTCTTCTGTAAGCCTTTTCTCCTCCTGAATGGTTGCATCATCATTTGCAAGGTATGTAGCAGCTTGGAGCTTTTCGATGTGGAGGAGATCATCTTCATCTATGGAGATTGGGAAGTTATGGGCAGTTTGTATCTCATGCATACTTTCTGTGCTACCTTGTAATTTCATGAACTTCCATTGTGGAATGTATGGAATATATTTGTTGTTGGTTCCTTGATTCCCTCTCGTCTTGTCTATTCTCGATCGTTTCTCTATTTTGTCTTTGTCTCTATATTGATTGTGGACTTAAAACCAACATCTCTTCGAGCTCTATAGGATCGCGGAATACAAATTTTGACAATTTTTTGACTTTCTTTGACCAACACATTTTGGATGCCTTCACTAAAAATTAATATTCACTCATTTTGGTTGATCAAGTTTGCATTGTGGAATGGAAGCAGATCGTTTACGGGACTTTCAAAAGCTTAAGGATTTAAAATGAAGGGGAAAATTTAAATCCTCCCCCCTCCCTGCTCCTCTTTCTTTTTTCCCCCAAATTTTGTTAGAAACAAGTTTATAAAATGGAAAGTGATACTTTTTTTTTTTGGGATTTGTTTTTATTTGCATCATGTTATCTGAAGGAGAAATTCTTTTTCTCCCTCGTATATTTCATTGTTTTGTCTTTCCCATTTCCCCCTTTTCTGTTCCTCAATATTTGGTGATTGTAACGATTTGCATGCAGGGACCCAATCCGCTGTCTTGCAAGAAGAAATCAAAGAAAGCGAAAAAAACACAGGTGAGTATTCTACAAACTCAAATATCCTGTATGTGTCAAGTATCAGAAGATAATATTGAATTGATTCCTGCAGGTTAAACTTCAGTGAAATTCAGCAGATACTGAGCTTATAAAGGAAAGCTATTGGTTCCTTGCAAACTATTACCTTGCTGACCTTGGTTGGGCTGACTGGATTGACTTCAAAACAGCTCACTTTCTTATGACACCTTAAGTTCTTCCAAACTAAAGTAGAGGGCAAAGAAGAACGTAGGCCTTTTGATTTGCCCATTTTGTGGTTGAAGAACTCTATAAATGCCTCTATGCCTGGTCTGCTGTAACACCATGAACTTCAATTATTCTCCACCTGCTCTCCCCCCAGCCTTCCCCCCCTAGCACCTTGCTTTTTCATGGGACTATTTTTCCAGTGTATCTACGTGAAGTTTTCTGATAAATGTGAAAATTTGTCCGCCTCTAAAATCGAGGAAAATGAATTTGATGATGTTTCTGTTTTTCTATAAGATTGATTGAATGAGACCTATCTTGGCTTATCTTATGCTTGAAATAGAGGCTCAAGAAAAGCCTATGTAATCAAATGCTGTAGAGATTCTTTTCCTTAGCAGGGATATCTAGGTATTATTCCTAGAGTTGGTACATTGCGTGATTGGGGGCACATTGATGGTAAATTGAAGCTCATAAACGGGGACAGTTGAACTCATGGCTTGCGTTAGAGATAATGGTATTCACCATCTCATACGTGATTTTTTATCTTTTTCCTATTTTCATGGGGAACTTCATTATAGACATTTTGAACTTTTCCTCAACAATTACCTTGATTCAATGAGGTACACAGATACACATGTACGTGGATGTGACGTAAAATGATAGCGTGATATTGGATATCACAAGAGAGAAAGGAACTGATGTATCAAATCTTCAAAAAACCAAAATGACCTATGAGGCGAGAAAATCACATCATGGTGCATATGATACAATGCTTGTGCCAGATGAAAGGAAAATGATAAAGGATATACCGTCAAGTGACAAAGAGAGAGAGTGAGATGCTCACAAATCGAGGAAGTAAGGGTAGATAATATTCGTGTAAGTTCTTTCCCAAGGTATATTTTGTGTGAGATTTGGGGCTGAGGTTTAGTGAATTTATGCTTCTTGGTACCCCTCAACATAGTTGTGTGAAATCACTTAAAATGGTCGAAGTGATGCAATAGTTAATAAATGAAAAAGAAATTGCCTATTAGTTGATTAGTAATGGGCAAAAGTGTAAACTATGGAAAGCTATTGAAAGGAGATTCAAAATAGAAGGATCAAGGTGGATACATGTAGGGAGTCTTTGACATGGGTGGATGAGGTTTCTGTAAGTTCTTTAGCCCTATGTTGTGTATTGCATGAGGTTTGGGGCCAAGGTTTAAAAATGGTATGTTTCTCAGCACTTAGACAGTTGAGGTGTGAATTGCTTAAATGGTCCAAGTAGTCCAATAGTTAATAAATGAAAATAAGATGCCTATTGTTTGATCAATAATGGGTAGAGATGTAAATTATAGAAAGTTGTTAACAAGAGCTCCAAGATACAAGGATCCAGATGGATACATGGAGAAAGTCTTTGGGACCTTAAGCTCTCAACTTCCTTTTAAATGACAAGAAAGCTCCTCTAAGCCATGGAACTCTCATCATCTCCATACAAAGTTCATGTTGTGCAGCTAGGCACTTGATGAGCACATGTTGAGTTCTAAGTAGTATTTGACCTTGACCAAGATGATCAAGCCATTATCAATTATGGTGAAGTGATATTGCACATCAATGTTTACTGTGTGCATGAGGCATGACATTCTTAACCGAGAATGTGATACTTTGGCTATCACATTCAAGCATAAGTGTCCTCTTTTGTTTATTGTACTTGCTGTCCGTTTGAAAACCTCTAGAGCACCACAAAATAACACCATCTTTAAGTGTGTAAGTGGACCTAGTAGTAGATGTGCAAGCATTAATGTCATTAGCCATGTTCTAATTATAAAACCCTTACGTATCTCTAATGGCCTTTGCCATAACACAAGCATCTGGACTGTCTCCTTCAAGCACGTCATCATGTACTTCATCACATCCCAATGTTCTTTGTGGGGATTAAACATGGATCTATTCCAATTACGTGAGGAATGTTTGGTTTGGTTCTAATTGCATAATATATAAATGGTCCACAAGCTGAAGCATTGCGAACGCTCTCCATATGAATGGATGGATCACCATTCTTTGGGCAATCATTTTTACTTAGTGTTTGGCTACAATAGGACACTAAAAATAAGTTTTAACCAATGTAACTAATTTAATGTACGTTTTTTGCTACGAGAGTTATTTTTTTTGTTTTTTTTTTTTCCTTCTTTCTTTTTTGTGCCTTATTTAGTTTAATCCTCGTGTTAAAATATGTTCTTTGAGGAATTATAAATCACTTCTTTTCTTTTCAGGAATGGGCATTCATCAACATACAAGTACGTATGATTGTATTGCCGTTCATATCCTTTTTAGTGGATAAAGAATGGTGGTCAGTATGGCTTTGATTGAGCCCATGTAATAAATAAACTAGCCAACCTTTTTGTAACATCTGAAAGCACTCTTTTTCTTCCTAGAAAATTAACATATTATCAGTATATAAAAAAACTATGATTAGGCTACCATTTTGTATAATTTTATTTATGTGGCCTTATTTGAAACTATGAGAAAGCATAAACGAGTCAAACTCTTTCTACTATTGTTTTAGGCGGATGTTTCTGCCCATGCAGCCTTCTTTTGAGTCTGCAAACTGAGTGTTCTTTGCTAGACATAACAAACCTCTATGGTTGTATCAAGCATAACATCTGAAATCACCAGGTTGCTAATCCGTTTGATAAGAGTTTGAATGAAGAGCTACATTGAATGCAAAAGAGTGCAAAGGGTGGTAATTTTAACTGCAGGAGCAAATAACTGTTGAAAATTGATGTTTTTTTTGGTGCATACCCTTTCGCCATTGTTCATGCTTTGTGGTCGGGTTTCCCCTCCGCCGATTTCAATTTAATTAACTCTTTGTTTGGAATAGCTTTCGTTTTTCCCATAACTCAAGCGACTTCTAAGCATCATATGCATTCGAATCCCCCCCGGTTCCCCCTTCCCTCCTCTCCTGTAATTTTGTTCCTTTTCGCATTGGCTAACTTTCTCTCCCATTTCGCCTCACATGACTTGGCCTTCCTGGAACTAAGAAGTTTACTCTCATAATCGAACATGGTGTATCACAGTTCGCGGTCATATCTCTGAATGCTTCTCCTTGATATGGTAGATCTCTTTGCCTAACCGTCTATATTACCAAACAATCGATCCACATCATAAAGTGTCGAAAATTTCATTGATAGGTATTAGGAAAATCCTTATCATTTACAGCCTATTATCAGCATGTTCTCTTGGCTGCTCATCACGATCATCTGCATACACTAGCCAATATCATTTTGGCTTGATGATCATTGTTACATATGCATTTTCAACCCTTGTTGCTATATCACGAGGCTTATTTAGAAGGAGTGGGTAGTTGTGCATGTTGAAATTTCAGCTTTTAAAGGTAGTTATCAAGGGTTGTCAGCTTTTTTGAGCAGCTTTGCTACATCAAATACATTATCCAAGCTGCATTTAACTTTTTAAAATTCAGGTTGCCAAATTCTATAACTCATTCGTCTTGGGCATAACATGTTCAAATGCATCAGAATAAAAGATAGCATTCATAGCTTTGCCACATCAAATACATTACCCAAGCTGCATTTAACTTTTTAAAATTCAGGTTGCCAAATTCTATAACTCATTCGTCTTGGGCATAACATGTTCAAATGCATCAGAATAAAAGATAGTATTCATAGGAAGGGACTATTTTTAGACTAAACCTCATCAAGGGTGCGGATTGAGTGTTGTGTGGAGTGAGTGATTGCATATGTGAGCCCTAATTTTCTAGGGATCTCCCCAAAATCCTCATGTGAGGTAAGTTGTGGACAACATGCATTTTTAGTCGTATGAAATAGTTCTAGTTTTCAATGATACCATTAAAAGAGGGATTTTGTGGGCAAGAGACTCCTTTTTTGCAATTCTTGCAACATATTTGTTTTTTCTTGCCAAAAACTTGAACTTGACTAAAGAGTAACAATTGAGGGTTAAGAGGAGATACAAATCAAGTTTAAATGTCCTAGTATCTGATTATTTTTTGATACTAAGCATGTTGAATTGATGATCGTCTTGTTTTGATTGACGATAATGAGTTGGTAGTTGCTTTCTTTTTAAGGTGGATTTGAGGGTTCCGTGGATTCTTTTTGGTAAATAGGCATTATAAAAATTTTGTTCAATGCCTTTGACATGAACTCTATGCATAGAGAAAGGATGTCAAGGCCTTTGGAATCACATGATTGAAGCTCTTATGACCAAGTTCCAAGTGTTAGTGAATTTATGTACATATAATTTGATTGAGAGCAATTTTTTTGCATATTAACAATATAATTTACCCTTACATTTTAGAAGCACAATGGCGTATTTTGTGAATACATGAATCAATACAATATGAGTCGTTGGCTATTGCACAAAGCTGATTGTATGGTGTCAATGTCATAATTTACCCTAAGTTGCATTTTAAAAGCACAATGGCATATTTTGTCACCACAAAGATAGCACCAACATATGATATCTTCTTTATTAACTTACATATGAATCAATACAATATGAGTCGTTACCTATTGCACAAAGCTGATTGTATGGTGTTAGTGTCATTGATTGTGCAAGCAGATTGTTGTTGAGATAAACTTTGCAAGAAAATTGTAGAACACTCATTAGATGGAATCATAAGAAAGATGCATCAAAGTCTGCTATCCAACTATGTGATGGATCATTGTTCATTGAAGCAATGTATCGGCAATATGACTTGTCGATAATTTTGCTTTTCTTTTTTTGGGTAGAAAGGTGAATGAATCAAAATCAAGGTAGGGGCCAAAGTTATGAATGTGCTAAGTGGGTCACCACCAGGTTGAGCACCATCAAACATAGTTGTTTGGTATGATTTGTACGACCCATATTATACATTAAGAAATGATGCTATGTAGGTACCTTTTGATTTGTTGTATGGTATTTGTACGTTCACAAGGTATATTTTTTTGTTCAAAAATAAGATATTTTAAATATATATAGTTATTTTTATGAAACAAAAATATTTGCTATACATGACATCATACTTAAGTATCATGGATGTGAGCATGTGTATGTACAATGTAGTATGTATGTGATTTGTAACTTGTAAAATTGTAAAAATTTTATGTATACATATATGATATATGATATTACTAATGAGTATGCATTTACATACATACAAATTACAATCTATAATACTGCAATGCACAATGTATTTACTATTATGCACATACATATTACTATTTACAAACCAAAGTTATAATATTAATTTGACTTTTCAACTTGGAAACTTGCAGTCAACAATGACACATGATCACTTTTCACATCATAGACCATAATGCATAGTGCATACATTGTTCAAATTTCATCATTCATGAATATTGAAATTTGAGTCATAATCCTATATATGGTGAAGCTGTTGAAAAGGAGATTTAGAGGATGGAGGAGGTTGGTATCATAATCTATGTGGAACACTTGGAATGGCTCTCTTCCATCGTAGTCATCCTAATGAAGTAGTCAAACAAGATAAGAGTATTCCTAGAATAACATGGTCTCAACAAGGTAACAGAACCTGATGGGTTTCTTGACCCATTGTTGGAACAAGTTATAGAGGATGTGGTTGTTCATGCCCTCTACAATTTTATGGATGGTTTTACTTGCTATAATAAAATAGCCATCCATCCCAGTGAGGAGCCAAATATGACATTTATCATAGCTTGGGGAACTTAGAAATATACAAAAATGACCTTTGGGTTGAGGATTGCCCTTGCTATTCTAAATTGTACAATGTATCTCATCTTGGAAATCTCCTCTTGAACTTTCGAAGAATCTCTATGGATGAAATTTCTGCTTTCCCTAGAGTTGGATATCGAACATCACCATAAACCTTTACAAATCATCTTGAGCAGCTAGAGCAAGGCATAACCCCTTATCTAGTACATGTTGCCTTTGCCCATGGCATAGCCCCTAATCTAGACAAGATCATTTCAATCATGAAGCTACCAGAACCTACATGTGTCAAAGAGGCTCAAAGTTTTCTAGGACATACTAGTTATCATATGAAGTTTATCCATATGTATGATGAAATTTCACAATTTCTTTTGAGGCCAACAATTGTGAACATTCTGTTCCAATGGAAAATAGAGGAAGAAACCTACTTTACTTATCAAAAGAAGAGGCTTGCTTCTCCTCCCATCCGAATTACAAGAGATTGGTATAAATCTTTTAACATGCACGTGGATGTTAGTCTCATTGCTATGGGAGTGGTGCAAACACAACCAAGTCATGAGCATAAAGTGTGTTAGCTTGTACACTACACGAGTAGGCCACTCTCCCATGCTCAAATAAATTATAGAACCACATAAAGGTAAGGATTGAAAATAGTTTTTGCTCTTAGGAAATTTAGGCACTATGTGTTGGAACCTCCATCATTTTCATTATCAATCATCCTCCATCAAATATTGTCTTAATAAACCCCAAGTAGTTGGAAGATTCCTCTGTTGTATTCTCCTCTTCAAGGACTCCAACTTCAAAATTATCTGGAGAGGCTGGTGTACACATGTCATCATTGATCACCTATCTTGCATACAAATTCTCAGCCCACTCAAAAAGGGGGGTGGATGATTTTCCAAATAATGAAATATTTAAGGTAAGCACTTCCCCCTCCAGGTGGTACCATGAGGTGCTTTAGTTCTTGTCAAGTGTTATGTATCCTATGAGATCTCCTCCATTAGAAAAAATGACAAATTCAAAATAATTACAGACATTATATGAAAGGTATTGATGGCATTTGAAGAAAATGCCTCTTCTCACATCAGACGAGAAATGTTTTGGATATGGCACATGGAAGTGTAGACCATGGTCACTTTCATGGGGGACATCAAAATATTGAGAATCCTCCAAAGTGGTTATGGTGGCCTCATCTATTCCATGATGCTACCAACTATGCCAAAAGATGTGACATCTTCTAATGGTGTGCCTTAAAACTACCAAAGCAACATAATTAGCCCTTGTGCATCTCCATGACATGGAAACCCTTCAAACATTGGGGCTTGGAGTTTTTAGGGCCAATTTATCCTCCGATCAAACCAAATCAAGCCAAGAACTGTTGCTTGCGACACACTACGCCACAAAATGGGTAGATGCCATAGCCTCCAAGGATCGTATAAGAAAAGAGTGGCTTCCTTCCTTCATGATCAAATCTCTAGTAGCTTTTGATGTCCAATTGAAATCACCACTTATCAAGGTGCACATTTCATGAATATACTTATAGCTATATATTATTTAAGTACCAAATCCAAGAAGAAGCCATGATCATGTTACCCAAGAGCTAATGGACAAGAAGAGAGGACCAATGATGTTATATTAACATTGCTAACGAAGACTTTCCTACAATTCTTGGTGTGTTGGAAAAAGCTTGTCTAGGAATTTTGGCCCATGCTCTTGTCAAACATATGGTTTGCAAGCATTGACACCCGTTGAATCTATTTCTTGTTCAACTAGCATAGAGTTTCTTCTCACACACACACATACAATCACACACACACACACACAACGAGAGAGAGAGAGAGAGAGAGAGAGAGAGAGAGAGAGAGAGAGAGAGAGAGAGAGAGAGAGAGAGAGAGAGAGAGAGAGAGAGAGAGAGAGAGAGAGAGAGAGAGAACTAGTTGTATTCCTATCTAAGGAGGGGTGACCACCCAAGATGATGCACCTCTCCAAGGGGGGTGACCTCTCAAGGGGATCCACTTCTCCAAGGAGGGGTAGCTATCAAGGGTTTGTTCCATCTCTCAGAGGAGGTAACTACCCATTGAAACTTGGCTCATCTTTAAAATTGAACCTTCAATTAACTTGATAGCAATTAATGGATGCACGAGAACGAGAAATACATAAGTACTTAAGCAAGGCAAAACGCCATCATAGATAATTTATTGGTGACCCCAATATCAATATGCTAGATTACCACTTATGTTTCTCACAATAAGAAACCAACTTTGTACTTTTACCATCAATATTCCTTCCATCTCCTCAAATCTAGGAGACCACAATGTCATGCCCACTCCAAAAAAATTTGGTAAGGAGGTCACCTAGGGATGATGGACAAACTCCATGGACCACTACGTAGTTTTGTTGGGAAACTATCTATGTGACTAGGATGACCAACCTTAATATGGAACAATGTTATAACCTCTCTTAGCATTATCAAGAAAACTAGAAACACTACCTTCAATTAGTAAGGGCAAGCACTTATTTAAGACTTTGGAGTGTCCCTACTTAGGTGACATCCTTCATGGCCTGATGGATGACCAACCACCTTGATCTAGGAAGACCACTCACCTTCTCATTCCTTGTAATGATGGGCGACCATCAACCTTTTGTCAAATGTAACCAATTCTTTAGTAGTCGCAACTTGGGTGATGATTTTCATGGCATGATGGGTGACCACAAACCTTGGTCAAGTGCAAACACTTCTTGAGTCCCAACTTTGGTGATAAATTTCATGGGATGATGGGTGACCACCAACAATGGTCTAAGAAGACCATTGTTCTCTCATCCACAATGTTGAGAGTTCATTATCCTCTCATCATCAACATTGGATGACCACTATCCTCTTTCAAATTGGGGGATCACCAATTTTTCCAGCAAAGGTGATTTATTTTCTCACATTTCCAACATTCAAGGGCAACCACTCATCCTCTCATCCCCAACATTAGGAGACTTACCCTTCTTGGTTGAGATATCAAGCTCAGCATGTGCTAATTGAGGATGCCATGTATCACTTTTCATTTCTCTAACATACACTGATATATGTGAGGGATACTTTAGTGAGCTTTACCAGATTTATCTCCGGAGAGTGATAACACATTTGTTTCTTTCCAACTCACTCATTTGCAGACATTAGGTTTTTCTTTATGTGCCTGTTTTTATATATTGTACTAGTTGCATTGTCATATTAGGTCACTCTTGTATATTCTCTTTATGTAATAGAAGAACTAGAAGAAGATTATTCTTCCTTGCCTCAATCTATGTGTGTGCTTCTCTTTATGTGTGAGAGTGCATGTTTGGTATGTTGGTTCGGTTGCTTCAAATCACATGACTAGCCATGCAAAATTGTTTAGTAGTCTGTATAAATTGCCAATTCCTGGAATTTTTGAAACAGGTGATGATACATCACATCCTATCAAACATACAAGAAATATGGCACTATCAATGGAGTATGGAAAGGTAAAAAATCTTGCTGATGTACTACATGTTCGCAGTATAACAAAGAACCTTGTTTCTATTGGACAAATGGTTGACCAAGGATTAGAAGTCCGGTTCAATGTTAATAGTTTATATGTAGAAAAGTACAAGCAAAATGGAACGTTGATCACCAAAGGGAATAAAGTCGGTAGGATGTTCACCTTGAATGTGAAAATTCTTGAAATGAAAGCAACCATTTTTGCAAAAGATGAAAGTGTTATTTCTCACATAGAGATTTGGCACAAACAAATTGAGCATGTAAATTTGCAGAGAATTAAGTTGATGCAATCAAAGGAGCCTGTCAATGGACTACCAAATTTCAAGGTTGTAGAAATGAAGAAGGTATGTGAAGCATTTCAATTTGGTAAATAGTCAAGGGCATCATTTCCGCATGACAAGCATGTTGGTGAGAATGTGTTAGAATGAATATATACAAATATTTGGGATCCTGCAAAGACCATATCTATGGGAGGTTGCATGTTTTATGTCACTTTCATTGATGACCATACATAGAAAGTATGGGTATACTTCATGAAGGACAAGAGTGAGATGTTTGCTCACTTTTAGAATTTCAAGGCTATGGTGGAGAAGTAGACAAGGAACTACATTCACCCATTAAGATCTAATGGAGGAGGTGAATATATATCAAATGAATTTGGTAGTTTCCCAAAAAATCATGGAATTCAAAGGTCGTTTTCATGTAGGTACACACCACAATAGAATGGCATTATTGAATGCAAAAATGCACATATTTCAAACAACAAAGGAAATGCTGAAGACTCAAGTACAAAATTTCAAGTTCTAAGTGGAACAGATATGGCACCAAACAATAGTTCAAACTCAAACCCCTAGAGTGAAAGATTGCATGGAAATTTTAGTCCAATAAATTCATCAACTACGTCCAAGAAAGGTAAAGAAAAAGATTTCGGTGACAATACAACATCAAGTTTTGAAGACATTGATGGAGAGTCAAGCGGTTTAGGAAAGAGCCTTGATGAGGAGCTTGGATTACCCTTTGTGAAAACTCCATGACTAAGAAAGGCATATGCAAATGATACAACAAGAAGAAGTGACTTGGGGCTAAGGAGATCTCCAAGGATGAAGAATTCAATGAATTGATTAACATATGATAGCTACATGGCTTGTCATTGTGCCTACACAAACAAGAAGGCCAAAGAAAGGAGTTAGAAGAAGGAGGGAGATGGAAACATTATGCAGATTTAGCAAAGAATAGGCCTAATCATTTTTTTCATAAATTATTTCCAACCAAAAGTGATTTTTATCACTATAACAACATTGTAAATACTATTTGGGTGCATTAGTCCCCATTTTGTTCAAGCTGAGGAGTCCTCGAGCTTGAGGAGCTTTTCTAAAAGAGATCTTTGATAATTGAAGGCACTCCATTGTTCCTCTCTTTGTTCTTGCCTTGTGTGCACATATGCATATGTGTGTTCATGCTTGTGTGCTTCTCACTCATGCACCTGTGCCTTCACTTGCTCATGGTCATCATACTAGTCCTCACATCTCCACGGATCGACATTTTTGAGGTGGATCTCCACCATTGTTGTAGAGTGACACCAAATTTGATGTCGTTGTCGGGGAGAGAGCTTCAAGGATGAGCGTGTGATGGTAAGATGTAGAGTTGTGATGTTGGAGTCATATGTAATATCCTTACTTTTCTTTATTTTTCATTATCTTTTCTTATTTTCTTCATCACCATCACCATCATCATCATCCTCACCATGTCCTACCTCCATCTCCATCATAGATGAATTTTCAATTTTTTGGTGATATTCCCTTCCCCACCTCATTCCCCTCATTTCATTTGTGAGAGAGAGCTTGTGTGCATTTTGTTTTCTTTTTTTTTTGTGAGCTTTTCTTGTAGGTTTCAACTGAATCATCATCTCCAGCAGCTTGTGCAGGTATGATAGACCTCTGCATAGGTCCCAAGATGATGACTTCTGTCTGTTGCAACAGACAAAGAAAGTTTGTATTTCTTGTTTTCATGTATGACATGATAAACTGCACCATTAGAGCATTCCAAATCACTAGAAACATCACAAAAATTTGCATTATCATGACAGACCAAACCTGCAATAGACACCATCTATCGTGATAGACACCCATCTATCGCGAAAAACTAAAATCTGTGATAGATGATAGACAACAGACAATAGACACCATACATTTTGGCTTAATGATCATTGTTTCATATGTGTTTTCAATCCTTGTTTCTATATCACGAGGCTTATTTAGAAGGAGTGGGTAGTCGTACATGTTCAAATTTGAGCTTTTAAAGGTAGTTATCAAGGGTTGTCAACTTTCTTGAGCAGCTATGCTACATCAAATACATTACCCAAGCTGCATTTGACTTTTTAAAATTCAGGTTGCCAAATTCTATAATTCATTTTGTTGGAGTTAGACGTCTGCGGAAGCACGCAAACAGCACAAGGAAGAAGAAGAAGCTTGGAGCACAAACACACAATACTGAATGTATTACTAGAGAATGTACAAAGATAAGTAGCCCATTAGGGCAATAGGCGTATATACAAGCCAAGGGAAAAAAAACCTCCTAAAGAGGGAAAAAAGTGCCCTGACGGTCCTAGTGTGTTCACACACATCACTACCTAAATATATCAACAAATCCCACCTGGGAGGGCTGCCGTGAACAAGGAGCTGGCACTCATGTATAAGGAAGTGCCAAGCTATGTGGAAATCACTCCACAAAAGGAAGTAAGCCCAAAGCTTTGCAGAAAGCTTCAAACTTCTCCCTAGGTAGAGCCTTCGTGAAAAGGTCTGCAATGTTCTCCTGCGTGGGCACATATGCCAAGCTTATCTCCCCAGCAGAGAACCTCTCCCTGACATAGTGATAATGCACCTCAATGTGCTTAGTGCGAGCATGGAACACAGGGTTCCTCGCAACTGCCAATGCACTCTGACTGTCAGTGAAGATGGTGGTGGAAGACGAGTGACCAACACCCAAATCAGCCATAAGTCGTCTGAGCAACACACACTCAACAGTCGCTGTGAAAGCTGCCCTATACTCAACCTCACAACTAGAAGTGGCCACAGTAGGCTGCTTCTTGCTCAACCAAGATATACATGAGCTACCAAGCATGAAGCAAAAACCATTGGTGGACACACAAGTGTCATAGCAACCAGCCCAATCTGAGTCAGAAAACGCATGCAAATCTGGCAGTAGTGATCCCCCCTTGGGATAAAACAACCCAAGTAGCCGAGTACCACTCAAGTAGCGAAAGATGCGCTTAACCGCTATCGGGAAGAAGGAGGTCGTGGCGGGAAGCCGGCGCGTGGGGTTGGATCAGGCCCCTCTCTGGTGCGCCGTTCCCGCTGTCCTGCGAGCGGCGTCTGCGCGCTGGGCGCGTCGCGTGTGCTCTCCGGAGCGTGCGCGATCCTCGTAGGGTCCCTTGCCCCTCGGAAGTGTCGCGACGTGGGACCGTGGCCATCGGAAAGAGACGATCGGATACCGCAGTGAAACACGTGATGTAGATCAAGCTCGAAGATACAATCGGAAATGAAACTGAAGCCTCTAATAAAAAGAATGATACAAACAGGCCGCTACAGTGCGGGCCGACGGTACAATAAAACTGCTACAGTGCAGTGCGATGATACAATAAAAACGCCGCCGCTACAGTGCGGATCGGCCGATATAAAATAGATCCCTCGCTACAGTGCGAGAAATCACCCACGAGATTCCGCTTCGGTCTTCGCGGTCCAAGCTTTTCTTCAGGTCTTCAATCCGCTCTTTATTTCAGGTACCCTCAACAATGGCCTTCCTTCTCTTTACTTCAGATAATCAGAAACCGCAATAACCTGGAGGAGACGATCCACAAGGGTAATCCACAGGATGGGGTCTTTATCTTCCGTCTTCAATGCTTTCACTTCATATAATCAGCATCCACATAAACCTGGTAAGACGTTCCACAAGGGCAATCCACAGGATGGGGAGTACTCTTTATCTTCCGTCTTCAATGCTTTCACTTCATATAATCAGCATCCACATAAACCTGGAGGAGACGATCCACAAGGGCAATCCACAGAATGGGGAAGAAACAAATTAGTTTGGACTTATTTATAGGCCCCTCCCTAGGACTTCCTTCTAGAACGTTCTAACCTCCTCAATGAACTTTCTATTTTTGGCAGACTTTTAATTTTTCCCTAGACTAAGGTTTTGTTTTCACACTGGATGTCGCGGTTTAATTGGTTTTTAGGGTTTGACCTAGGATAACCGCCAATTTCAAGGGTCTGACCTAGGTTTTGGGGTCGGGAAAATTAGGCGTTTGCTCACAATTATCTCAAACTCGCCAATTCATGGGTTTATTTACAAATTCGGCCTAAACTCTAAAGGTTTCCAAGGGTTTGAGTCTGATTTTCAGGGGATAAACCCTCAATTTCAGCCAGTTTCAAGGGTCAAACCTAAATTTTCATGGGTCAAATGTCAGCCTAAATATGTACAAAATATACCACTCTCTCGGTCAAAACATCACACAAAAACTCAAAAACCAATGAACTTTTGAAAAAAACTCAGTGCACACTCCCTGCGGGATTTCATCCCGACACCGCCTTCCAATGCATGACTCCTCGGCAATGCATAGCCTGCTCATATGTGAGACATCAAACTGAATATTTGGCCGAGTAATGCATAAGTAAATCAAGCATCCAACAGCCTGCTGATAGAGAACAACATCAAATGCATCTCCAGCATCATGAAGACTCAATCGTAAACCTGTCTCCATAGGAGTGGCAATAGGCTTACAGTCTTCAAGGCCAAAACGCTGCAATAATGTGTCAATATATTTCGTTTGACACAAAGCCATTCCACCATCAACTTGCATAAACTGAATGCCTAAATAGTGATGCAAATGCCCCAAATCAGACATCTCAAATGAGGCATGCAAATCAGCCTTGAAATCAGTAATATGCTTCTCAATAGGACCAGTGAGCAGCATGTCGTCAACATAGACAACAATGATCAGAAGCACATCATTAGCACGCTTAACATATAAGGTGCTTTCAGTTGGATTGTTCTCAAAACCATGTGCAATCAGATAGTCATGTATCTTCTCATACCAAGCACGTGGTGCTTGCTTTAAACCATATAATGCCTTCTTTAACCTGCACACCTGGTTTTCATGCCCTTTTTGCACAAAGCCACGGGGCTGAAAAACATACACTTCTTCATGCAAGTCATCATTCAGAAATGTTGTTTTAATGTCCAACTGATGTACATTCCAACCATGATGGGCTGCAAGTGCACAAATGCTCCGAACAGTAGTCATACGGCATGTAGGTGCAAAGGTCTCATCAAAATCAATGCCTCTTTCTTGCGCATAACCCTTTGCAATAAGCCTAGCCTTATACCTGTCAACTGTACCATCAGGTTTACGCTTCAGCTTGTATACCCACTTAGTGCCAATGGCCTTCTTGCTAGGAGGCAAGTCACATAAAGACCATGTACCATTCTTCATTATAGCATCATATTCAGATTGCATAGCTGCCATCCAATTTTCTGAATTTTGTGCTTCATCAAAAGAAACATGCTCATTCTCATCACAGAGACTAGACGCAGCCATAACATAGCAATCTGATGCAAAGGAGGCACTATGAGAGCCTGAACGAGTATGATATGACAAAGGTGCATTTAATTTGTTGTCACGCAAAGTTTGCACCAGCCATTTTGGCATAGTTTTTGCCTTCTCAATATTAGCTCTCTCATCAACAAGTGCATCATGTAAATCTGCATCAGAAATGGAATGATCTGCATCATCATATGAAACCTGCAAAGGCTGAGAAGTTGCCTCATTAGGACCAGCAGTAGACTCTCCACCTATAAAAAGAGGCATCAAAGTATCATACATGTCTTTGGAGCTAACAGATGTCTCCTTAGTACATGAAAGCAATGGCTGAATATCATCTTCCACAAAGAAAACATCACGGCTAACCAGAATGCGTTTAGTCTGTGGATGATACAGACGATAGCCTTTACTTTCAGAACTATACCCAACAGAAATACATTTTACTGCCTTATCATCCAATTTTCTGCGATGTTGTTCAGGCACTAATGCATATGCCAAACAACCAAAAACACGTAGATGAGCAACACATGGCTTGCAGTCATGCCAAGCCTCATATGGAGTGATGGACTGCAGCGCTTTAGTGGGACACCTATTAAGTACATATGCTTCACACATGACAGCCTTAAGCCAGAAACTATGTGGTAAAGCCTGACTCTTGACCATACACCTCGCCATCTCCATGAGTGACCTGTTCTTCCGTTCAGCAACTCCATTCTGTTGAGGTGTATACGACACTGTACACTGGTGTTTTATCCCACGTTCAACCAGAAATGCATTAAAATCAGAAGAAATATATTCCTCCCCTCGATCAGAACGGAGGGTGCCCATTTTACATGCTGACAGATTTTTCGCCAAAACCAAAAACTGTTTGAAGCACAAAAACACTTCGGACTTTGCCTTCAATGGAAATACCCATGCATGCCTGGAAAAATCATCAATGAAAGTCACGAAGTAAAGATAGGCTCCAAAAGAAGGTGTCTGCATAGGACCACAGACATCACTATGTAGAAGCTGCAAATTCTTTGTAGCCCGAATTGAACCATCTTTTGGAAAGGAGGAACACTGCATTTTGCCCAAAATATAGCCTTCATATACATGTTTTCCAGGTGCCTCAAGCTTGGGCAAAGAAGACACCATATCAGATTTTTGCAGGCATAGCAAACTAGCAAAATTCAGATGACCAAAGCGTGCATGCCAAAGCTTTGCATCTAACATAGCCTGAGAATCATGAACTGCACATGCCGAATCATTCACATATCTTTGATAGTCTACGAGCTTATACAGCCCACGACATAAAATGCCAGAAGCAATAATCACATCGCCATTTGATAAATCATGAACTGTACACCTGTCATCAACGAATTTCACTACCAAGCCAATCTTGGCTAATGCAGAAACTGATAACAGATTCTTCTTGATCCCTGGCACAAATAAAGCATCTGACAAGGTGAAAGAACTACCATCAGCAGTAGTCAGAATGATCTTACCAACTCCCATAACAGGATAAGAGGAGTTGTTGGCGCATGTGACAATATTCCCTGTAGGGGCAGGCTCGAGTGAAGAGAAGAAACTGTGCTGTGAGGTAATATGTTTGGTCGCCCCACTGTCAAAGTACCAAACATCTGAGTCGACTGCAACCATAACAGAGACTAGACGCAGCCATAACATAGCACTTTGATGCAAAGGAGGCACTATGAAGGCCTGAACGAGTATGATATGACAAAGGTGCATTTAATTTGTTGTCACGCAAAGTTTGCACCAGCCATTTTGGCATAGTTTTTGCCTTCTCAATATCAGCTCTCTCATCAACAAGTGCATCATGTAAATCTGCATCAGAAATGGAATGATCTGCATCATCATATGAAACCTGCAAAGGCTGAGAAGTTGCCTCATTAGAACCAGCACTAGACTCTCCACCTATAAAAAGAGGCATCAAAGTATCATACATGTCTTTGGAGCTAACAGATGTCTCCTTAGTACATGAAAGCAATGGCTGAATATCATCTTCCACAAAGACAACATCACGGCTAACCAGAATGCGTTTAGTCTGTGGATGATACAGACGATAGCCTTTACTTTCAGAACTATACCCAACAGAAATACATTTTACTACCTTATCATCCAATTTTCTGTGATGTTGTTCAGGCACTAATGCATATGCCAAACAACCAAAAACACGTAGATAAGCAACACATGGCTTGCAGTCATGCCAAGCCTCATATGGAGTGATGGACTACAGCGCTTTAGTGGGACACCTATTAAGTACATATGCTGCACACATGACAGCCTTAAGCCAGAAACTATGTGGTAAAGCCTGACTCTTGACCATACACCTCGCCATCTCCATGAGTGACCTGTTCTTCCATTCAGCAACTCCATTCTGTTGAGGTGTATACGACACTGTACACTGGTGTTTTATCCCACGTTCAACCAGAAATGCATTAAAATCAGAAGAAATATATTCCTCCCCTCGATCAGAAGGGAGGGTGCCCATTTTACATGCTGACAGATTTTTCGCCAAAACCAAAAACTGTTTGAAGCACAAAAACTCTTCGGACTTTGCCTTCAATGGAAATACCCATGCATGCCTGGAAAAATCATCAATGAAAGTCACGAAGTAAAGATAGTTTCCAAAAGAAGGTGTCTGCATAGGACCACAGACATCACTATGTAGAAGCTGCAAATTCTTTGTAGCCCGAATTGAACCATCTTTTGGAAAGGAGGAACACTGCATTTTGCCCAAAATATAGCCTTCATATACATGTTTTCCAGGTGCCTCAAGCTTGGGCAAAGAAGACACCATATCAGATTTTTGCAGGCATAGCAAACTAGCAAAATTCAGATGACCAAAGCGTGCATGCCAAAGCTTTGCATCTAACATAGCCTGAGAATCATGAACTGCACATGTCGAATCATTCACAGATCTTTCATAGTCTATGAGCTTATACAGCCCACGACATAAAATGCCAGAAGCAATAATCACATCGCCATTTGATAAATCATGAACTGTACACCTGTCATCAACGAATTTCACTACCAAGCCAATCTTGGCTAATGCAGAAACTGATAACAGATTCTTCTTGATCCCTGGCACAAATAAAGCATCTGACAAGGTGAAAGAACTACCATCAGCAGTAGTCAGAATGATCTTACCAACTCCCATAACAGGATAAGAGGAGTTGTTGGCGCATGTGACAATATTCCCTGTAGGGGCAGGCTCGAGTGAAGAGAAGAAACTGTGCTATGAGGTAATATGTTTGGTCGCCCCACTGTCAAAGTACCAAACATATGAGTCAACTGCAGACATGCACTGCTCATGAGAAGATGGGTCAAAACTGCAAACATTAGTAAACGCCCATTCTTCTTCCTACACAAGATTAGCATACTCTGTTTTTGGTGTAGAGGCTTCTGCAACAACCATTCCAGCCTCCTTTTTCTTTGCCTCTTTTGCAGCCAGTTTTGGACAGTTCTTTATGATATGATCATTCCCTTTACAATACTTGCAAAACAATTTCTGCTTTTCTGATTTCTTCTCATCTTTATCTTCCTTCTTAGAATATGCAGAATTGGAAGATTTCTGCTTACTAGTTGAAGAGCTGCATTTTCCTTTGCCCTTCTGACTAGCCAAGAAAGCTTGATCTGCAACTCGCATAATGGACCTGTTTTGCTTGGATTGATCTTCCTACAACAGAATAGAGACTAACTCCTCAAATGATAAGGCATTTGGATTTCCTTTCATCATCAACCGAAGAGTAGAAGCAAAACTCTGATATGAGTCAGGAAGACCATTCAGAACGGTCTGCACAAGTGAGCTATCTGGTATAACCTCATCAGCAGAAATCAATTGTTCCTTCAAGTCTTTGATCTTTGTTAGGAAACTGTCCATAGAATCACCTTCATTCATGTGCTCACTCTCCAACTGTTTTCGGAGGTAAGCAACACGAGCCTCATTCCTAGCTTGGTACAATGTGGTAAGTGTATCCCAAGCATCCTTAGCTGTTCTGCAAGAGCAAATATGAGGAATAATGGCACGTTTGATAGACAAAGCTATCAATGCATGTGCCTAGGCATCTCTGCCATCCCAACGAATTTGCTCTGCAGTAGGTGCAACAGAAACAACAGCACAAACAGGAATCTGCGGAATATCATCTTCGACACCATCTTCATCAGCTCCAACACCTGTATTTGCAGTACCTGTCGTTACATGTGTAACAGGACGTCTTTCAACACCCTGCACAATGTTCCATAATCCTTTTGCAACCAAAACATGTCGCATCATATAAGCCCATAATGGGTAGTTGGTACCATCCAACTTATCCTCAACAGCCAACATACGGAATACATCACTACTTTTAGCCATGGCTGGTGACTAAAATACCTTGATGCAAAAAATTGATTGTATCTCAAAAAGTTGAACAGAACTGCCCAAACGAGTTCTACTAGACCTGTAGCAGACTTCGAGACGCTTAAACTCGTGAACAGAAACCGGTATGTACCTTTGGCACAAAAAGACAAAATAGCCTGCACAAGCGCTGCGATAGTGCGTTCGGAGGCCGAAACGAGCTCAGATCGTGATTTCGGCACCACAGAGCGAAGCGGTTTTGATCTCGAAAACACCCTGAGTATGCTCACCAAAATTCGTACGGTTCTGAGACTACAAACGGAGGAGTGTCGATGGCGCCCTAGATGAAACGACGACCTGCTCTGATACCAATTGTTGGAGTTAGACGTCTGCGGAAGCACACGAACAGCACAAGGAAGAAGAAGAAGCTTGGAGCACAAACACACAATACTGAATGTATTACTAGAGAATGTACAAAGATAAGTAGCCCATTAGGGCAATAGGTGTATATACAAGCCAAGGGAAAAAAAACCTCCTAAAGAGGGAAAAAAGTGCCCCGGCGGTCCTAGTGTGTTCACACACATCACTACCTAAATATATCAACAAATTTGTCTTGGGCATAACATGTTCAAATTCATTAGAATAAAAGATAGTATTCATATGAAAGGACTAATTTTAGACTAAAACTCATCAGGGTTGTGGATTGAGTGTTGTGTGGAGTGAGTGATTGCATATGTGAACCCTAATTTTCTAGGGCTCTGCCAAAATCCTTATGTGAGGTAAGTTGTGGACAACATGCATTTAGTCATATGACATAGCTCTAGTTTTTAATAGCACCATTAGAAGAGAAATTTTGTGGGCAAGAGACTCTCCTTTTTTGAAATTCTTGCAACATATATATTTTTTTTCTTGCCAAAAACTTGAACTTGACTAAATAGTAACAACCGAGGATTAAGAGGAGATACAAATCAAGTTCAGATGTCCTAGTATTTGATTATTTGTAGATAGCATGTTAAATTGATGATTGTGTTGTTGTGATTGACGATAATGAGTTTGTAATTGCTTTCTTTTTAAGGTGGATTTGAGGCTTCTGTGGATTCTATTTGGTATATAGGCATTATAAAAATTTGGTTCAATGCCTTTGACATGAACTCTATGCATAGAAAAAGGATGCCAAGGCCTTTTGGATCACATGATGGAAGCTTTTACGAGAAAGCTCCAAGTGTTAGTAAATTTATGTACATATAATTTCATTGACAACAATTTTTTTGCATATTAACAAATAATTTACCCTTACATTTTAGAAGCACAATGGCATATTATGTGAATACCTACATAACCAAAAAGATAGCACCAACATATGATACCTTCTTTATGGTACCGTTAGTGTCCATGTGAAAGGCTAAATGGCCAACAAACACTTCTTTGTATATGTTCTTTAATAAAACATATAGTGGCTTAGTCAACCACAGACTGGAAATTTGACCACAATTGTAACACCTAAGAAGTCTATGTTTGTGGTCCCTGTGTACTATGTTTTTTTGCATATTTTGCAGCCTCTGTGCAGAGTACTGTGTGCAAAAATCAAAAACTTTTTTATATGTTCTTTAATAAAACATATAGTGGCCTCGTCAGCCATAGATTGTAATTTTGAGTGCATTTGTAACACTCAAGGAATCTATGTTTGTGCTCTCTGTGTACTGTGTGTTTTTTGCGTATTTTGTAGGACTGTGCGGAGTACTGTGTGCGGTGTCTAGGAGCTCGATTTTCTATTAGGAGGATCTTGTCATGGAGCTATCAAGAAGGAGATTTCATTGTGGTGCATTTCCAACAAAATATTTCAGTGTCCGACCTAGTTAACAATTAGGTTCCATGGCTTATTTGAGGGATCAAACTGAGTCTAACAATCATGAAAACTCGTAGGTAGATACCTCTAATATGCTCAAGCTTGGGGATTCTTGGGCTTGAACAAAAAGGAGTTTCAAACATGTGAAATGATATTTACAATGGTATTTAGTGATCATAATCATAGTTTTTATAGGGGGTTCTTCCTACATGCTTCTTGGAGCTCCCTACATGCTCCGTCTTCTTGTGTGTCCACTTCTTTGATGCATTCCTGCACCTTGTGCATGACCTTGAGTGCCAACAATAACTCTTGTGCCACTTTAGAACTTTGGCAGTGTTGATATATTTAGGTAGTGATGTGTGTGAACACACTAGGTCCGCCGGGGCACTTTTTTTCCCTCTTTAGGAGGTTTTTTTCCCCCGGCTTGTATATACGCCTATTGCCCTAATGGGCTACTGTATTGTGTGTTGTGCTCCAAGATTCTTCTTCTTCCTTGTGTTGTTCACGTGCTTCCGCAGACATCTAACTCCAACAATTGGTATCAGAGCAGGTCGTCCCTTCATCTAGGGCGTCGTCGACACTCCTCCGGTTGCAGTCTCAGAATCACAAGAATTTTGGTGAGCATACTCAGCGTGTTTCCGAGATCAAAATGGCTTCAATTTCTGGTGCCGAAATCACGATCTGAGCTCGTTTCGGCCTCCGAACGCACTATCATAGCGCTTGTGCAAGCTCTTTCGTCTTTTTGTGCCAAAGCTATATACCAGTTTCTATTCGCCAATATAAGCGTCTCGAAGTTTGCTACAGGTCTAGCAGAATTCGTCTAGGCAATTCTGTTCAACTTTTTGAGATATAGTCAATTTTCTGCATCAAGGTATTTTAGTCACTGGCCATGGCTGAAAGCAATGATGTATTCCGTATGTTGGCTGTTGAGGATAAGTTGGATGGTACCAACTACCCGTTATGGGCTTATATAATGCGACATGTGTTGGTTGCAAAAGGACTGTGGAATATTGTGCAGGGTCTCGAAAAACGTCCTATCACATCTGCAACTGTTACAACTGCAGGTACTAAAGCTGATGCAGAAGGTGTCAAAGATGGTGATATTTTGCATATTCCTATTCGTGCTTCGGTTTCTGCTGCACCTACTACAGAGCAGATTTGTTGGGATGGCAGAGATGCCCAAGCACATGCATTGATAGATTTGTCTGTCAAACGTGCCATTATTCCTCATATTTGCTCTTGCAAAACAGCTAAGGATGCTTGGGATACACTTACCACATTGTATCAAGCTAGGAATGAGGCTCATGTTGCTTACCTCCGAAAACAGTTGGAGAGTGAGCACATGAATGAAGGTAATTCTATGGATAGTTTCCTAACAAAGATCGAAGACTTGAAGGAACAGTTGATTTCTACTGATGAGGTTATACCAGATAGCTCACTTGTGCAGACCGTTCTGAATGGTCTTCCTGATTCATATAAGAGTTTTGCTTCCAAATGACTTGTCATTTGAGGAGTTAGTCTCTATTTTGTTGCAGGAAGATCGGTCCAGGCAGAATAGGTCCATTATGTGTGTTGCAGATCAAGCTTTCCTGGCTAGTCAGAAGGGCAAAGGAAAATGGAGCTCTTCTACTACTAAGCAAAAACCTGCAAATGCTGCACATTCGAAGAACCAAGACAAAGATGAGAAAAAATCAGAAAAGCAAAAATTGTTTTGTAAGTACTGTAAAGGGAATGATCATATCATAAAGAACTGTCCAAAACTGGCTACAAAAGAGGCAAAGAAGAAAGAGGCTGGAATGGTTGTTGCAGAAGCCTCTACACCAAAAACAGAGTCTGCTAATCTTGTGCAGGAAGAAGAATGGGCATTTACTACTGTTTGCAGTTTTGACCCATCTTCTCATGAGCAGTGCATGTCTGTAGTAGACTCAGATGTTTGGTACTTTGACAGTGGGGTGACCAAACATATTACCTTGCAGCGCAGTTTCTTCTCTTCAATCAAGCCTGCCCCTACAGGGAATACTGTTACATGTGCCAACAACTCCTCTTATCCTGTTATGGGAGTTGGTAAGATCATTTTGACTACTGTTGATGGTAATTCTTTCACTGTGTCACATGCTTTATTTGTGTCAAGGATCAAGAAGAACCTGTTATCAGTTTCTGCATTAGCCAAGATTGGCTTGGTTGTGAAATTTGTTGATGACAGGTGTACAGTTCATGATCTATCAAATGGCGATGTGATTATTGCTTCTGGCATTTTATGTCGGTATAAGCGCATAGACTATGAAAGATCTGTGAATGATTCAACATGTGCAGTACATGATTCCCAGGCTATCTCAGATACAAAGCTTTGGCACGCACGCTTTGGTCATCTGAATTTCGCTAATTTGCTACGCCTGCAGAAATCGTAAATGGTGTCCTCTTTGCCCAAACTTGAGGCACCTGGAAAACATGTTTGTGAAGGCTGTATTTTGGGCAAAATGCAACATTCATCCTTTCCAAAAGATGGTTCAGTTTGGGCTACTCAGAAATTGCAGCTTGTACATAGTGATGTCTGTGGTCCTATGTAGACACCTTATTTTAGGAATTATCTTTACTTCGTGACTTTCATCGATGATTTTTCCAGGCATGCATGGGTATATCCATTGAAGGCAGAGTCTGAAGTGTTCATGTGCTTCAATTAATTTTTGGTTTTGGCTGAAAATCTGTCAGCATGTAAAATGGGCACCCTCCGTTTTGATCGGGGGGGGGGGGGGGGGGGGGATATATGTCTTCTGATTTAAATGCATTTCTGGCTGAACGTGGGATAAAACACCAGTGTACAGTGTCGTATACACCTCAACAGAATGGAGTTTCAGAACGAAAAAATAGGTCACTCCTGCAGATGGTGAGGTGTATGGTCAAGAGTCAGGCTTTACCACATAGTTTCTAACTTGAGGCTGTCATGTGTGCAACATATGTACTGAACATGTGTCCCACTGAAGCGCTGTAGTCTATCACTCCATATGAGGCTTGGCATGATCGCAAGCCATCTGTTGCTCATCTGCGTGTTTTTGGTTGTTTGGCATATGCATTCGTGCCTGAACAACATCACAGAAAATTGGATGATACCTTTCACATGAACACTAATGGTACCAATCTCCCACTAAAGGCCAATATGGCCAAATTCACTAGGGGAGAAAAAAAAAGAATGATAAAGAATACCTGAGTGTGTGTATACAAACTATACCTCCCACCTGATGGGCATGTTACATAGTATACAAGTATCTCTACAAGATCATGAATCAAGTAACTCCCATCAAGTGAAAACAGTGTCGAAAAACTACGAAATGGTAGAGCTTTAGTCAAAGCATCTACAACATTCTCTTGAGTATGAACCTTCTTGAGAATAATGTGCTCAGCGGCTAAGAAATCTCTAATGAAGTGATACCTCACCTCAGTGTGCTTGGTCTTTTCATGATAGATCAGATTCTTAGCCAAAGCAATGGCACTTTCACTATCACTGAGAAAACAACATACATGTTGAGGTAGACCCATATCACAAGCAAGATGAGAAAGCCATAATGCTTCCTTACATGCCTCACTTGCTGCAACATATTGTGCTTCTGTAGTGGAAACAATTGTACATTCTTGAAGATGAGATCTCCAAGAGATAGCACCTCCAACAAAATGAAAAATGTACTCTTATGTAGACTTATTATTGTCTACACAACTAGCATAATCAAAATCTGTGTAACCAATAATGAATGCCTTCCCTCTACCTAGGTATAGACACTTGTCCTTAGTGCCACTCAGATATCTCAAAATCATCTTGACCGCTTCCCAATGCTTCTTTCCAAGATTCGACATATATCTGCTCACAACTGCCACTACAGATGCAATGTCTGGTCTTGTAGCTACCATAGTATACATGAGACTGCCAACATTAGAGTGATAAGGAATTTTGGTCATGAATTCCTTTTCCTCATCTGATTTGGGGCAATCATCCTTGCTCAATTTCACATATGTGGGTAAAGGTGTACTCAATGCCTTTCCACCCTACATATTGAACTTGTGAAGTACTTTGGATATGTATTCACTTTGAGACAAGTATATGCATCTTTTACTCCTATCATGAGTAATGTGCATGCCAAGAATATGTTTCGCATCCCCCAAATCCTTCATATCAAATGTATCACTCAACTTCTTTTTCTGAAGTGACAAGTCATAAGAGGACTTCCTAGCAATCAGCATATCATCAACATAGAGTATCAAGCATATCAAGTTACCATCTGAGCATCTTTTTGTGTAGAGATAATGGTCCTCATTGCTTCTAGAATAGCCTTGAGACTTCATAAAAGCATCAAACTACTGGGTCATTGTCTAAGGGACTATTTAAGTCCATATAAGCTCTTCTTCAACTTACAAACTAGAATTTCTTTTCCATGAACTACATAACCCTCTGGTTGTTCCATTACAACAAATCCAAGAAACATTCGCAAGGTAGTCATCTTGCCCATTGGATAGAAGATTCCTCGAAATCAAAACCATGTTTTTTATTAAAGTCCTTTGCAACAATTTGTGCTTTATACTTTAGAGAAACACTATCTGATGTGAATTTCAACCTATATACCCATTTACATGGTAAAGCTTTCTTGCTCTTAGGAAAAGGCACTAAATCCCAAGTACCATTCTTGTGAATAGAATCCAACTCACTCTTCATGGCACGCTCCCACTTGACATGATCCTCTATCTACATAGCCTCTTTGTAGCAAGAAGGCTCACCAAGATTTGTTATCATAACAAAATCCAAACCTAGAACATATCTATTAGGTGGATGTGAGACACATGCAAAGCATCTCAACGGTTGTTGAACTAGAACATTTGCAGAATGACATGATTGGACATTCTCTTGAACATCCCTATGTATAGCACTTTTATGCATGCAAACTGAAGAACTAGTATCCTCACATAGCAGTCTTTCTTCATGTGTCCTTTCTAATGACGATAATGGCATTCAATATCCCTCTTCCTTGATTTTACTTCTACTCTTATTTCATTGACCATTTTTTTCCTTGTTCTTGCTCTTGCCACATTGCTGATTCTTTCCATGGTAAGAATCACAAACATTATTTGCATCTCCACTCTGAGTGCCAACCATACATTTTCTACAAAACTCCTCACTCAAGAGTGCTCCACATATGTCATCATAGATCAATTTACCACCGAGTGCAAAATGTATCCCATGATGATGGCAAGGTGGATAACAACAAGATTGCTTTCATTTCATTATCCATGTCCATTGTTTGAGTCTGTAATTGAGAAAATATAGCATCAAAATCATTTAGATGAGCAACAACACTATCTGTGTCCTTCATGTGAAGGTCATATAACTTTGCCATCAGATACACTTTATTTGATGTCGTTTATTTTTCATATGTATTGTACAACTTCTTCCAAAGCTCCTTTGCAGTTTCAAAATCCAATATTGTAAAATTAACCTTATCTTCTAGGTGCAATGGAATGGTAGACCTAGCCACTTCATCCAATTCATCCCAATCATCTTCATCCATGTCAGTAGGCTTCTTTGAGATTCCCTTTACTGGCTTCTATTATCTCCTTGGAATTAGCACATCTTTAATTTGATTCTTCCATAGAGAAAAGTTTGTGCCATCAAATTTTCGTACCTCAAAATGGTCTTTTCCCTGCAAGTTATATCTCTTCCTAGGAACATTGGCACTAGACCCTGATCCACCAAATGTGTTTGAGATTTTTGATGCCATGATGATCAAGAATTGACCAGAATGATAATGGAGCTAGAAGAGTCCAAACACCACTAAGGCTCAAAAAGGATGATCAAGTGTCAAATTCTAGGAAAAATTAATAGATTCTCCTTGGAGAAATTGATTAATGAATAGTAATGGCCAACCAAAAGGATTATTTGAGCATATATGTGCTCACACCAATAAGTGTATCAAGGGGCTGTATAGTTGACAAAACAAAAATCTAGAAAAATTTTGCTTGAGTCCTCTACAAAATGAGCATATGGCGAGTGCAAAATGCTCATAAAACTACAAGTATTGACTGCAACCTGCATAGGCAATCACTGACTCCACTGTATATAATCAATCAATCAAAAGAATCCAACTTGGCTTATCGAGCACTTATGAACAACTAGCATACATATCCTATGGCGAGGCTGGGTAAGTCTTCCACTTGCATCACCAAAGAGACCTCGACATCTGGGTATCTCTTAGTTAAGAAAACCTCACCAAAGCCCTCTCTATCAACGTCAAAGGCTTTATGCAAAAATGTAACTGCTATATCAATGACCACATGGATGTACATAAGCAATATCCACAAAAGCATACATAGTGTGTATGTCCTCGATATATGTAGTAAAATGGCTCTGAAAAGCTAAATTCATAGCCCAAACACTAGCCAACAACACCTGAAGTCTCTGTCAACTCTACTCTTTGGGCTCAAAAAATCTGCATAAACTTGTGGTGGTTGCTCCTACCACAACTAAAACTTTTCAAGAAACTTGTAAATTTACTAGTGTGGCTGAAAAACACAGCCCCAAAGGTGAATATTCATTGTTGAAGAAGTGCAAAGAGCACTCTTTTTGAATTTCTTGAACTTGAGTAAAGAGAACTATGTGCAAAAGTACTCCAAGATGGCTCCAAGAATCATCCCATTAATGCTTCAAAACAGGCTTTGAAGGCAAATGATAAAGCTTTGAGGGACCAAAACATGTTCAAGGTACTGTTAACCTTAGTCTTTCCCCTTCTTCATACACCACAAGAGTGTAGCTAAGTGGAAAGAGAGCTTGTCGGTTAAGCGAGCTCCAGGGGGAACAAAATGGGATGTGTGACCTCCTCGGAAGTGTTGGGAAGGTCCATCTTCCTTGATTGCTGAGGTCCTTCCTCGCGTGCATCCAATAGTGCCAATGGTGACTTCAGTGACTCGGATGACAAGGTATTCCAAGTTCTATGCCTTGATCACCACCTTAGTCGTAAGCTTTGGGTGGGTGGGCAGGCCGCTTGCACAAAAGGAACAAAACATTTTCCTCGAAATGCTCTAATACTAGTGAAGTGTTTCATTGGTGATGCACCACAACGGAATCTCCTTCTTTAGAGCTCCATGATGATACCCTCACAATAGAAAAACCGGGCTCCAGATTCCACACAAAGTACTCCACATTGTCTTGTAGAATACGTACAAAACACACAGTACACAAAGAGCACGAACATAGACTCCTTGAGTGTTACAAATGTGGTCAAACTTACAATCTGTGGCTGACCAAGCCACTATATGTTTTATTAACGAACATATACAAAATTTTTTGACAACCATTTGGTCTTTCACATGGACACTAACATGCATGCATACACACACACACAAGGCAAGATAACAAAGATTGGAACAATGGAAGCTTTTATTCTCAATAACTCGATTACACTCTCCAAGAAGATCTTTCTCTAGCTTGCCAACCCCTAAAATTAAATTTTCTAGCTCTTTTTATAGTTTTTCACTAGCTTTGGTCATGTCCAAACCTAGTGTCTGGCCTAGTTAAAAAATTAGGTTTTAGGGCTTATTTGAGGGCTCAAACATAGTCTAAAAATCATGAAAATTGGTATGTAGATAATTCTTATACTCTTCAAGATCAAGGACTCCTCAGCTTGAACAAAATGGACTTCCAAACATGCAAAATGATATTTACAATGGTTTTTAGTGATCAAAATCACAGTTTTAATTGGGGTTTCTTTTGAAAAATTGACATATACTTCTTGGAGCTCCCTACATGATCCATCTTCTTGTGTGTCCACTTCTTTGATGTGTTCTTGCACCTTGTGCTTGACCTTGAGTGCAACACTCCCCCCCCTCTCGATTTTGTCGTCCTTGACAGACCCTTTTTGGAGTGGGTGTTCCATGTAGTACTTTGAGAGGTGGTGTCCATCATGTATCAGCAAGAGCGGTTTGTCTTCCAAATGTAGCAGGGTCAGTTGTCCTATTCTTCATTTTGTCACTGCTAGTCTTTGGAAGTTTTAGTCCCTTTGTATGTACTTCTTCCTTGGATTTGAGCATGATGGTGTATTTGTGAGCTTTCAAAAATTGCTAGTTGCTCAAAAGAGGTTGTCAATTCTAATTTTGAGTAATTGTTAGCTGTGAATTGCTTCATAAGTACTGATGTTGTAACCATAATGTCCTCTGGATCTTTCAAACATGGGTTTCATAGTTATCATGACAAGTACTCATAACCCATAATGAATGATGGGTAAGTGTGTTAGTGCATGGATTGAAGAAAATATGTGCCTTGTGCACGGCCTTGTAATGTGGCCCTATGCATGCTTACTTGGGGAATGCATTGTAAGAAGTATGGTGCAAAAAATTGGGTCTTGAGCTAAGCGCTCAGGGGTATGCTAACAAAGAGGTTTCCTAATCTATCATTGTTATGGTGTTTCCAAAGTAGGGGATTCTTACCATAGTGAAAGCTCCGCCGATGTTCATCTCTTTGTGTTGTAGTTCCATCACGATGAATGACCAATCGAAAGTCTACATCTAGATACATTTTTCACTTTGTTGGAGGTGCTATCTTCTGGAGATCTCGTCTTCAAGAATGCACAATTGTTTCCACTACAAGAGCAGAGTATGTTGTAGATAGTGAGGCATATAAGGAAGCATTGTGGCTTTCTGGTCTTGCTTGTGATATGGGTCTACCTCAACATGTACCTTGTTTTTCAGTGATATTTAGAGTGCCATTGCTTTGACTAAGAATCCGGTCTATCATGCAAATACCAAGCACATTGAGGTGATGTATCACTTCATTAGATATTGTTTAGCCATTTATCACATTATTCTTGAGAAGGTTCATACCCAAGATAATGTTACACATGCTTTGACTAAAGCTCCACCATAGGATATCTTTTGACATTATTGTCACTTGATGGGGATTACTTGATTCATGAACTTGCACAATTACTTGTACATTGTAACATGCCCATCATGTGAGAGGTGTACTTTATAAGCTTACACTCAGGTATCCTTTATCATTGTTTATTATCTCCCATAGTTCACTTCATGTGAAAGGCCAAATTGCTGCCTGACACTTTTGTATATGTTCTATAATAAACATATAATGGCCTGGTTAGCTATAGGCAATATGTTCAATCCCATTTGTAGTGATTCCAAATTCATGATATCCCTAAACTGTGCTGTTTTTGTGTATTATGTAAGTCCCATGTCTCCTCTTAGTGGGAGTTATGTGCAGTGTGAGACTCATTGTGGCTCATTTTTTCTACCAACAAGTAGGTCTATCGACATTCATGATGCACAAGATTTAGATGCTCAGATAGATGCATATGTAGAGCATGCTTTATATGCTCATGATGCTTATGTGGAGCATGATTTTATTAATAATATAGATGCTTATGTGGAGCACACTTTGGATGATCATTTGGATGCTTTAGAGCATGATGTTGATGTTCATGTAGAGCATTGTTATGATACTCATTTAGAGTTAGATTATCATGTGGACTTTGGTGTTGATGTTGTGATGTTAGCTCATGTGGAGGCTGATGATACACTTGGTGTGGTGGATCATGATAGCTCTTATGATGCACAATATGTGGTAGATCATGATAGCTCTCAAGGTGCATAGTTAGACACATCCTTGGTTGATAGGATGGATGATTTGGATGTTGAGGAGTCAACAATTATGCAATCATTCTTGGATTCGCTCATGCCAGATGTTGACATGGATATATCAAGAGATGTTGAACTTGATGATGGTGCTTTGGATGTCTTGGATACAAGCATGACAAACAATATTATTTAGCCAAGATAGCACAGGGTTCATCAACATTCAGGAATATGATGTACGAGTTATTATGCTAGAGGCTAGACATTGCAAATGTTATTGAAGCACTTGCACTTGGATTTTTCAATCATTTGATGATTCACACAATCATGGAGTGCGTGTGAGATTTGTAGGAACTTCATCAGTTCTTTCAGCAATCAGATGTGAGCTTGACTCTTGTTGACATGAGTCTAGAGAAGTTTGAGATGCATGGATACAACTTTTTTTAGGTAGTTTGTGTAGGTTGATTGGTATGGGTTGCGATATGGACTCTTCCTATACATTAGTGTATAGTCCTACATCATTATTTGTATGTATTTCCACTTATGGTGACATTGACCCTTAAGTGGGAGATTGTAGGGATCTAAGGTCATGTAGCCTTATCCCTATATTCATATATGTATATCATTTATAGAGCATTGACATCTCCTCCTTGCTCCTCTTGTTCAGCCCACCAAAGGCCTTCCGTCTCAAAATCAATATGAACATAGAAAATCATCACATAATCTTTCATATCCGACCCATTTGTCAACAAAATCTCATCCAATGTTGTTTTGATTGATGGTTGTTGGCTATGTGAGTGAGTGAGGAAGCACTAATAGAAGTACACACAAGAGCAAAGAAGGAGATTGAAGCACAAAGACTAGTAACGGTTGAAAGAGCTCTCTATATATAGATGATCACTAGTATGAGAATGACTGAAGTGAGAGTTATAAGTGAATCCCTAAGTACAAAGTACCACCACATATGATTATATCATGATACGTGGCTACATGGAGAAAAAACCTCTAGCCAACGCTAGAGTAAAAAGTGCCCATGTATAGGGAAACGATTCACATCAAAGCTACTTGAGAGACACATAAACAAACCCTCTTGAAGTGAATGATGTGAACACATATAGGGAGTCACAGATCAACCCCCACAAGGTCATAAGCCTAAATCTTTGCAAAAATCTTCAAACTTTCCCCGTGGAAGAGTTTTGGTAAATATGTATACTCCATATAACGGAACTCATCAATGCTACTTTTGAAGGTCCCTACACTTGCAAAATGATGTGCAAAATCAAAATTGTTATGAATTGATGGAATCTAATGAAATGACAAAGCACTTACAGTTCAGAGTGATAGCTCTTAAGTTGTCATGCCTTGTAGACATGTTGACCTTTAATTTCTTTCCCTTCTATGCTTTGTTTCGGATCAACAATCATCCGATCTAGTGCTACTTGTTGAGTGACATGCTTCTTTGGGACTTCCTGACGTCTTCTAGTGTTTATTCCCATAGTAATCCAAATATCTTTCTTAAACACTTGGGTTGTCCAACTTCCATCCCCTTGCAAGTGTGCTCTATACAAAGACTTAATCCTTGACCTTTAATTTCTCAATTGTGATGAATACATCCTCCTAGACTTACAAGTATGATGGAAACTTTAGTTTTTTTTTTTTTGGACAAGGTAAGAAAACTCTTAAAAAGTAGAATTGAACCAAATAAATAAAAAATGAAGATAAAAAAAAATGAAACCCAAGGCAGATCTACATATCTATGTTCTATTCTTGTAAGAGGGTGGGCCTAAAGCATATATGTAGACACACACTCTAACTTAACAGAGAAACAGATCTAGACCACATGCCAAAGAGATCGAATCTTGAAACAAAAAAAAATGATTGCTATACACGAGAATGGGCAAGATAGAACTCTGAAAAGTGGAGTGAGAAGAAAATATAAGATTTAAGAAGAGGAAGAGGGAAAAAGTTAGAGGCATGTTTCCCAAGAAAAAAGTAAACTATAAAGTACTTCCCAAGAGGTAAGAAATCCAAAGGTACTTTGGAAAAATTTGTACATGTTGTGAATGACTTTAAAAAGGACTCTCAAGATTTTAACTCATATAACTTTAAAGAAGTTGGCATCTTTGAAAAAGAGTTTGAAAGCTCTATTTTTATAATTCGAGAAAACTTTTACACTAAGTTACCAACCTAGTGTTTTTGTTGATGTGTCAAAAGCCTATTAGAATGCACCCTCACAATTACCACTTTTTTTCTAGAGCAATTTTCATAACATGTGATGCTCATTGTCTTATTATGTTTTGGTTCGCCTTGAAAGGCATAAGGGCTTGATTCTTCTTTCCTTTCTTGAATCTATTTCCACAATTCAATGTGGCCTTGCATGGCTACTTTGGAAGATTCTTTTTTCGAGAATCCTTATGAACGCTACTCATGGTACGAGCTCTAACATGGCTTGCGCCAATTTCATCATTATTCTACATAGGTTTAGTTGTTCCATTTCCAACTCTAACCTAGAATAAACTTTGTAATGTCATTCCATTATGGGTCCTTCATCTATCCTTGTCTTCTATGACCTTAATAGAGTCTCGAATTATAAATGTATTCCATTAGCCAAAACTAAATTGGTTTTTGTTTCCTTGTGCATCACCCCCATTGGTGTATTGCTTGGACCTAAAGTCTCCTTTTTTTTTGTCCTCTGCTGACTTCTAAAGAGGTTCCACCTTTCTAATCCATTGCTGCTAGAGTTTCTCCTTGTTATCATTTCCTTTTTTTAGATTTCTTGGGGCTCTCTTCCTTAGCTTCATCCTCAAAGCTCTTATCTTGTTCTCCTTCTTTCTTTGTGTATTTGTATGTGTGCTTATATGTGTATTTAAATTTATATTTATGTGAATGGATATGTTCATGCCTAATTGTGCATGTATGCATGTGTTAATGTACATACACATATACATGTGCATGTGAAGATGTATGTGTACATATTTGTGTATGTACATGCATGTGTATGTGTATATCTATATATGTTTTTATATGTGGAGGTGTTTCTATAAGTGTTTGTCTATGCATGTTTATGTGTGTATGTTCATTGTTGCATGTGTGCATGCTTATGTGAATGTTTTTGTGCACATATAGAGTAAGTGCAGCCCGATGTGGACATGTGCATGTCCTTGTGTGTATGGGTGTGTGTGTGTGTGTAGGTGTGCACGTACACATGTGCACAAATGCACATGTGAATGCACGTTCTTTTGCACATGTATGTGTATATACATGTATATGAAAGCATATGTGTCGGTATTTTATGTATGTGCAAAATTATGTATATTCATGTGAATACAATTTATGTTCATAATCCTATTATGTTCACATGTATTTATAAGGTCATGTGGATGGATGAACTAGTTGTGCTTCAAAACATGTGAAAACATTTATTTTACATGTACAAAAATGTATGGGAGGGTGATGATTAGATGAGTAACATTTCATGCAGCCAAGACAACTAGAAAAGCGAAGGAAATTGATCCGATGATTTTAGGAGTTGAAAGAGCAAAAGAATGTTGTTCAAGTATGACACATCAAATATTGACACAATGTTGAACTATTTAGATGAAGATGTCAAGTGAAGGTGCAAGAAAAAGTATTAGGTTGACCATTCTCAAAGTACCAATGCGGCTGCGAAGGATGTCTAGTAAAACCTTATAAGAGTGAGTTCAATGGAAAGAATAAAAATTGTGTCCTTAACCTTGTTTGTATACATAGATTCATTTGGAAATATGTTCTACTACATGGCACTATAAAGAATCAAAGACAATCTCACTAATAACTCCAAGTATGCGTCATATTTCACAACATCGAAATTCATAATGGGAAGTGCTTTGAATCCTCATAAACTTAAATATTTATTCAAAGAAACTCCTAGAAGTCACAAAATTACTATGACAATAGTGCATACATCGACACATGATAGCATACCCCTTTTTTCACATTTTCTTTTTTTTTTCCATATAGGGGTGTGAGTGAGACAAAGATAGAGATAGAGGGGGAGAGAGAGAGAGAGAAAGAGAGAAGAAGAAAGGGGGGCAGGGAGGAGGTCACATCATTTCCCTCAAAATTGGGGTTGCTCTCTCTCTCTCTCTCTCTCTCTCTCTCTCTCTCTCTCTCTCTCTCTCTCTCTCTCTCTCTCTCTCTCTCTCCCCCCCCTGTGTGTGTGTGTATGCATGCATGCATGTATATTTATTCATACACATACATTCACACACACACACACACATGCATACACACAGTGAGAGAAGCATTCACACACATATACATACACACAAGAATGCATAGATGCATGCAAACACATGTACATATGTACATACATGCAAGCATCATGTGTATGCATATACATGTGTGTGTGTGTGTGCGTGTGTACTCAAGTGTTTATGTATTTACTTATGTATGTATACATGTACTTATGTATATATGCATGTAAGTACATCCACATTAAACATGTGCCCTACAATACATTTGTTTCTTATAAGATGTTGAAGACCTTGAGTACAAAGCTTAAATATATGGAACACACTTCCTACCTCATTTGCCACATAACCTAAGTACTTTTCCACAAGTTTTCCTTCATTAAATTTAGCCCAACCACGAGAAAAAAGGTTACAATCACTTTTAGGTGAGATCCACCGACCAATTTGGACAGGAATCACTTGCGTAGATAGAAAAAGTATAATGCAAGTGATTATCAATAATTCCAAGTGACTTGAGTGGATTCCAAGTCATTTAGAAATCTAATGAGCAGCCCCGTTGCTTTAGCTACACCCTAACTAGCTTATTTCATGCACAAACCAAAGAATCTTACGGTTGGTTCAGACAGGGCAGCACAAGTTTTCTGAGTCACATCATGTGCCGCCGGGTTCAATTCACACAGAGCAGCGGTAGACTCTGGTTTTCAAAACTTTCAAGTTATTTTATTGGTTGAACAACCTAAAGAACCAATCAAAAGCTATTGTCAGAGCAGCACATATTTGTTCCGAGGGGGGGAGGCTGACTCAAGAAATGGTAGGCCTAGAATTCTTTTCTTTTTTGAAAGCAAATCATAGTGTGCCATATGGAAGCACTCATAGTGCCACCGGGCGGTGTGAACCCACTGTTAATATCTTTGTATCTCTAGCCAGTGGCTGGAATTCTCTAGGCCTTTTTTATTACTGGTTTCATGCATACTTCTTAATCTATTTTCATTGACTTGAGTGATTTTGAGTTTATCCAGGTTCATTTAGAGTGATCCAAATCTTTTGTTCATTCTCTGCATCATATTCCAAGTGAAAAAATTGATTCACTATCCAGGTATCTAGAGGTCTGTCTCATACATTGTCTCGTCAGAGTAGTCTGTCATGCTACACATGTATGCATCAGCTACCTATATCCAAGTTGAAACAAACGGAGCAAAACGAAGCGAGAGACTTCCTCTGCATCGAATGCACATGAACACTACGTCTTATTTCCTTGCCCTCCCTTATGGTGTAAAAATAGAAGGATCTCCACATATTCAAAAAGCGTGGCACTCGAATTAAGAGGTTCCTTGAGGGAACTGTTTGATAAGATCAGCTATCGTAATTTGTAGCTTAGTGCTTAATTAAATAACAAGATGCTAAACTTCGTATTTTATTGCTCATTTTAATTGATAAAAAGCCGTCCACAAATATGTCTGTCTTCAATCTGGGAGATAATTCACTAAGCTGATGATGCTAATGATTGCAAGTAATGAGTCAAAAGAGGCTTTTTTTTTTTGACAAAATAATTTTAAGCTTCAAAACAAATGTTTCTCCAATTGCTCATTCAACTCGCAAGAACTTATATCTACTGAATGCAACTTCCATTACTCCCAAGTGGTTCATGGACAGGGCACTTCTAAGATTCCTTGAAAATATCGAACAAGTACCTAAAACCCACCACACACCTCGTTCATTCTCTCTACGTCAGAACAAAGATATTGTGACTTCTAGAAAATCCTAGTTTTTCATCCGTCCAAAAGTTCACTTACATTCATTCTCTTTTTATCTTTCCTTCCCTTCTATTACACCTGCACCTAGATATAGTTGCCTAAGCCTTCTACTAAAAAGGCGCTGAGATGGGGTCCCTCAACAAGAGGATAAGAGGGTTCCTTGAAGCTCCTTGAATTTTGCCACCGTTCTGCTTGTAGCCTTTTCTCTTAGTAAAATATTCAAAGTTTGTAAAATAAATAAGTAGAAAAAGAAGAGGTTGCAGTTCAAAGTTCCGAAGGTAAATCTGCTTGCTGGGTGAATAATTTCAGCTTCTACAGTAGAAAGCTGTTTTAAATAACTCTTCTTTACATACGGAATGCAAAAATGATCCATCTCATCATAAGCTCCTCTCTAAAAGTACAGCTACAACCTTTCTCAAGGTGCATAACCTTGCAACTAGAGGTATTCGTTACCAAGTCAAGATACTCACTTAACCAAAATATAGGTGCTTACTAGATTCACGTTATTCCACCTACAGATGTTGATTGTCTAGACAAGCAGATCACTTAACCAAAAACAAATGCTCACTGCACTCGTATCTACTCCATTCTAAATCTTGCTTTTTATTCCTCACTTAACCAAATATAAATGCTCACTAGATTCACATTACTCCACCTACAGATGTAGATTGCCTAGTCAAGCAGACCACTTGACCAAAAACAAATGCTCACTGCACTCATATCTACTCCATTCTAAATCTTGCTTTTTATTCCTTACCGATCCCAAATCCTTCAGTATCTTATTAACCACTGAAAACAGGCATGAAAACATATACGCCAATACCCTACCTAGTCTACAAATTATTGCAAGAATTGTGCCACAAAATTTCACAAGCTTCTTATGAGGATCCTGCTAGATTTCTGACTTACAATCCATTTGTGTGCATGAATTATGCACAAACTATTGAAGCATACACCTGCAGTAAGCAGATCATTATGTTTCCAATAGAGGACATGACTATTGTCAGAAGACTATCCATGTGCTAATATTTACACAAGTAATTCTAACATATTATTTGGCATGTTTATACGGACATAGCCATGAGAGCCCAAGTAGCTCAAAATTCAATGTAAATCTCATGCTGATCTTTGGATACTTCTAGAAGCTGCAGATAAGTTATCATTCCTTGGCAAGCAAATCTTTGAAAACAGCCACATATTTCTCAAACTCTGCTTCTTCAAGCTCACCATCATGGTCATGATCCTGCACTGACAACTTCAAAATCAGCCATTGATATCCATTGAATACCTGAAGATGAAGGGAAAGGGAGTAATCATGATTCCAAATACAATGGAGAGAATCTTCCACTTTACCAACTCAAAGAACAACGCCATAGCTGTTTCTCTTGGAACATCCTTCTCTAGCACTTGCTCAAGCCGGAATATAAAGTCATGTGGTCCAAGATACCCTGGCTTAGACGGGGATAAATGTCGATATGGGCAAAGAGATCTAATCCTTTGAGTGAACAACTGAACATATTTGCAAGAATGGTCCAGCACAACTGCGGGATTATCCTCCTTCGCACGTCCAATTATCTGTATGCCACATGCAAGCAAATGGATAATGACCACAAAAATAGTACAATGTAAAAACTCAAACTGATGTCATCTCTACCTTCGCTGGGCATCCGACTGCAGTAGCAAAATCAGGGATGTCATTCAAAACCACTGCAGAGGCTCCTATCTTTGACCCATCACCAATCTTTACATTGCCAAGAATACTTGCACCAGCTCCAACCAGAACCTGTTTACATAAACTGGATAGATTGTGATTCTAAATATTGTGTGGACATGTTAAAACATTGAAAGCAGAAAGACTCTTGATCTCAGATATAAACAATGCAAATCATATGCTACAGATACTCTTTTACTAATACATCACTTCTATTCTGAGGACAAACAATGTTATTTTATGTTCCCTGAAATCAAGTTCATACATTTCTAGTTAAATGCATTATGTGGCATGCTTAGAGTTACATTACAACCGTCAATTCTATGAAACCAAATCTAATTCCTTAATTCCCTAAGCATGCGATCTGCATCTCAGAAGTTGATGAAGAAGATTAATCTAGATAAATTTCATAGCCATGATTGTTACCTACATACTACAACAGGCTGAAAAGGAGAGGTTGTTTCTTGGGAAATAAAAAATCCTACCTACAAAAAGTAAACATCAATGACATGTTCAAACCAAATATAGACTTCTGTAACTTGGAGAAACACTGTATATTATCTCTCATTACTAAACCCCATTCCTGTGACACAGTGGTTGGTTCTCAAAAATAAAAGAAGCAAATACAAATTTCCATGGTTTGGAAGAGCACGATTAAACCTCACTCATAGTTATTATTATAAATCTGAATTATTATTATATTTTAAGAAATACTCTTTTTTTAAAGGAAAAACAAAACTAAAATGTGACTTACATTGAAAATCTAGGACCGATATCATCAACAATTCTGATTCACAATAATTATACTTGATTAGCTGTTTCTTGAAAAAGATGACAAACCACCAAATAACAAAGACTATGGGACTGGCAAACAGAGTATCAACAAATCTGATTAGCAATTAATATACTTGATTTGGAAAGACAGCTGTTCCTTGAAAACATGATGAATTGCCAAATAGCAAAGACTATGGGACTGGAGGACTTACATTACAGCCAAGTTTTGGATGACGGTCACCTTGCTGTTTGCCATTTCCCCCTAGAGTAACACCATGTAGCAAAGTACATCCATTGCCTACTCTAGCTGTCTCTCCAATCACAACCCCAGTGCCATGATCAATCATTATACCACTGCCTAACTGAGCTGCAGGATGGATGTCCATACCAAACACTTCAGATATACGGCTTTGTAAAGCACTTGCCAGTGACCTCTGTCCTTTTGACCATAACCAGTTTGCAGCTCTATATGCTTGAATTGCATGAAAGCCTTTGAAGTAAAGGAAAGCGTGGCCAGAGGAAGGGCAGGCAGGATCTCTTTCCTGAAGAATTACATCAACAAGCAGCAAGAAATGTGACACCAAGTTACAAAACAGACAGAAGAAGTAAAGGGAAACTCTTTGGACTCTTTCAAAGACAAAAAAACATTAGTTTTCACAAGTACCAGCTCCCTCTACAGCTAAGCTAACATGATTCTAGCATATGGTGTGATTTACAGTTTGGTATCTTCTAATGAACAAACAGCAATCATAACAGAAGCACTGCGAAAGAATAACTAGGGTTACTCCCAAAAACAGCAAAATCATTAAATAAATAAAAGCATCAATGTAGCGCTACACCTGCGGCAGGACAGTTGTGGGCCCTAGGCCAATGTATTGCCTTCGGGCAGATTTAAACCAGTTGACATCAGGCAGTCCTTTCCAAGTGTTGCCTTCGGACAGCCTCACCCTTGCTTTGTGGGATATGGGGGGTCTGATGGGTACTATGCCCCTTCACTTCTACAGTTGTTCTTTCAATCAAATTCAAGCTATAAGTGAGATTAGGCTTCACCCGAATTTCCTCTTTATAAAAATAACATATGCATAGAGTCTGATCTCAACATTGAATAGAAACTTCCATCAGCACTACTTCGATTTTAATACCAGAATCAATAAAAAGAACCGACTAAAAATTTGCAAACTTGATTACATACCAAATGACCACTTCATGGGACATGTCACAACATACACATTTCTTGGATGGACAATGAAGGAGCAAAGAAAACATACAATATGAGTATCACGTTCCAGATTACCGAATAATCAGAATCATGGGAAAAAGAAAACAAGAACCTTGGATTAAACACAGACAACATGTAGAAATAAACCACTATAAGGAAAAAACTCCAAATGTGAAAAATTGAGTGTCAGCCACATAATTAGGTAATGAAACTTGTTCAAATTTTTATACGGTCCAAACAGAATTGACAACTCCAGATTCCATGTAAGGAGGTATGCTTTTGATAAGTTCCCCAATTTGAGCTTGGATTGACAGCACCCTAATTCTAGTTCCTGTAACTGCAGGAGAAGTTATCGGTTTGGGGCTCTTCAAATGCAAACAGCAGAACCTAAAGGGATGCATTAAAACTGAACAGCAACTTAAATAACAAAAGACGCAGTTGCAACATATAAATTAACATAAACTTCTGCCTCGTTCATTGTTTGCACAAAAACTCAACGAAGAAAACATGAAAAACTCATCTCCCAGAGAAAAATAAGAAAAAGGCACTGACCTTGATGGCTATCAGGTCGTCTCGCATCAAATATCTGATGGCCTTCCCGCAATGAGACATACCAGACGTGAACGATTTGAGAAGGATAGCGTGCCAGCGTTCGAAGGGTGCAGCATCCCAGCTGAGCTTAGAGGCCAAATGTGCGGAAAGGGCCTCCTCCAAGCTCCCACGATCGAGTATGGAGCGTTTTACAATGCCATGAAGAAGCTCTGACGCCTCCACATCAAGCGAATCCTCATTCCTCTCATTACACATCTCCTCGGCATCTTTCCGTATGTCCTCCCAAACGATATCGCCTCGAAGTTGCTCGCTCGACTCATTTCCGTTGCAATGGAAGCCATCAAGCGGTTCTTCTTTGCCGTTGATTTCGTTGTCCGTCGAACGGTTACGGCATGCAGCACTCAGCCGCTGTGCGTGATTAGCCGCAATGTCTTTTAGACTATCTTTCATTGTCAAGTGATGAGGAAGGGCATTTTCAGCTATGACGCCCATGGCTCGGGTAGGAATGCAGAGAACGCAAGCTAATCGGCCCCTAATACACCTTGGATGGTTTCAATCATACATCCCGGATGCAGATAGGAAACGTAGGGTTGCCGAGCAAAAGGAGCGAATCTTTACCCTTGGACATTTTCAATCATCACGTAAACAGGAAATGAACAATCAATGGGGCCTGTGAGAGAAAGAGAGAGAGAGAGAGACTTGAGGGTCTGGAGCGCAACACGCAGGCTCCAAGCAACGTTGTGACGAACGCCATGATTCCATCATCCACTGAAATAAGCATTAATTTTCCTTCCTTTGCGTCACATCCTTTCCATTGACTTCGGCTGACCATCGCCCGAAAAGGACGTTCGCCAAGATGATCAACATCTGCTTCAAAGAGGAGGCCGAAAATCCATTGGGAAGCGAGACAAAGAGAGAAAAGGAAGGGGGGAGGGGGCGGATACAGTTTCAAGATTTTTTTTTCCATCACATGGAAGGACGTTGATAGAATTGTCACCCCTCTAGTACACAATCGCCTATAAGATAGTATATTTTCGTTTTCCTTAATATGAAAGCTTCCATTATGCATGGCAATAATCTGTAAAAAAAAAAATCTGCATGAGTTCGTGAGGAGGTAGTTATCCATGTAGGAGCTCAATAGGATTTGCTTCATAGCATTAGTAATAGTGTAACCTATTTAAACTTGTCCTTTGCTTGCAAGTTGATGAAGATTATTAAACAATATCTTGATGAGACATGTGAATGGAGCAACCAATATCAATATATTGCACTTTGGCTACATCTTGACATACATCCTTAAATACACTAATAACTAACAAATTTTGATGATCATTGGAGCATGGCTATGTATAGTTTGCCTTGTTGTCTTGCTCTTCTTGTCTATCCTCCTCTTATCACTTGATTGATCTCATTTGATAATGATCTCTTGCTCAATGCCCTTGCTTACCACATATACAACAATTATTTTCATCCTTTGAATAAGAATAGTAACTTTAGGTATTACCACTTTCACTTCCCTTTGAATCTTCCTCTTCCTCTTTGATTCAATGTCTTCTTAATGGTGCTCTTCTATCATCTCTTTCTTTGAAAGAGCTCTTCTTCCTCTGCCTCTTCTTAAGCTTTGTCTTACATATAGAGCTTGACTTTGTGATCTTGTTTTATTTAATGACAATCCATTGAGGTTCATATTATTTGTTATCATGAGTGCTTATGTTATGAACCTAGTCTATACACTAGAGAGAATGACCTATGACTCTCCATCGAACCTCCCATGATATAGAGCTTTGGGTGAACAATGTCCTCTCAAGAAACTTTGGCCAGTTTTACATGTGTGATCTCCACCTCTGCTTTTTACACCTTGCACTAGAGTCCACTAGTGAAAGATGTGCTCGAAACTTGAGTTAAGTCCCACATAACTCAAATTAACTTACATTAACTAGAGTGGAAACTTCAAGAAGGCTCTAGAGAGTCTATTGGAATACTTTCCCCATGGCACTTATAAGGATTGAACCCAAGACCTTTTCCTTCCCACTCTTTGGACTTAACCAGTAGGCTAAGTGGATTGTTTAATAATCCAAAAGTACCTAATCTTATCATTATCTTAAACCTTGTCCAAAACTACTTTCTAACAATCTCCCCCTTGGAGGACATTTTCATCCTCGAACATATGCTTCAAGCCATAAAGGGTGACTTATCTTTGTACATTCACTAGGTAATACATTCTATATTGTGTTGTGCAGCATGTTGGAGTTCGAGGTTTGCGGAAGCACGAGAACAGCACAAGGAAGAAGAAGAAGATTGGAGCACAACACACAATATTGAATGTATTACCGCTAGAATGTACAAAGATAAGTGACCCATTAGGGCTATAGAGGTACATACAAGCCAAGGGAAAAGAACCTCCTCAAGAGGGAAAAAAGTGCCCCGGCGTTCCTAGTGTGTTCACACACATCACTACCTAAATATATCAACAAATCCCCCTTGGGAGTGATGCAGTGAACAATGAGTTGGCACTCATGTATAAGGAAGCCCAAAGCTTTGCGGAAAGCTTCAAACTTCTCCCTAGGCAGAGCCTTCGTGAAAAGGTCTGCAATGTTCTCCTGCGTGGGCACATATGCCAAGCTAATCTCTCCAACAGAGAACCTCTCCCTCACATAATGATAGTGCACCTCAATGTGCTTAGTGCGAGCATGGAACATAGGTTCCTCGCAACTGACAATGTGCTATGACTATTAGTGAAGATGGTGGTGGCAAAAGACTGACCAACACCCAAATCAGTCATAAGGCATCTGAGCCACACACACTCAGCATCCGTTGTGAAAGCTACCCTATACTCAGCCTCACAACTAGAAGTGGCCATAGTAGGCTGCTTCTTGCTCAACCAAGATATGCATGAGCTATCAAGCATGAAGCAGAAACCACTAATGGATAGACAAGTGTCATAGCAACCAGCCCACTCAGAGTCAAAAAAAGCATGTAAATCTGGTGGTAGTGATCCTCCCTTGGGATAACACAATCCAAGTAGCCGGGTACCACTCAAGTAGCAAAATATGCGCTTAACCGCCTGCCAATGCTTGACACCTGGGCAATGCATAAACATGCTATCATCTGTGAGACAACAAACTGAATATCTGGCCGAGTAATGCATAAGTAAATCAAGCATCCAATAGCCTATTGATAGAGAATAGCATCAAATGCATCTCCAGCATCATGAAGAGTCAACCATAAACCTATCTCCATAGGAGTGGCACTAGTTTTACAGTCTTCAAGGCCAAAACGTTGAAATAATGTATCAATATATTTTTTTTGGCACAAAGCTATTCCGCGATCAACTTGCATAACTGAATACCCAAGTAATGATGCAAATGCACCAAATCTTACATCTCAAATGAGGCATGCAAATTAGTCTTAAAATTAGCAATATGCTTCTCATGAGGACTAGTGAGCAGCATGTCATCAACATAGACAACAATGATCAGAAGCACATCATTTTCATGCTTAACATATAAGGTGCTTTCACTTGGACTAATCTCAAAACCATATGCAATCAGATAGGCATGTATCTTTTCATACCAAACACGTGATGCTTGCTTTAAACCATATAATGCCTTCTTCAACCTGCACACTTTGTTTTCATGCCCTTTCTGCACAAAGCCATGGGGCTAAAAAACATACACTTCTTCATGCAAGTCACCATTCAAAAAATGCAGTTTTAATGTCCAGCTGATGTATATTCCAACCATGATGAGCTCCAAGTGCACATATGCTATGAACAATAGTCATTTGGCAAGTAGGAGCAAAGGTCTCATCAAAATCAATGCCTCTTTCCTGAGCATAACCCTTTGCAACAAGCCTAGCCTTATACTTATCAATTATTCCATCATGCTTACGCTTCAGCTTGTATACCCACTTAATGCCAATGGCCTTCTTGTCAAGAGGCACATCACATAAAGATCAGGTACCATCTTTCATGATAGCATCATATTCTGATTGCATAGCAGCCATCCAATTTTCAGAATTTTGTGCTTCATCAAATGAAATAGGCTCATTCTCATCATAGAGACTAGAGGCATCCATAGCATAGCAATCTAATGCAAAAGAGGCACTATGAGAGGTCATTAGGACCAAAACTAGATTGTCCACCTATAAGAAGAGGCAGCAAAGTATCATACATGTCTTTGGAGCTAACAGATGTCTCCTTAGTACATGAAAGTAATGGCTGAATAAGATCTTCCACAAAACAACATCACAGCTAACCAAAATGTGTTTAATCTGTGGATGATATAGACGATACCCTTTGCTTTCAGAACTGCACCCAACGAAAATACATTTCACTGCATTATCATCCAATTTCCTATGTTGTTGTTTAGGCACTAATGCAGATGGTAGTGTTAGAGGGCCGCCGAACAAGGACAAATGAACTCGGACAGGTGCCTTAAATGTAAAAGTGTTGGACGGCCGCCGAACAAGGACAAAAGTACGAGGACAGGTAGCTTAAATGAAAAAAGAATCTTTCAGGAAACGCGCAGGTAACTGCAGAAGTGCGCACTCTTGTAAAAAAATCCTCTATTTAAGGCAATGAGAAAAAGAGCGGCAGCAGCCCCGTTTGTGGGAATTGCAGTGTGTTGTTTGATTGAGTCTCGTTTTGAGAGGGCTGTAAACGCATTGTGTGAGCGTGTGTATTGTTGAGAAGATAAGTTCTGCTTTGTTCTGTTCCGTCTGTACTCCGGCTAGTTGATTATCCTCACCTTAGTACAGAGTTGCGAATCAGTTGTATTGTGTTACGAGTCTGTTCGGTGATGATTGAATGTGTCTCTGAGCGAGATCAAGTGCTGTATGTTATTTGGCAGTTCTTCGGTGGAGTAGGGAACGTGAAAAGTAATCTCGAACTAATTGTCTGTTAGCGTCTCTGTAAGCGACAGAATTCGATACTGTAGCCTACATTTACGGTTGATTCCGACTACGGGAAGACTAGTAGCTGTAATGGACTGAATGTGAGTAGGACATCGTCAGTTTATGGTTAGCCATTTATTATTAGGAGATTGGTTGTTTGAGTTTAACATATGATGAGTCCTCGTAGCTTTAAGGTATATTGTCTGGTTGGTATACCTATCTGCTCTGGCGAAGTACGTATTAGGTGACATTGTTACTGAAGTATATTTTGCTCATAACTTAAGTAACCGGATTGCTACCCTCAGTCCTGAAGTTCTAATTCCAGTACACTGAACAGTCTTCCGTTGTTCAGGGATGGACACTGAGCTAAGAACGGGATAACAGTAGGATTGTGTATTAATTTGGGAAAATAGTACAGGGCCTCTGTCTAACAGACCCCTACCACTCCCAAGGACCCACGTGACTAAGAGAACATTTGTGGTTAGGAAGATTCAAAACCGGCTGAACTGAATTGCTTGAGTCGGAAAGTAGAAGTAACGATAAAACGTTTAACATTTGGCGCCGTCTGTGGGAAAGTGGCATCAGGTTGCCAGTTATCTGTGAAAAGTGGCAGTAGCGTGCCGGCTGTTTTTCAGAATCAAACACTACATTTATAGCAACAGAGCCAGATTGTTGCCAACTGCTCAGATAGTGCTACTAAGCAATGATACATGCCGGTTACTCGGTCTGGCGAAACGTATCCTAGGAACCATACGACTGGAACACGAAAAGTACTAAAGACAACCCTAGGAGAAGAAGGTATAACGCGGCCTGACCCAGTGGTCAAGCAAGTTAAGGACGTTAGAATTAATTCCGGTCATATTCCGGTAGAACGATCAACGCCTTTGGTACATTCTGGTGTCACTTTGACACAGCCTAACAAAAATACAGTAATTCCAGAATCTACCAAGACGCCGCTGGAAACCAGTTTAACAATCTTGGATAAAGATTCAGAGTTATCCACGATTAGAAAAACTCTAGGAAAAGAAATCGGTAAAAGCGGAAAAACACTACAGTCTGGTACACTGTCAGTTCATTCCGGTGATATTCCGGTGATAGAAACACCAACTGGCGGCCAAGGATTAGCATTTTTTGCGGAATCCTCAGCCCGACCCGCGTGCTTGGAAGAAAGATTTCGGATATTGGACATCCAGAAGGAAGGAGAGCTATTCGAAGCAGAAATCCGAAGTATCCTACACAAAAACAGCACACCGGAAGGCACGCCATCCGGCGATCCAGGTTCTGGTAGTTCAACCAATCAACCTCAAGATACAGAAGAAGGACCGAATACACTCACGATGAACGGACAACAACAGCAACAACAGTTATGTCAACCAAGGCCGCCTCCAACAGGAGTAACATACACGAAATTTGGTGGATTCCCAGGAGATGACCCGGATGCTCACGTATGCACTTTCGAGATCAGTTATGCAGTCCTCAACCATCCACCGGATCAGGCATACAAGGCCATTGTTTTTCAATCTACACTGGTCAATGAAGCGGCTAGATGGCTTACAGAATACGACATTAATCATTTCGGTACCTATGATGCAGTACGAGATGCTTTTTTGCAACGATTCAGGCTAAAGAAGAATCCCGCCGAAATCTTTGATTATTTACAGAACAACCGACAGAAGGCGAATCAGACTGTCCAAGAATATGCTACACTTTTTAGAACACACTTGCGACAGATACCACAGGCCCACGCTAACTTACCGGATGACGTCATCACTCAGTGGTTTATCAATGGTTTAAACCCGCAATTGAAGCAGATCATGATCATAAGATGTGTCGGAGCAATGACGTTGGATGCAGTCATCGCCATGGCTCTGCAACTGGAATCCAAAGTCGGTGGATTTACAGAAGATCTAGAGTGGTTAAAAACGAACAAAACTATGACTGAATAACCAGACAAGTGTACTGTATCACATGCAAAAATTCAGGTCATACTAGTGCCAATTGTGCGCTAAATCAAACGTTCTGCGCTATCTGCAACACTGCCGGACACACCACCGGAAATTGTGTCTACAATGCCAGAATACAGGGAACAGCAACAGTCAATGCTGTTATTCAAGAACATGGACAGGCAGTGAATCACTATGTACCTCCGCAACTGAGAAACAATCAACCGCAAGGATATCAAAACTACCGAGGACAGAGAAACAATAACTATAATGCAAACCGCTAGCAGAACGAACCACCACCGGAAAATCCCAATTTACCACCGCCACGCTGTCATTTTTGTGGTGAATTCGGACACATTAGAAGATATTGCAAGGACGCAGCTGAGTATGATCAAAGGAAGAAGGAGCGGCAAAACCCAATGGCCAACATGGTATAAATTACACCGGTAGAAACGCAAACTGCTACAGTCCAGACCCGATAAGGTAAACAGCTGCAGTCAGCAGCAGAAGTATTTGAACCAGGGATACGAGAACAACATAGGATGTATAACAAAGCTAGCCACTGGACCGCAATAGAACCACCAGTGTTCCCAGAACCCATTCCGATGACTCAGACCTCGTCGACAAAGGAAGGAACACAACAAAAGGAAGCAGCAGAGGAACCACCATCAGCAGTAGACATAACAGCAGATACTTCGGCATCAGTAGAGTCCTCAAGTTCAAAAGAGCAGGATAACCAACCTCAGCAGGCCTGGGAAATTTTATCCAAGGCATCTATCACTCTGCCTCTCGGCCAACTACTGGCATTAGTACCTGGGATTCGAACAGCGGTTACAATCAAGTTAGAATGGCTGAAGTAGATATCCCAAAAACTGCCTTCATTACCAATTGGGGTGTCTTTGCTTGTACGGTAATGTGGTTTGGATTGAGAAATGCACCAAGCACCTTTCAGCGATGTATGCAGGAGATTTTCTCTCCTTATCTCAATTCGTTTATGCAAGTATATCTCGATGACTTCTCAATTTTTGGAAAGATGATGGCACATTTGTTTCATCTACGATGCTGTTTCCAAAAGTGTCGAGATTACAGACTCTGCCTTAACCCAAGCAAATCTGTGTTTGCCGTTTCATGTGGAAAACTACTTGGTCATATTGTATCTGCCCAAGGTATCCGAGTAGACCCAGATAAGATTTCGGCAATTTTAGAAGCCCTTGTACCCGCCACTCCGAAAGAAGTAATGCGTTTTATGGGTCAAGTACGGTGGCACGGCAGACACTTACGGTGGCTTGCTCATCTGGCTGTACCTCTGAATAGACTAATCACCAAAACTCCACAACAGTTCGAATGGACTCAAGAATGCCAAACTACATTTGATCGACTCAAGTATCTATTGATGCAGGCCCCAATCCTACAACCACCGGACTGGGACAATCCGTTCCATGTCTTTGTCGACGCTTCAGATGTTGCGATCGGCAGTATTCTGATGCAGCAAACACATAAGTGGTTTCGCCCTGTCTATTACGCCAGCAGAAGGCTTGCACCGGTAGAAAAGAACTATTCTACCACTGAAAGAGAATGTCTAGGATTAATCTACTCCATCAAAAAGTTCAGACATTATCTATTAGGCCGGAAATTTACCTTTCATGTGGATCATGCTGCCCTTGTCTATCTAGTAAGACAACAACATTTAGGCGGACGATTAGCCCGATGGGTGCTACTATTGCAGGAATTTGATTATGAAGTCATTCACCGACCCGGAAATGCACATGCCTTAGCAGATTTCCTATCTCGCCTAGATTTTGGTGAACCTCCGATAGGCATAGATGACACGACTCCAGCAATTTATAGTTCTGAGCCACTGACCAATGAGACTGCCGAATTACAAGCAACACCTACATATTATGATCAGATTTTAACTTTTCTCACCGAAGGATGCTTTCCATCTGAGACTGCCAAGGAAGTTCGAAGGAAAATGGCAGTCTTTAGCCGCCGATTCCGGCTGGTTGCAGGAGAACTATATTATGTAGATCACACCGGAATCCTACTTCGCTGTGTTCCTCCGCACGAAATTAACTCGGTCATCACGATGGCTCATTCAACCCCTACTGGTGGTCATTTTGCCACAGATCTAACTCACCGGAAAATTCTGCAAGGAGGTCTCTGGTGGCCTACTATGTACCGAGATGTGGCCCAATTCGTCAAAAACTGCAATAACTGTCAAAGGTCTGGACAACCACTGCAACGACACTTCTTTCCCTTGCAGCCTATTATGCCACTCGAACCATTTCAGAAATGGGGATTAGATTTTATCGGTCCAATCACACCTCCAGCCGTCTTCAGTAACAACAGATACATACTAACCTGTATAGACTATGCAACGAGATGGGCAGAAGCTTGGGCTTTACGGTCTGCTACAGCAGTTGTAGTAGCAAAATGTCTATTAAATGATGTCTTCCCACGATTTGGCTTACCACTCGAATTGGTGACAGATCAAGGTACTCACTTCGTAAATCAATTAATGAAGGTACTCACCCAATCATTCCAGGTGACACATAAACTCAGCTCCCCATATTACCCTCGCGCCAATGGTTTGGCCGAAAGTACAAACAAATCACTGTTGAATATCCTCCGGAAACTGATCATGGAAGCACCGGAAAGATGGGATCAACTACTACCTGCAGTATTATGGGCATACCGAACTACATATAAGGTAACAACAGGTTTGACACCTTTCAAACTAGCTTATGGTTTAGAAGCAATAGCACCCATGGAAATAGTTATCCCAAGCCTGCGTGTAGCAATCACCCAGAAAATGCTACCAGAAGAGTCGCTGACAGCACGAATAGACGCACTCAGGGAACTTGATGAGCACCGATGGCTCAACTTTTTAACCATGCGCGAAGTACAACTAAGGCAAGCCAAGACACACGATCGATATTTGAAGACCCCAATCTTTTCGGTAGATCAGCTTGTACTCTTCTATAACGCAAAATCCAATAGAGCAGCAGGAAAGTTCAAACTACGCTGGTTCGGCCCCTTTAAGATCTCAGAACAAGTCGGTCCGACAACTTTTTGGTTGACTACGTTGACTGGAAATCCACTCCCGAAGGTAATTAATGGGTCGAAGTTGCGGCCATACCATCACACCACTAGCCCGCATTAAGTTTTCGACGATGGACCGCGTTTTGTTTAATCTTTTCTTTTCCTTCTTTCTGCTTTTTATAAATAGCCGTGTTTTGTACGATCCTGATATAACCAGCCGCCCTCTTAACAGTCACTCGAGTACGCACACCTGCATGAAAACCAGCATTATTCCCGCACCGCACAATGATATCCAACCCCCTTTTTTCTCCCCACCGTAGTGTTTCTATTTAAACTCTGTCGACGATGCCGAAATAAGCTATTGTGTTGTATGCTAGTATTCTGAGCCCTCGTGCGTTCTGCATCCATGCTCATCATCTACCTCAGTAACCGCCATGGAAGCGATAGCCAACTATGCTGCCTTCCGCGATGGTATCCCTACCGAGGTAGGTGAATACCTGCGCTGCAGAGGATTGGCTAACTTCGTTGAGTTGCCTTGGCACTCGGTGGAAGCCCATCCTTTCTTCACACAGATCATCACCGCCATTGCTCAGTCCCCCGCCACCGAACGCCAATGGGTCTTCCTCTCACTCCCTTCGCGAACAGTCATCACCTTCCAAGCCTTCGCTGAAGCCTATCGCCTCAACCCGCAAGGCCGTGAAAATGGCCCGAGTATTCCCATCGCCCGCATGAATGAACTATTCCCCCGCTCCTCGTCCAACGAATACGCCATTCTCTGTCGCCCCGAACCCGAACGATCCGCTCTGCAATTCTTAGTCGCCATACTTAACCTACAGGAAACGCAAACGAATGTCGAAGTCAATAATGCACCTGCGGGTTCGAGTCCACCGTGCGTGCCAGTGTTAGAGGGCCGCCAAACAAGGACAAATGAACTCGGACAGGTGCCTTAAATGTAAAAGTGTTGGACGGCCGCTGAACAAGGACAAAAGTACAAGGACAGGTAGCTTAAATGAAAAAAGAATCTTTCAGGAAACGCGAAGGTAACTGCAGAAGTGCGCACTCTTGTAAAAAAATCCTCTATTTAAGGCAATGAGAAAAAGAGCGGCAGCAGCCCTGTTTGTGGGAATTGCAGTGTTGTTTGATTGAGTCTCGTTTTGAGAGGGCTGTAAACGCATTGTGTGAGCGCGTGTATTGTTGAGAAGATAAGTTCTGCTTTGTTCTGTTCCGTCTGTACTCCGGCTAGTTGATTATCCTCACCTTAGTACAGAGTTGCGAATCAGTTGTATTGTGTTACGAGTCTGTTCGGTGATGATTGAATGTGTCTCTGAGCGAGATCAAGTGCTGTATGTTATTTGGCAGTTCTTCGGTGGAGTAGGGAACGTGAAAAGTAATCTCGAACTAATTGTCTGTTAGCGTCTCTGTAAGCGACCGAATTCGATACTGTAGCCTACATTTACGGTTGATTCCGACTACGGGAAGACTAGTAGCTGTAATGGACTGAATGTGAGTAGGACATCGTCAGTTTATGGTTAGCCATTTATTATTAGGAGATTGGTTGTTTGAGTTTAACATATGATGAGTCCTCGTAGCTTTAAGGTATATTGTCTGGTTGGTATACCTATCTGCTCTGGCGAAGTACGTATTAGGTGACATTGTTACTGAAGTATATTTTGCTCATAACTTAAGTAACCGGATTGCTACCCTCAGTCCTGAAGTTCTAATTCCAGTACACTGAACAGTCTTCCGTTGTTCAGGGATGGACACTGAGCTAAGAACGGGATAACAGTAGGATTGTGTATTAATTTGGGAAAATAGTACAGGGCCTCTGTCTAATAGACCCCTACCACTCCCAAGGACCCACGTGACTAAGAGAACATTTGTGGTTAGGAAGATTCAAAACCGGCTGAACTGAATTGCTTGAGTCGGAAAGTAGAAGTAACGATAAAACGTTTAACAGTAGACAACCAAAAACACACAGATGAGCAATAGATGGCTTCCAACTATGGCAAGCCTCATATGGAGTGATAGATTGCAATGCTTTAGTGGGACACCTGTTAAGTACATATGGTGCACACATAACAACCTCAAGCCAGAAACTATGTGGTAAAGCCTAACTCTTGACCATACACCTCGCCATCTCCATGAGTGGCCTGTTCTTCCAACTGTTATCAGGATCTTAACTCACGTGCACACGTAGAAAATAAATACATAAGGAGACGAGATAGAATGTAGTATTGGGTGCAATCTCCCCCCATCCACTCTATTTCGACAGTCCATAGAGTGCATATATTTATAGGACTTTTTTATTATCTTGAAATGGTGGTTACATAAGAGCGGCTTCAAAAAGCATGCATGAAAGTAAAAGTTGGTAACTTTTGTCGAAAGCCTTTGCTTTTAATATCAAAAATTGCGGTTTACAACCACTACTTTACTAACTATTTCTAAACGCAGAACCCTCTATGCGGGTTTATTTACAAACTATATAAATTATAAATTGGGTTATTGATGTCCGCCCTTTCACGCCCTCACGAACCTTCACCTGTTATATCAAAAACACCAAAACACATTAATACATTAATAAGTTAACACTCCAATAATTCCTTGTTCAACACATTTCATAATTCATAACATGCCCCTCCGTTGAAAAAGAAACTGACCTCATTCGATAAAATAAAAATAAACATGGATGGCCAGTCACATGTTCCATCACTAAACGAAAATAAGCATGTTCCATGTAAAAACACATGCATGCAAATGTTCATGGAGGAGTTACATTAATGTGTTTGTGTATGATATGCAGAAATTAAGTGGTCATAATGGGGTGTTAATTATGTTTTATGTATCCATTGACATTCTTCAATAGAGTGATTTTTGTACTTAACTATATATCGATGATATTGAGTACATATGCATGTAGTAGTGACATCATGATCAATTATTTTCTCAAGAACTAAGATTTCATATTGTTCTTCAATTAAAGGAGGGTCATCAAGAAGGGGAGTGAGTGGTAAAGTTCCTTTTAATGGTTTAAGTAAACTAATATGAAAAGAGTTATGTATATTCCAATGAGATGGTATATCTAATCTGAATGAATTATCATTAAATTTCTGCATGTAAAATGGTCCATAATAGCATGGTGCAAGTTTAATGTTAGGATGCTGCAAAATACTTTTCAGACGTCTTTTAATAATACATAACCATACAATATCATTGTCCTTAAATTCCTTGGCTAATCATTTTGTATTGATATTACGTGTATAACATTCTTGATTTTTCCTAATCTGCTCGTGAACATCGTGAAGTATGAAAATGTGATCTTGAGCAATAGAATCAGCCATCGAAATATCAGTTTCTGTGAGTGACATGGGAGTGGGAAGCTTTTTACCATTGAAAATTTCAAAAGATGCACGTCTAGTAGTGGTGTGTGTGGTATTATTCTAAGCAAATTGAAGCAGTGGCAACTTTTCATCCCAGTTAGTGGGATTATCTAATGAATAACAACACAATACATCAAGAATAGTACTATTTGTAGCCTCAGTTTTTCCATTACTTTCAGGATGAAATGCAGAGCTAAAATCTATTTTAGAACCAAAATGTTGAAATAAGGCAACCCAAAAATGATTACCAAATCTAACATCATGCTCAAATAACATTAGTTTAGGAAATCCATGATGTGGGAAAATGCATTTAATGAATAATTTTGCAGCCTAAGGTGCATAAAAAGTTTTTGTACAAGGAATGAAATATGCATATTTACTTAACCTATCAACTATTTTCCAAATCCTATCATTATGTGATGAAGTGATAGGAAGACCTATGATAAAATCCATAGAGATTTGTTCCCATGGTTCGTTCGGAATGGGAAGTGGCATTAATCATCCAAATGGTTTACCATGTTGACGTTTTACATGCTGACATACCATGCATTGAGAAACATAATGTGCTATATCTTTTTCCATGTGTGGCCAAAATAAGAAATTTTTGCAAGCAAAAATGGTGCTCTGTATGCCTCTATGACCCATGTAAGATGGTTCATGCATTTCTTTGATGACAAAATCTTTAAAAGCTTGGCTTATGCACAATCTATGTTGAAAATAAAGTAAACAATGATGAAATGTATATTGTTCATCAGATAAAGGTGCACCATTGTTGAAGTCATGCCATGCATGTGAGAAATACAAATCAGATGCATGAGTGGAAATCATTAAAACATAAATATTATGAAAAACAACAGAATGTGAAGGAAAATGGCTAAGAGCATCGTCTATGACATTTGATTTACCCGATTGATATTGGATCATGGGTTGGAAATTTTGAATGAATGAAGCCCATTTAAGATGTTGATAAGAAATTATGGGTTGATTTAATAAATGCTTAATAGTGAGTTGATCGGTTTTGACTAATACCTCATATCCCATAAGATAATGTTTCCAAATTTGCAAAGCATGCACAACTACTAACAATTCTTTATCATATGTACTATAATTCTTTTCTGAGGGCTTAAGCTTCCTACTCTCAAATGCAATGGGATGATCATTCTGCATTAAAACAACACCTATTCCTGAACCACTAGCATCAGTAATGACATGAAATGGTTGTGAAAAATTAGGTAACTGTAAAATAGGTGCACGTGAAAGTGCAGGTTTGAGTTTTTCAAAGGATTGTTGTTGGGTAAGTCCCCATGCAATTTTTTTTTTTCAATAACAAGGTAACAGGCAATGCTTGTTACATTTATGTGTTCTTCGAGTAGCTTTGATGTGAACCTTTTCCCTATACATGGGCACTTTTTACTCTAGTGCTGGCTAGAGGTTATTTCTCCATGTTACCACATACTTGATACTCTCATATGTGGTGGTACTTTGTAGTTAGGGATATTATTCAGCTCTTACTTCAGTTCAGTTCATTGTCAATAGAGAGAGCTATTCCATCTATCGTCTTCTCCGTGTGTCTTGCTGCGTTTGTGCTTCTTGTGTGTGCTTGTGTGTCTCTCGTACTTCTACTTACACCCAACAATGGTATCAGAGCAGGTTCAGCTCCTTCTCAAGTTTTGATTTTTTGTGTCACGACGCGCACGCACTTTTAACAGTGCAAATCGACTTTGGAGCATAGAAGAGTGAATTTTCGCAGCCAAGGAACATTTCCACCAGGTGCGCTGGAGTTTTACCCCCATTTCAAAGCAATTCGTGCAGTCAAAATTGCCATCAGAGTGACGGTTTATGAGCTGAAATTTCAGCATTCATTTTTTCACATTCTTGTTCCTTAGTGAAATGGCGGGCAGCAATGACTTGTTTGGCATGCTTCAAGCTAAAGATAAGCTTGATGGGACCAACTATCCGATGTGGTATTACATGATGAAGCACGTTCTTGTTGCTAAACAACTTTGGAACATAGTGGTAGATGTAGATCGAAGACCCGTAGGTTCTTCTACTTCACAATCTGCTATCACAGATGGAGCTTCTTCTTCCAATATAGTGGTTTCTCCTTCTCCACCTACACAACAACAGCTTAGATGGGATGGAAAAGATGCTCAAGCTCATGCTTTGATTGCGTTTTCAGTGAAGCGTCATATAGTTCCACACATTTGGTCATGTTCTACATCGAGACAGGCATGGGACACCCTTGCTTCTTTGTATGTCGTGCGTAATGAAGCACGTGTTGCATACTTGAGGAAGCAACTTGAGGATGTATGTATGACTGAAAATGAGTCGGTGGATGTGTATGTGACATGCATCAAAGGACTTGAAAGAGCAATTGGAAAACATAGATGAGATCATTCCGGATGCATCACTCATTTCTACATTGTTGAAAGGATTACCGAAATCTTTTCAAAGCTTTGCTACTACACTCCGTTTGGTTGCAAAAGGAAATCCTAATATGTATGCATTTGATGAGGTTGTGTCTCTTCTTTTGCAAGAAGAGCAATCTAGAGTGAATAGGAGTAGTTTGATTGAGGGAACGCAAGCACTTACTATCTCACAAAAGGGGAAAAGCAAGTATGGTTCAGCTTTGGGTTCATCAAAACCAAAGCCTCAAGCTTCCTCTTCCACTCATTCCTCTAATGATATTGATTTGCAAAAGAAGAAGAGATGCAAATATTGCTGGAAGGCTAGCCATACTATTGATGAGTGTAGAAAGCTTGCTAAACGTAATGAAAAGAAGAAGGAATCTGGCATGTCTATTGCTGAAAATTCAGCAAATGTAAAGAATGATGAAGCTAACATGGCTCAAGATTTTTGGGCATGTGCTGTTACATGTCATTATGATGCTTCTTTGCATTCTAAATGTATGGTTGTGAACGAGGCTAATTCGGATTGGTTCTTTGATAGTGGTGCTTCAAAGCATATAACATCATGCAAAAGATTTTTTGCCTCTTTGAAAGATGCACCCAAAGGAGGACATGTGGTGTGCGCAAACAATGCCTCTTATCCTATCATTGGAGTAGGAGAAATTGAGTTTATGGCTACAAATGGACGTGTGATTCTCTTGAAAAATGCATTGTATGTGCCCGATATCAAGAAGAACTTAATTTCATTGTTGTTGATTGCCAAAGCTGGACTTCATGTACACTTTGTTGATGATAAGTGTATGGTTCATGATTTCAGCAATGGTGATGTTATCGTGATGTCCGGTACATTATGTAATGGCTTGTATCGCATGGATACATACAAGAGGGCTGCCTCGAATGCCTTAGTTGCTCATACTTCTTCCATGGCTGAAATGGAGGTTTGGCATGCTCGTTTTGGTTACTTAAACTTCAATAGTTTGCTTCACTTGCAAAAGAAGGACATGGTTATTGGTTTTCCTACACTTGAGTCCATTGAAAAGCATGCATGTGAAGGCTGCATTCCTGGAAAAATGCATCGTGCTTCTTTTCCAAAAGATAGTCATACACACACTACAAGAAAATCGCAACTTGTTCATAGTGATGTATGTGGTCCAGTCAAGATTCCATCTTTTGGGAAGCATGTATATTTTGTTACCTTCACTGATGATGCTACTCGCCATACATGGGTGTATCCTATGAAAGCAAAGAATGAGGTATTTTCTTGCTTCAAAGCATTTTTAGCTATGGCTTTTGACTCTATGCACGGATCGTGGTGGTGAATACATGTCACATGAGTTTAATGCTTTTCTTCTTGAAAGAGGTATTTCACACCAATGTACGGTGCCATATACACCTCAGCAAAATGGTGTTGCCGAGCATAAAAATAGAACTCTACTTGAAATGGCACAGTGTATGGTTAAAGGAAAGCATCTTCCCGATAAGTTTTGGATGGAAGCAGTCATATGTGCAAACTATGTGTTGAATTGCTGCCCTACAAAAGCATTGAGAGTCATCACTCCTTATGAGGCTTGGGATGGTCATATGCCTATGGCTAGTCATATGCGTGTGTTTGGTTTTTTGGCATATGCTCTTGTGCCATCACAACAACGTCACAAACTTGATGACAAGGCAAAGAAATGTATAGTTGTTGGTTATAGTGTTGAAAGTAAGGGATATCGTTTGTACCATCCATTGACGAACACAATTATTGTGAGTCGAGATGTGGTGTTTGCTGAAAATTCAGTTTTCCCTCTACTTAAATGCAAAAAATAGCCAACAATTAGCTCACAAGATGTGTTCGATACACTCATGTCTTTGTTCCAAAATGGTGCGCTTGACTATGGCCATGTAGACCAGCCAACTGAGGCTCAATGGGCTGAAAAATTCCAGCCGAATAGGGCTGAAAATGCAGGGAATTTCTAGCCAAACATGGCTGAAAAATTTCAGCCAAAAAATGTCCAAACTGCTGGAAATTTCTAGCCACATATGGCTGAACATTTGCATCAAAATATGGCTCAAAGCCCACGCATGATGTACATATTGAAGATGTTTTACATAATGAACGCATGTCTATCAAGAGTGCACAAACTATGCCAAAGTGGCTGAAACAAACTTTGCAGGACAACAAATTGAGTGCATCTTTACTTGGTAGAACAAGATCAAGCTCTCACCATGCATCAAGTAATTTTGTGGATTATTTTGTTATTGCTACAACATGTAATGAAGAGCCACTTTCTTTTGAAGATGCATGTGATGATCTACAATGGATGAGTGCTATGCAATCAGAAATGGATTCCATACATAGGAATGGTACTTGGGAGTTATGTGAATTGCCAAAAGAAAAGAATGCCATTGGTACAAAGTGGGTTTATAAGATTAAGAGAAAATCTGATGGTAGCATTGATCGCTACAAAGCTAGATTGGTTGCCAAAGGATATGCACAACAATATGGCATTGATTATGAGGAAACTTTTGCACCTACTTCATGCATGACTACCATTTGTACCGTGGTTGCATTGGCTTCCCATTGAGGTTGGAAAGTGCATCAGTTGGACATAAAAACATCCTTCTTGAATGGTGATTTGTGTTGGAGTTAGACGTCTGCGGAAGCACGCGAACAACACAAGGAAGAAGAAGAAGCTTGGAGCCCAAACACACCATACTAAATGTATTACTAGAGCATGTACAAAGATAATTAGCCCATTAGGGCAATAGGCGTACATACAAGCCGAGGGAAAAAAACCTCCTAAAGAGGGAAAAAAGTGCCCCGACGGTCCTAGTGTGATCACACACATCACTACCTAAATATATCAACAAATCCCCCCTTGGAGTGATGCGGTGAACAAGGAGCTGGAACTCATGTATAAGGAAGTGCCAAGCTATGTGGAAATCACTCCACAAAAGGAAGTAAGCCCAAAGCTTTGCGGAAAGCTTCAAAATTCTCCCTAGGCAGAGCCTTTGTGAAAAGGTCTGCAATGTTCTCCTCCGTGGGCACATATGCCAAGTTGATCTCCCCAGTAGAGAACCTCTCCCTGACATAGTGATAATGCACTTCAATGTGCTTAGTGTGAGCATGGAATACAGGGTTCCTCGCAACTACCAATGCGCTCTGACTGTCAATGAAGATGGTGGTGGCAGAAGACTAGCCAACACCCAAATAAGCCATAAGGCATATGAGCCACACACACTCAACAGTCACTGTGAAAGCTACCCTATACTCAGCCTCACAACTAGAAGTGACCACAATAGGCTGCTTCTTGCTCAACCAAGATATACATGAGCTACCAAGCATGAAGCAAAAACCACTGGTGGACACATGAGTGTCGTAGCAATCAGCCCAATATGAGTCAGAAAAAGCATGAAAATCTGGTGGTAGTGATCCCCCCTTGGGATAAAACAACCCAAGTAGTCGAGTACCACTCAAGTAGCGAAAGATGCGCTTAACCGCCTTCCAATGCGTGACTCCTAGGCAATGCATAAACCTGCTCATCTGTGAGACAACAAACTGAATATCTGGCCGAGTAATGCATAAGTAAATCACGCATCCAATAGCCTGCTGATAGAGAACAACATCAAATGCATCTCCAACATCATGAAGACTCAATCGTAAACCTATCTCCATAGGAGTGACAATAGGCTTACAGACTTCAAGGCCAAAACGCTGCAATTATGTGTCAATATATTTTGTTTGACACAAAGCCATTCCACCATCAACTTGCATAAATTGAATGCCCATGCAAATGCCCCAAATCAGACATCTCAAATGAGGCATGCAAATCAGCCTTGAAATCAGCAATATGCTTCTCAATAGGACCAGTGAGCAGCATGTCATCAACATAGACAACAATGATCAGAAGCACATCATTAGCACGATTAACATATAAGGTGCTTTCAGTTGGACTGTTCTCAAAACCATGTGCAACCAAATAGGCATGTATCTTCTCATACCAAGCACGTTGTGCTTGCTTTAAACCATATAATGCCTTCTTTAACCTGCACACCTGGTTTTCATGCCCTTTCTGCACAAAGCCACGGGGCTGAAAAACATACACTTCTTCATGCAAGTCACCATTCAGAAATGCTGTTTTAATGTCCAACTGATGTACATTCCAACCATGATGGGCTGCAAGTGCACAAATGCTCCGAACAGTAGTCATACGGCATGTAGGAGCAAAGGTCTCATCAAAATCAATGCCTCTTTCCTACGAATAACCCTTTGCAACAAGCCTAGCCTTATACCTGTCAACTGTACCATCAGGTTTACGCTTCATCTTGTATACCCACTTAGTGCTAATGGCCTTCTTGCTAGGAGGCAAGTCACATAAAGACCATGTACCATTCTTCATTATAGCATCATATTCAGATTGCATAGCAGCCATCCAATTTTCTGAATTCTGTGCTTCATCAAAAGAAACAGGCTCATTCTCATCATAGAGACTAGACGCAGCCATAGCATAGCAATCTGATGCAAAGGAGGCACTATGAGAGCCTGAACGAGTACGATATGAAAAAGGTGCATCTAATTTGCTATCATGCAAAGTCTGCACCAGCCATTTTGGCATAGTTTTTGCCTGCTCAATATCAACTCTCTCATCAACAAGTGCATCATGTAAATCTGCATCAGAAATGAAATGATCTGCATCATCATATGAAACCTGCAAAGGCTGAGAAGCTTCCTCATTAGGACCAGCACTAGACTGTCCACCTGTAAAAAGAGGCATCAAAGTATCATACATGTCTTTAGAGGTAATAGATGTCTCCTTAGTACATGAAAGCAATGGCTGAATAGCATGTTCCACAAAGACAACATCACGGCTAACCAGAATGTGTTTAGTCTATGGATGATACAAACGATAGCCTTTACTTTCAGAACTGTACCCAACAAAAATACATTTTACTGCCTTATCATCCAATTTTCTGCAAGCACTAGTGCATATGCCAAACAACCAAAAACATGCAGATGAGCAACAGATGGCTTGCGGTCATGCCAAGCCTCATATGGTGTGATAGATTGCAGTGCTTTAGTGGGACACCTGTTCAGTACATATGCTGCACACATGACAGCCTCAAGCCAGAAATTATGAGGTAAAGCCTGACTCTTGACCATACACCTCGCCATCTCCATGAGAGACATGTTCTTCCGTTCAGCAACTCCATTCTGTTGAGGTGTATATGGCACTGTACACTGGTGTTTTATCCCCCGTTCAGCCAAAAATGCATTAAAATCAGAAAACATATATTCCCCCCCTCGATCAGAATGGAGGGTGCCCATTTTACATGCTAATAGATTTTCAGCCAAAACCAAAAACTGTTTAAAGCACATGAACACTTCGGACTTTGCTTTGAGTGGATATACCCATGCATGCCTGGAAAAATCATCGATGAAAGTCTCAAAGTAAAGGTAATTTCCAAAAGAGGGTGTCTGCATAGGACCACAGACATCACTATGTACAAGCTGCAATTTCTGTGTAGCCCGAACTGAACCATCTTTTGGAAAGGAGGAACGCTGCATTTTGCCCAAAATAAAGCCTTCACAAACATGTTTTCCAGGTGCCTCAAGTTTGGGCAAAGAGGACACCATTTTAGATTTCTGTAGGCATAACAAACTAGCAAAATTTAGATGACCAAAGCGTGCATGCCAAAGCTTTGCATCTAACATAGCCTGAGAATCATTTACTTCACATGCCAAATCATTTTCAGATCTTTCATAGTCTATGAGCTTATATAGCCCACGACATAAAATGCCAGAAGCAATAATCACATCGCCATTTGACAGATCATGAACTGTACACCTGTCATCAACAAATTTCACAACCAAGCCAATCTTGGCTAATGCAGAAACTGATAATAGGTTCTTTTTGATCCCTGGCACAAATAAAGCATCTGACAAAGTGAAAGAACTACCATTAGCAGTAGTCAAAATGATCTTACCAACTCCCATAACAGGATAAGAGGAGTTGTTGGCGCATGTAATAGTATTCCCTGTAGGGGCAGGCTCGAGTGAAGAGAAGAAACTGCGCTGCGAGGTAATATGTTTGGTCGCCCCACTGTCAAAATAACCAAACATCTGAGTCTACTGCAGACATGCACTGCTCATGAGAAGATGGGTCAAAACTGCAGACAGTAGTAAACACCCATTCTTCTTCCTGCAGAAGATTTGCAGACTCTGTTTTTGGTGTAGAGGCCTCTACAACAAGCATTCCAACCTCTTTCTTCTTTGCCTCTTTAGCAGCCAGTTTTGGACAGTTCTTTCTGATATGATCATTCCCTTTATAGTACTGCTTTTCTGATTTCTTCTCATCTTTATCTTCCTTCTTTGAATATGCAGAATTAGCAGATTTATGCTTACTAGTTGAAGAGCTCCATTTTCCTTTGCCCTTCTCACTAGCCAGGAAAGCTTGATCTGCAACTCGCATAATGGACCTGTTTTGCCTGGACTGATCTTCCTGCAACAGAACAGAGACTAACTCCTCGAATGATAAGGCATTCGGATTGCCTTTCATCATCAACCGAAGAGTAGAAGCAAAACTCTGATATGAGTCAGGAAGTCCATTCAGAACGGTCTGCACAAGTGAGCTATTTAGTATAACCTCATCAGCAAAAATCAACTGTTTCTTCAAGTCTTTGATCTTTGTTAGGAAACTGTCCATAGAATCACCTTCATTCATGTGCTCACTCTCCAACTGTTTTTGGAGGTAAGCAACACGAGCCTCATTCCTAGCTTGGTACAATGTGGTAAGTGTATCCCAAGCATCCTTAGCTGTTCTGCAAGAGCGAATGTGAGGAATAATGGCACGTTTGACAGACAAAGCTATCAATGCATGTGCTTGGGCATCTCTGCCATCCCAGGAATCTGCTCTGCAATAGGTGCAGCAGAAACAGCAGCACGAACAGGAATCTGCGGAATATCATCTTCGACACCATCTTCATAAGCTCTAGCACCTGTATTTGCAGTACCTGTCGTTATAGGTGTAACAGGACGTCTTTCAACACCCTGCACAATGTTCCATAATCCTTTTGCAACCAATACATGTTGCATCATATAAGTCCATAATGGGTAGTTGGTACCATCCAACTTATCCTCAATAGCCAACATACGGAATACATCACTGCTTTCAGCCATGGCTGGTGACTAAAATACCTTGATGTAGAAAATTGACTATATCTCAAAAAGTTGAACGGAACTGCCCAGACAAATTCTGCTAGACCTGTAGCAGACTTTGAGACGCTTAAACTGGCGAACAGAAACTGGTATATACTTTTGGCACAAAAAGACGAAATAGCCTGCACAAGCACTGCGATAGTGCGTTCGGAGGCCGAAACGAGCTCAGATCGCAATTTTGGCACGACATGGCAAAGCTGTTTTGATCTCGAAAACACGCTGAGTATGCTCACCAAAATTCATGCGATTTTGAGACTGCAAACGGAGGAGTGTCGACGGCACCCTAGATGAAGCGATGACCTGCTCTGATACCAATTGTTGGAGTTGGACGTCTGCGGAAGCACACGAACAGCACAAGGAAGAAGAAGAAGCTTGGAGCCCAAACACACAATACTGAATGTATTACTAGAGAATGTACAAAGATAAGTAGCCCATTAGGGCAATAGGCGTATATACAAGCCGGGGGAAAAAAACCTCCTAAAGAGGAAAAAAAGTGCCCCGACGGTCCTAGTGTGTTCACACACATCACTACCTAAATATATCAACAATTTGCAAGAAGAGGTCTATGTGAAGCAACCCCCTGGATTTGTTATGAAAGGGAAAGAGGATATGGTTTGTCACTTGCATAAAGCCTTGTATGGTCTCAAGCAAGCTCCACGTGCATGGTATGACAAAATCCATAAGCACTTGATTGCTCTTGGCTTCACATGTAGTCCAATTGAAAGCACACTCTATGTACGCAAAAATGGGGCTGATCTTATAGTGCTTGTTCTTTATGTCGATGACATACTCTTGACTGGGTCATGTGATGCAAAACTTGACATTCTTATGGCTGATTTGCAGCATACTTTTGATGTCACTTATCTTGGTCTTTTGAGCTACTATCTTGGCATCCAGATTGTATCCGTTGAGGGGGGGATTGTTATGCATCAAGCAAAGTATGTTGAAAAACTACTTCAGCATTTTGACTTTGAGGATTGTAAGATAGTTTCCACACCAGTTGAGATAGGATTCAGGTTCTCAGTTGAGGATTCTAGTGATGCATTTGACACTTCTCTTTATCAGCAAGCTGTGGGATGTCTTATATATGCATGCAACACAAGGCCGGATATACAGTATGCAATTTCCCCGTTGACTCGATTCATGCATAGCCCTGGCATTAAGCATTGGCAACCGGTGAAACGTGTGTTTAGATATCTCAGAGGCACTTTGAGCTTAGGTCTCTTTTATGGCAGAGATGTTCAGCCATGCTTGCATGCTTTTACAGATAGTGATTAGGCTGGTTGTTATGATACTCGCGTGTCCACTAGTGGTAATTGCTTTTTCCTTGGAGACTCATGCATATCTTGGTTGAGTAAGAAGCAACCTACAGTTGCGACATCGAGTTGTGAAGCTGATTACAGGGCAGTTTTCACAACTACAGTGGAGTGTATATGGCTGAGATGCCTATTGATGGACCTTTGCATGGAGATTGATGCTGCTATGCATATTCTCACTGATAGTCAAAGTGCTTTGGCTGTTGCACGAAACCCAGTGTTTCATGTGTTGGAGTTAGACGTCTACGAAAGCACGCGAACAACACAAGGAAGAAGAAGAAGCTTGGAGCTCAACACACAAGACTGAATGTATTACTAGAGAATGTACAAAGATAAGTAGCCCATTAGGGCAATAGGTGTATATACAAGCCGGGGGAAAAAAACCTCCTAAAGAGGGAAAAAAGTGCCCCGACAGTCCTAGTGTGTCCACACACATTACTACCTAAATATATCAACAAATCCCCCCTGGGAGTGATGCGATGAACAAGGATGTGGCACTCATGTATAAGGAAGTGCCAAGCTATGTGGAAATCACTCCACAAAAGGGATAATCAGACATAAAACAATCCTTACAAGTACTCATGAAAGGTTTATGTGCATCGAGAAGTGTATGAGTATAATCATTTATGACATTGACAAAAACAATGCATGAATTGAATCCTTTCCTAAATGCACATTTTACTTGAGTATGAATAATCAATGGAAATGGCTAGAAATCATGTCGCACAGACAAAGTAATGATTTGACCTTTAAATTCAAAGTTAAAGGTATGTGTATGATAGTCAGTATGTGGGTTCTAATGATGATGAAAAGGCATAGCAAGTATAACATCGTAAGACTGTACAATTAAAAATGTTCATGCATTTACATATGGGCCTATGCTAATTGTAACATCTTGCACTTCTCGTGTTACATTATAACGACTACCTTGAAATGTAGCTTTCACTTTATACAAGGAAGGAAATGTTTTTAATTTAAGTTCTTGTACTAATAAACGTGAAATGAAATCATGTGAACTACCATCGTCATGTAAAATATTAACCAGTTTGTTATTGATAGTACCCTGCATGCAAAGTAAAGAATGAATTGAGATATCATTACCCAAGGTACTTAAGTCCTTCTCCAATGCTTCCCTTGTCCAAATAGGAGGAATTTCTTAATTATGGGCCTCCATGTTATGCAGTTGAATTGCAGCTACTTTCATGTGAAGAGGTCGCAATCGGCACTTAATTTTTGTATGTCCAAGTTTACCACAATTCCAACAGGTGATACATGGTCGCTTCTGTTGGGCATCCACCACTGAAGTTCGTAGGGTAGGTGGTCTGGTAGGTTGGAGAGATGAAGCAGCAGGTGCAATTGAGTAATTGGATTGTGGAGGATTATGAAAACTAGAGTAAGATGGGACATTAAAATTATGTTTCATAGGAAACATGGGTTTAACAAAAAGTGGTCGTTGGTGTGGTTGTTGTAGATGGATCGACTTGGTTCAAGACGGGAACTCCTTCTCTACATCATAGGCAAAAGAGATAGCCGCATTAAGGGTTGTAGGCCATAGGATGTAAATCTTAGCTTGGATTCCCATCTCCAAACCATCTTCCTATTTCCGTTGCAAGCTATCCTCCAGTACATCTTCAAGCATTTGAGCCAATAATAGATTTTGCTAGAACTACTCCATGTAGGTAGTGATCATGTCACCCTCCATCCATGTAAAGGTTGCCCATGCACATTGAACATGTAAATGATATTGAGGAGGAAGAAAAGAATCCTTCACTTTATCTTGGAAAGCCTTCCCATGGTTGGACGATCTATACTATGACGCAGGACATTCCACCAAAGCTGAGCTTTTCCTACTGAATAGTTAGTGGCAAATTTGACTTTTTCACTTTCATTATGTTTCATCAGTGTAAAAATCGTCAAACTGTGATAACCATGAAAGAACTAAAGGGGCATCCTTACGGCTATCAAATCATAGAAATTGGTAATTTTTTACACCAATCTTGGAATGTGTGCCATCAGATTGGGCAGAGACAATAGCTTTTATCACCCTCATAAGGTTATCTTCATCAAATTGCATCTTCTGAAGTACTTCGTCGTGTTGTCGGATCTCATCCTAAGCGCCTCGAAGTTTGTGCCGCAAGAGCTCAAGTTGTTGCTCGAGTGTTACCTCGGGTAGAGGTGACTCACGAGAATCCTCCATGATGTTTGTAGGGTCCATGGGTATGTAGAGAACAAAATGTTCTTGGGAATTGAAAAAGTAAGAAAGAGATGAAAGTTGTGTTAAATATAAGAAAAGAGAACTAGAGTGACAACACAAAGAGATAGTGTAGGGGTAAAACACGTCCCTTGTGTGACTGAGGTTGTGGGTTCAAATCCTCCCGCCTTGGTAAATATAAAACTCCTTATTGCCACTCATAAATTAAAATTGGTTTGCGTGTAGCCAATGGCTGCCAAGGGAGCCATGGGTGCCACTGATGCCAAAGTAATGTCTTAGTTATGCCTAAGTTCTATGCCTTAGTCGATGCCTTGGAGTAAGATGAAGGAGTAAACATAGGTGTTTAGGAGTAAGCCAAAGGAGTAAACGTAGGTGGAAACGTAGTTGTAAACATAGGAACAAGAACTATAACCAGACATGAACAACAAACAGAGGACAAAGGACAAAATGAATAGAAATGGACCCCTCCATAGTGATGCATGCAAAGCTCTAATACCACTGTTATCAGGATCTTAACTCACGTGCACACAAAGAAAATAAATATGCAAGGAGACGGGACATAACGTAGTATTGGGTGCAATCTCCCCCATGCACTCTATTTCGATAGTCCATAGAGTGCATGTATCTATAGGAATCTTTGATTATGTCAAAATAGTGGTTACATGAGAGCGAATTCAAAAAGCATGCACAAAAGTAAAAGTTGGTATCAGAAATTGCAGCCTACAACGACCCTTATTTTAACCACTACTTTACTAACTGTTTTTAAAAATAGAACCTTCTACACGGGTTTATTTACAAACTATATAAATCATAAATCAGATTATTGATGTCCGCTTTTTCATGCCTTTCGTGCCCTCACAAACCTTCAATTGCTATATCAAAAACACCAAAACACATTAATACATTAATAAATTAACACTCCAGCAATTCCTTGTTCAACGCATTCCATAATTCATAACAACAACTCCATTCTGTTGAGGTGTATACAACACTATATACTGATGTTTTATCCCACATTCTGCTAGAAATGCATTAACGTCAAAAGACATATACCCCCCCCCTCGATCAGAACGGAGGGTGCCCATTTTACATGCTAATATATTTTCAGCCAAAACCAAAAACTATTTGAAGCACATAAACACTTAGGACTTTGCTTTCAATGGATATACCCATGCATGCCTATAAAAATCATCAATGAAAGTCACAAATTAAATATAGTTTCCAAAAGAAGTTGTCTGCATAGGACCATAGACATCACTCTGAACAAGCTGCAATTTCTGAGTAGCTCGAACTGAACCATCTTTTGGAAATGAGGAATGCTGCATTTTGCACAAAATACAAAACTTCACATACATATTTACCAGGCGCCTCACATTTGGGCAAAGAGGACACCATTTTAGATTTCTACAGGCATAGTAAACTATCAAAATTCAGATGACCAAAGCGTGCATGCCAAAGCTTTGCATCTAGCATAGCCTGAGAATCACTTACTGCACATGTTGAATCATTCACAGATTTTTCATAGTCTATGAGATTATACAGGCCACGACATAAAATGCCAAAAACAATAATGACATTGCCATTTGACAGATCATGAATTGTACATCTCTCATCAATAAATTTCACAACCAAGCAAATCTTGGCTAAAGTTGAAACTGATAACAGATTCTTCTTGATCCCTGGCACAAATAAAGCATCCGACAATGTAAAAGATCTACCATCAATAGTAGTCATAATGATCTTAGCAACTCCCATAATAGGATAAGAGGAGTTGTTGGCACATGTCACAGTATTCCCTGTAGGTGTAGGCTTGAGTGAAGTGAAGAAATTGCACTGCGAGGTAATATGTTTGGTCGCCCCACTATCAAAGTACCAAACATCTAAGTCTACTATAGACATACACTATTCATGAGAAGATGGGTCATGACTGCAAACAGTGGTAAATGTCCATTCTTCATTTTGCACAAGATTAGTAGACTCTGTTTTGGGTGTAGAGGCCTCTGCAACAACCATTTTGGCCTCTTTCTTACTTGCCTCTTTAGCAGCTAGTTTTGGATAGCTCTTGATGACATGATCATTTGTAGAATAATTTTTTATTTTCTATTTTCTTCTCGGCTCTGTTTTCCTTCTTTGATTGTGCAAAATTAGTAGATTTTTGCTTACTACTAGAAGAGTTCCATTTACCTTTGCCTTTCTCACTAGCTAGGAAAGCTTGATCTGCAACACGCATAATGGACATGTTCTGCCTAGACTAATCTTCTTGCAAAAGAACAAGACTAACTGCTCAAATGTTAAGGCATTTGGATTGCCTTTCATCATCAAATGAAGAGTAGAAGCAAAACTCTGATATGAATCAGGAAGACCATTCACAATAGTTTGTAGAAGTGAACTATTAGACAAGACTTCATAAGAAGAGATCAATTGTTCTTTCAAAACTTTGATCTTTGTCAGAAAACTGTCCATGGAATCACCTTCATTCATGTGCTCACTCTCCAACTGTTTTTGAAGGTAAGCAACACGAGCCTCATTCCTTGCCTGTTATGAAGTGGTAAGTGTATCTCAAGCATCCTTAGCTGTTCTACAAGAGTGAATGTGAGGAATAATGGCACGTTTGACAGACAAGGCTATCAATGCATGTTCCTATGCATCTCTGCCATCCCAACAAGTTTGCTCTACAATAGGTGCAACAAGAACCACAACACAAAAAGGAACATGAAGAATATCACCATCTTCAACACCATCTGCATCACCTTCAACAACTATGTTTGTAGGTGAGATAGGATGCTTTTCAACACCCTGCACAATATTCCATAGTCCTTTTGCAACCAATACATGACACATCATATAAGCCCACAATGGGTAATTGGTACCATCCAACTTATCCTCAACAACCAACATATGGAATACATCACTCCACTCAGGCATGGCCACTAACTAAAATACCTTGATGTAGAAAAATGATTGTATTCGAACAAGTTGAACAGAACTACCCCACCAAGTTTTGCTAAACCTATAGCAGACTTCGAGACGCTTATACTAGTGAATTGAAATCTATATATATCTTTGGCACAAAAAGACAAAATTTCCTACACAAGCGCTATAGTGTGTTTAGAGGCAGATATGAGCTCAGATCGTGATTTTGGTACCATAGAGCAAAGTAGTTTTGATCTCCTAATCACCGTGAGTATGCGCACCAAATTTTGTGCGATTATGAGATTGTGACCAAACGGGTGTCAACAATGCCCTAGATGAAGCGACGACCTACTCTGATACCAATCGTTGGAGTTTGAGGTGTGTGAAAGCACATGAACAACAGAAGGAAGAAGAAGAAGAAGCTTGGAGCACAACACACAATATTGAATGTATTACCACTAGAATGTACGAAGATAAGTGACCCGTTAGGGCTATAGGCGTATATACAAGCCGAGGAAAAAAAACTCCTAAAGAGGGAAAAAAGTGCCATAACACTCCTAGTGTGTTCACACACATCAATAACTAAAAATATCAACACAACAAGCTTCTTCTTGTTCCTTGTGTTATTTGTGTGCTTCAACAAACCTCAAACTCCATCAAACTGTAGGTAGAATATAGGTATCTCTAGCCAAACTACTAACTTGGTCCATTTTTGTGCACCACTTGTGCATGGACCTAGTTAAATGGGTGGATACTCTAATTCTTTCTAAACTTTGAAAACTCTCTTCAAATTCTCCCTTTGTTTGGATAAATGAATCTTTACTAAAGTTGACCAAAACATCTAACTTAAATGTTTTGACTATGGTCTACATCTAACCTCTTTCTTGATTGAGAACTATTGTGTCCAATCCAGGCTTTCAGATCCTCATAGAGTGTAGGAAAGGAATGTTCCCTCATCTTTATCATCCTAAATTCAACAGGACCAATTCAAATTCTAAAATGAATTTTCTAGTATTATATAGTTTTTAAACTTATAATACTTCTCAAAGACTTGATATTATTCATCACCTTTAAGAACTGCGTCCCATACCACCATACCCACTTTGACGTTGATACAAAACTTACTATTCTGGACCATCAAGCCCACCTACACACCATCGTCTAGTGACTTCCACTTAAACTTAGTCTTCTTTAGGCTCAAAACCTTATACTAGAAACTAATCATTTTGTCAATTTCTAAGAACTTTAAGCCCATTTGCAATTGAATATGTTGCTCCAAGGTTTGAAATTTTCTTTTTGTGCTTTAAAAGAAAGCATACAAGAATACTCTATGATCTTGAAACTTAAGATCCTTTAAGTAGATACACTTTTCTTAGCTTAATATGTCAGGAGATGGATAGGTATTCTCTAGAAATGAGTTGGTGTTGCACAAAACCTGCTCTACACCTGCCAATTTAACTCTAGGGATGCTTAATAGGCTTCTTTAGCTTCACATTAATGCATTTGGAACCCCAAGTACTTTGGAACATCATTCCCAAAAGTTTGCATCAAGACAAATAACTTGCATATGCAAGGAATGTGAAGAAACCTTCTATTTTGGGAATAGAATTGCTCACTATTTCACTCAGAGCTCGCAACCTGGTATGAATTGACTAGAGAGCTTTTGCACACATCAACTAAATAAAGCAAGTTATTTCATCAATTTAGCTATACCATACACTGAGAAATGAATCTAACAAGTCAGGGGGGTCATCTCGACTTTTCATGATCTAGAAGGTGTACAAACATAGTCACTTTCTATGATTCATATCTCAAGATCCTCTTAACCAAACTTGATGAAAATTGATATACAACTAGTGGACACTTAAATATAACTAACCCAAGTTAAAGAATAGAAAATGAGTGAGTACACAAAGAGATATTGATTCCACAAGTTTATTTTAATGATGAAGATGCAGTAGAGAACAATACACAGAGATGTACTTGAAGAATTCTATCAAAATGTATATGCTAATGAACATATGATACAGGGAGGTGTAATGGACTACACATAGTAGTGTGGGCTCAGTGTATGCTCTCTGAAGTAGCTTAATGCCTCTCAAAATGCCTCTTACTTCCCCCGATTAAAAGCATGTCTATTTATACTCATAGTTCAAGTTTGAATTTAAATTTTCCACCACCTAAAAGTGATCCTACACTTTTAGATTGATTTGAATTGATTCTTCCTACCACATGAATCATGGGTTCAGCTCCCTAAATTCATGAGATTCCTTGTTCTCTTGCTTTTACATTTATCCAAAGTGTAGCTCAAGCGTAAGCACCACTTCCTTTACTTGTCAATCTGCGGAGACGTGAGGACCGGTATGAAGACCACGGGCAAGTGAAGGCACAAGTGCGTGAGTGAAAGCACACAAACATGCACACACATACACACACACGCGTACAAGGTAAGATCAAAGAGAGGAACAATGGAAAGCTTTGATTGCAAAAGAGTTCTCTTACAAAAGCTCTATTCTCTCACAAGATAACCTCAAAAATGAGCTCTCTAGCTCTTTTTATAGTTTTTTGACTAGTTTTGGCCCTGTCCAGACCTAGTGTCCGGCCTAGTTAAAAATTAGGTTCTTGGGCTTATTTGAGGGATCAAACGGAGTCTAAAAATTATGAAAATTGGTAGGATGATACTTCTAATACTCCTCAAGCTCAAGGACTCCTTGGCTTCAACAAAATGGAGTTGGAAAAATAGAAAATGGTATTTACAATGGTTTTTAGTGATGAAAATCACTATTGTTGTAGGGGATTCTTCTGAAAAATTTGACATACATATCTTGGAGCTCCCTACTTGCTCCTTCTTCTTGTGTGTCCACCTCTTTGATGTGCTCCTGTGCTTTTTCCTTGACCTTCAGCTTCAACACTCCCCCCCCTCCCCTCTACGTTAAAGATGTTCTTATGACAATTAAGGTGCTAGTGTGTCAAGATGAGGATCTCACTGAACCTCTTGTCTTGGGTCAAGACTGGATCTACAATCATGCAATAAACCTGAACCTAAGAAGTGGACTTCTTCAGGTCTGAGTAGATCAAGATCGCATTACCATTGATTTAGAAAGTACAGCACTCAAGGAAATAGGAAAGGCACCAACTCCTGGTCCTTCTAGGAGCACACTTATGGAAAAAGATGATTTTCTTGTCCAACACTCTGTGATGCAAAAAACCACTAGTCTAGGAGATGTGAAGTAGTTGGAACTCCCTTCTATTCCAAAGAAAGTCACGGACAAGGAACTTGCGACCCAGGAGAAGAGGACGAAGCAGAGAAGCAGTAGTCACACATAGTTGATTGCCCCTGCCAAGGTGTCTCAGCCACCGACGCAAGTATGGGTACGGAAAGGCGAGCATCCTGTTGCGGCTAAATTAGAACCACCGACAAAAATTCATACTAGTGATCGACGATAGGACACTAATAAGAATTCTTTCAAAGATTTGCCCACAAAAGTAACACTTATCTAGGTACCCAAGAATTCAATGAAGGCCAACCCACACAATCAGGAAAAATTAGGGTGCTTAAGGCTTGCTTGCGGGCTCAAATGGCCACACATAAACCACATGATGTAAAGCATTATTTACACACTCGAACAACCGATACCTTCAAACACACAATCACATATTCATCCACGATCATGAGCAGAATCACTTGTAAATGGGTCCCTAAAAAGCCTCATTTCCAAGTAGACATTCTTATAAAACCTTCCGAAGTCTCCACAAAATCAAAAGATAGAGCCATACACTATGTTTGGCAGCCCAAATCTTGTAATAAACCACGTGATCCCACTGTAAAACCACATTTGCATACTAACTGTATCCACACTACATTGCACTACTCTAATTAGCACCTAGGAACCCTTCATCCACTAACCACACTTCACACTCATGACCACGCGAGCACTAACTGACCTGCTGACCACGTCACAGTTCATCATGTTAATGTTGTAACGAGGACAAATGGTCATTTTGTGTCCATTGCAATGTTAACATGTCTTTATATATTCTCATAGAACCGGCAATCAATACCCTCAACATGGCAGAGGTTGCAGGAACGAGCTCCCAGGTAGGCACTAGTCCTCAAATAGTGGACATTGAAAGTATCCTTATCTAGGAGGAGTTGAAGGAATGGCCACATGATTTAAGAGTAGTGCACATCATACCCATTCAAAATCCTCCCCAGAGGCACACATCACAACTTAGCAAGAACTCTCATTGGTTCCGTGAAGTCATAGGACCCCTTGGGGATAGCACCTATTTATGGGAATCTGAGATAGAGTTTAATGGACGGTGGGGCCGATACCATTTCTTTACGCGAGAGTTTGAATAGCTTCAGAACAGCGAAGGATTGCGACTAGTATGGAGGAAAGCTGGATTGGATGACTATTTCCGTGCCCAGTTACCTAAGCCTGACTTCCTGAGGTGTTCATACTTAGTTAGCACACTCACTCCTAACAGAGATAAGAAGGGGACCAACACCTTTGTACTTCCTTCTCTTAAATGAGGGAATGAACTTAAGCGTTTTAAATTAACCAACAATTTGGTGAGGGAAGCTCTAGAAATGAGAGGTATGCACATTCCTACTCAAAAGGAGACAATGATCCCTGACAATATGAAGAACAAGAACTTAACTAAGCTGAAGGACATGGTGGCAATGACACAGACTATTGCCATCCACCTCTGAATGTGCATGCAACACTTCATGTGCCCCCCCAAGAAAGATTTACAATGCCACCCAAGAAGATCTGGTTTAGCTTATACTTGGCAGACACACCGAACCTGACAATCAACATGTGACATTGGATTATAGACCAGATCCATCTTGCACATCAATGCTGGTATAAGAAACAGAAGTTAGTGCTATATGGATGTTGTGCACTTACTAGAATTATGTATTGATGCCTGGCATACGATGTGCCAATTCAAAGGGAACTCATTTGGACTAGGGTGCAGGAATTTTGGTGAAAGCATTAGCCACTGGGCCCCCATCAAAGAAAATGAAAGTAATTGTTCAGGTGCCATGTGCATAGGCTAGACTCCGCCACCCCAAAGGTGAGTACAACCCTTCACCATCTGATTGCCAAGGCACAATGCAGAGGCACCTAATCTTATCTTCCCACCGATCCTCACAGATCTAGAGTTCCCTCACGGCTTCACACTTGATGATTTAATTGATGAGGAAGTAGCTAGAATGATCAATGCAGCCAACTTGGAAATCGAAGCGCAGCAGTTAAGTGAACAACAAACAGTCACGGACTGGCCTGACCAAACTCAACTAGTCATTGTCGAAGTAGAGGAAGATGAGGAGGAGACGGAAGAAGAGGAACAAGATGAAAAGTAGGAAGGACCACCTGATGAAGAGGAGCATGAATATGTGCAACATGTTATACCGGAACTTGCATGAGCCCCAACATACACAGCACAAATAAAAAGATTGTACGATACTATGAACCTGGTTCAGGAACAACATAGACTATCCTTGGCATCTAGGAAGGCCCTAATGAACCAGATACTTGAAGAAGAAGGTGTGGATGACTAGTTCATAGCTTCCCTCGACATGCTCGTTGATGCATTGGGGGTGCTAAAGGCTGTGCACACCGCCCTCACCCACTCTCAGAGACTTGAACGAAGACACGGGAGACACCCTCCAAGATCAGGAAAGCATATACATATTATAGTATCAGAACCACATGGCACCACTTCCACGACCACCACCATGGCACATTCCACTAAACATATTGAAGAACCCCACACGTCAAGTGCACCCCCATCACCACCCTTACCACCCTCCCCTCCAACTCCACCCCCCTCACCTCGTACCACCACTACCATTGCCTCTACTATCACCACCATGGTCTCCACCACCCTTAGTGAAGCACATGATATGGGTCAACCCTCACAACTCTCACAATCTTACACCACTATTGTTGTGACTATCACCACGAGCTATAGGGCTCTAACCATGGTATAGGGAATCCCATTTTCCTTGTCACGCATCTAGGCGGCCCACTTGCACAATTAAACACACCATTGTACACTTTCACCACAGTCACCACACTTACCATTCCCATGTATATGGTAAATCCCATGACTGCATCCACGCACGACCAAATGGACATATCACCCACAACTGCACCTCTCCCTTCCCCCATATTTCCACAATCTCCCATTCCCCCACCACCAACATCACCACTTCTCACCATAGCATTCACCTCCCCTTTCCCTCCCCCCTATCTCCTTGCATTCCAAACCTTCCCAACATCCATCCTTGTAAATAATGTATTCAACACGTTATATCAATGTTTTTCTCAACTACAACAGAATTATCAACATTTAGATGCATATCATACAAACCTATTCAAAGACCATGAGACATTACAAGAACGAATCACAAACATGGAGAAGGACAAGATGCAACTACAACATAATTATGATACCTTACAAAGACAATATAACAAATTGGTGGCCAATCTCCCCCAACCATCAGCAGCATTAGAAGAGAATAAAAGACTCCAAAGACAGAATGAAGAAAATCTAGAAGCCGCGATGGAAGGTTCATCTAAAGAGATCGACCCGGAGCGGTTCAAAGCCCTCCCTTCAGCCAACATGCAGATAATATTGGATACACATGCATACCTCCTAGAGGCATATGACACATTAGAAAAAGAGCATGATGAACTACGAAAGCAAAAGGCCAGTCAAAGAGAGCAACCAAAGGCAGCAACACCTACAACCGCCACATTTGAAGAGCTAATAGAATTTAAAGCACAAGTGGTCGATTTGCAAAATAAACTTCTACAATATGAACAACAACCTTCTCACATGGTGGAGCCAAAATCTGAAGAGCTAGTGCCGATTTAAGTGGAAGAGACATTTGAGGACCCTTACGTACACATGCCTACACCTAGAGGCCGACAAATAGAGGAAGGGATCGATACATCCGAGACTGAAGCTCCAGAATGGCTACAGATTTTAGAAAAGGTCGGCCCCACTCGTGATGGCAGAGTAGGAGTGCAGATACTGTCCATGTCTCGTCTGGAAGAAGTTGTCATCAAATCGGAATACTTCAAGAACTTATCTCATCATCGATGGATTGGTACTTCTGACAATCTGTATCTCCCATTTCGTGTGTTAATGGCCGATGATAATGCAGAGATCAAGCATTGCACCAAGAAAGAGCCAACATTTGCAACCCAGTTTGCCCTTGAAGACATTCCTGAAAGTGCCACACAGGGAACCATCTTCTAGCCTACATGGATAATACGGTTACTAGAAACCTACCCGGAGATGGTGCGTACGTGGAACAACATGCCTTTGTATATTAAGTATAACCCCTACTATTTTCCTATCTTTCGATGAAGATCATGGCCTGAGTTCACTAACACAGTAAAGAATGTCAAAGGATGTGACAAATGGCTCAACTATGTATATCTGGCACGGACGCATGGTCTAGCAATGGTAGCATATATGATTTCCACCATTTGACATTGGGGCATTAGGTTCAAGAATGTACCAGATGTAATGGCACAGATGTGCCTCAAAATATTTGAACTCATGCTTGTCACATTCCATACATTCAAAAATGTTAAACAACCTCACCTCTCGGCCTTAGGCTTCAATGAAGGCAACCTCAATCTAGTCTATGATATGAGCACCACCCCATCCGTCAATGTTGTATATGCGTGGCAAGCTCGTATCAAATATCTTCCAGCATGCTTCAAACAAACATTTGAAGAAATGTTTATCATAGGGTTCTGGGAGTATCACTCAGAAATATTCATTCACATACCCTCTGTTACACTTATTTGCTGTGGAGCAGGCCCTACACTCAGACAAGCTGTGTATGCCACATCCGGAGGTTCCCAGCCTAGTGGATTGGGACGCCTCACTCACCGATCTAGCTAGAGGTCTGAGGCTAGAAGAGCATCACTTGGTCACAGGCGTGGTCGAATATTATGTCAAACGTTTAGCTCAGCAAGGGTCTGTCAGAGACGACAGATGCGAGAGAGGGAGGAGTGTTGGCAAAAGTCAAGGCATCTCAAGACAAGGGAGCCGACATACGGAATTAGAGCAAAGAGAAGGGCCAAGCAGGCATGCAAAAGCAATCAAAGAAGGTCCAACAAATAGACCATTCAATTTTCCCAAGCTAATCCCCTTTTAATAGTGACTTTCATCACTACCTAAACATTGTAAATACCATTTTTGGTAGATTAGACTCCATTTCGTTCAAGCTGAGGAGTCCTCGAGCTTGAGGAGTATTAGAAGTATTTATGTACCAATTTGCATAATTTTTAGAGCTCATTTGAGCCTCCAAAATAGCATAGGAACCTAATTTTTAACTAGGCCAGACACTAGGTCTGGACAGGGTCACTAGCTAGTCAAAAACTATAAAAGGAGCTAGAGAGCTCATTTAGGGGGGAATGAATTATAATTTGAACTAAGAAGAGCTCTTGTAATTGTGTTTTGATCCTAATCAAGGCTTCCATTGTCTCACTCTTTGTTCTTACTTGTGTGCACGTGTGTGTGTATGTGTGTGCATGCTTGTGTGCTTCTCCATCACCACTTGTGCACATCACTTGCTCGAGGTCTTCATACCATCCTCATGTCTTCCCGGATTGACATTAAAGGAGGTGCTACTCACCACTGAGCTGCACCAATCTGCATCAAAAAAAGTTTAGCATCTATATTAGATGTATATGGATAGTACAACCCTTCATTGATTGTACCCTTCAAGTACTTTTTAAATTCTCTTGGATGCTTCCATGTGAGGCTTCCTTGGAGTGTGCATGAACTAAATTAGCACACTAACTCCATAGCATATATCTACTCTAGTTAGAGTAGCATAATTCAAGCTTCCAACAAGGCTTTGGTAACTGGTCACATCTTGAATTAACTCACCTTCATGTGCACTTAGCTTCAGATTTACCTCCATGGATGTACCTATAACCTTTGTATTTTCCATCTTGAATTTGTTAAACATATCTCCAATATACTTTCTCTGATTTAGGAACATGCCTTTCTCTGTATATACCACTTCCAAACCTAGGAAATATGTGAGAAGGCCAAGATCACTGATCTTGAACTCTTCTTTCATTTGATCCTCTTGATTCCATCTGCATCATTACCTATAATGATCATGTCATCCACATATACACATAGGTATATGACCTCTGAGTGGTTCCTCTTAATGAAGAGGGAAGGATCTACCTTGCTTACCATAAAACTTTTATCCTACAAGTAAGTGACAAGTCTATGATTCCAAGCTCTAGGAGTTTTCTTCAAGCCATACAAGGCTTTCCTTAATCTGCATACATATTCTGGATGTGATTGGTCTTCAAAACCAGGAGGTTAAGCCACCTATACCTCCTCTAAAATCCAACCATTTGATATATCTTCCAAATCTTGGAAGATGAAGCACTCATGAGTACTCTAATTGTGGGCATTTTTACCACAGGTGAGAATGTCTCTTCATAATCAATTCCTTGGGTTTGTCCAAACCCTTTGGATAAGCCTTGTTTTATACCTGTTAATTGAGCCATCAGGATTCTTCTTTACCTTGTAAATCCACCTTGAGCCAATGAACTTCATAGATGGTGTCTTGGGCACCAATTCCCAAGTTTGATTCTCTTGTAGAGCTTCTAATTCTTCTTCCATGGCACTTCTCCATTCTGTGTTCTTCTTGGCTTCTTCATATGTAGATGGTTTTTCAGAGTTTGAGTCTTGTGCTATGTAAATTGAATGCTTAGTGACTAAAGAAGTATCATATCCATACAATTCTCGCTTCCTTTTCTCTCTATTAGACCTTCTTATAGTTTGTTGAGATGATTCTACCACATCTCTCATCTCCTGCACTTTGGCTTTGCCTTTGGAGTTCAAAGAATTGATTTCCCTTCTTAGAGTTTTTTGATCATCATGAGAATAACTTGATTCTTCATGTGTACTATTGGAAAGTCTTCCTCTAGGTCATAGGGAAGTTTGATTTTCTTGCAATCATCTTCAAACCAAGATTTGTTTTCATCAAACACAACATGTCTACTTACAATAAAACCTTTATTGCTTGGATTATATAGGCTATAACCTTTCTGATTAAGGTCATAACCAATAAAGATGCATTTCTCTACCTTTAGATCTCATTTGCCTCTAATTTGTGAAGGTATGTGTGCATATGCTATGCACCAAAAAATTCTACAATGATCAAGGCTAGGTCTTCTTCCATTCCATGCTTCATATGGTGTCATCCCATCTAATGCCATTGATGGGAGCCTATTGATGAGATAGGTGGCTATGGATACAGCCTTTGCCCATAGGTAATTGGGCAACTTTTTCTCATTTAGCATTGATCTTGCAGCCAGCCACTATGGTTCCATTTCTTCTCTATGCCACTCCATTTTGCTCTTGGGTATACCTGGTTGTAATCTCTCTTTTGATTCCTCTCTCTTGGAGATAAGAATCAAAGTCATGGGAGAAATATTCTCCCCCTCCATCTGATCTTAGCCTCTTCAGAGTCTTACCTTTTTGGTTTTCCACATGTGCTAGATATTTTTTGAAACAAGAGAACACTTCATCTTTATGCTTCATAAAATACAATATTGTCCATCTGCTACAATCATCAATGAATGACACATAATACTTGGATCCAAAGATTGAAGGCTCCTTGCTTAGCCCCCATACATCTATATGGACTAGTTCCAATAGGTCTTCATGAATGTATCCCTTCTTTGTGAAAGTTTGTCTGTGAGACTTGCCAAATTGGAAAGCACTACATTTTAAATCATGTGTTGTTTGGAGATATTTGGTAGAACAAGCACACTTTGATCCCTATTGATTTGCTTCAAAGCCCTTTCACCAATGTGAGTTAACCTCTTGTGCCGAATTTCCCATTCTTATAGGGTTTGACTACCATAATTGAACAATGCAATGTTTCTGGTATCTTGGAGCTCAAATGTAAATAGTCTACCTGACTTTTCTCCTCTTGTTATCCTCTTGAATCCTTGAAGTGGATCCTCAAAAAATGCTCCATTCTTTGTGAATCTGACCTGCAATCCCTTTTCAACAATCTGACCTACACTTATGAGATTTTTGGTGATAGTTGGCACATACAATACCTTGCTCAGTAGGTTCATATTTCCATATGAAGTCTCTACATTGCCTATATTTTCAACTAGAGGCCTCGTGTCATCTCCTATTTGGACTTCCAAGTCTGAGAGTAGAGCTACATTTGTCTATTCCTTGGATCTTCCAAGTCTGAGAGTAGAGCTACATTCCCTGATTTGAGCAACCTGAGTCTTTATAGAATACATGTTCATCTGCTTTACCTTGCTTCATGGTCACATTCATCAGAAGTAATGAATCCTCTTGAGTTTGATCATCTGGATAGTTGTTGTAGTCTCTCCTTCCTTTGTATCCTCCTTGATAATTATTGTTGTTGTATGAGTTGTTGTTGTTGTAACCATTGTTGTTGTTGAACCTACCTCTTGAACTTCCATAGCCTCCTCTCTTGTAACCTCTTCCTCTTTGGTTTCTAGGATTCCTGAAACAATTATTAGTAATTTGATTAGTTAAGCCACATATGCCACATGGAGAAGAGCTTTGGGTTCTCCCCCTACCTTGCCTTCCTCCTCCACCTCTTCCTCTTGAGCCTCTACCTCTATCTGCAAAATTTGCTTGAGAGGTGCTTCCCTCATCATCATACCTTTTACCTTTGCCTTTGCTATCTTTACTCTTGTTTTTATCTATATAGAGGGAGTAGAGGATTGATTACCTTTTGAGTTGTCTCCATTCTTCACAAGCTTTGCCTCATGTGTGAACATTGTCCCATGAGGGTGTTGAAATTAGGAACCTGCATGGCCATGTAAAGGTCCATGGATATGATAAAGGCTTCCCATTTGTCATCTGCCTTTATTCCATTAATCACTTGCCTTACTATCTGCTCTTCATCAATGACTTCTCCAATGCTTCCAAGCTGGTCTTCTATGTCCTTTGCTTGGGCATCAGTCACACTTTGCTTGGGCATCTTCTTGAGTGTGGTGAAATCCATCCATACTTGATTCTTCCTTGCCTTGGTACTTGATGAGAAGAATGCTTCAAGAGCATTCCAAGTCTCTTATGAAGGCTTGATTTTCTTGATGTGTGGAAGTAAAAAATCAAAGATTGAGTTAAGAATATATGACATTGCTAGAGCATCCTTTGAGCACCATGTGGTTAACCACTCTTGTTCTTCTTGAGTTGGTTGTCCTTTGCTTCTAAGGATTGGCATCATCTCATCTCTAGATATGTAACCATAGAGGTTTCTCTCTTGAAGATAAGCTTCCATTCTAAGAAAACAAGCTGAGTATTTACCTCGACCTGATTTGTCAATAGAAGAAGGAAATCCATCTCCCATGTTGATTTGTTGTTGCTCTAATACCACTGTGAGAAGATTAATATGTATTCTCCAGAGATGAGCTATTGTTACGCAAAACCTGCTCTACACTTTCCAAGTTAACTATAGGGATGCTTAATAGACTTCTTTAGCTTCATATTAATGAATTTGGAACCACCAAGTACTTTGGAACATCATTCCCAAAAGTTTGCATGAAAACAGATAACTTGCATATGCAAGGAATGTGAAGAAACCTTCTATTTTGCGAATATAAGTGCTCAGTATTTACTTAGAGCTCACAACCTGGTATGAATTGACCAAAGAGCTTTTGCACACATCTAATTGGAGTGTATATCTAACTAATGCAAGTTATTTCATCAATATAGTTGTACCATACACAGACAAATGAATCTAACAAGTGAGTATATATCCAAGTAGTGGACACTTCAATCTAGCTAACTCAAGTTAAATAATAGAAAATGAGTGAGTACACATAGAGAAATGGATTCCACAACATCACTATAATGATGAAGATGGAGCAGAGAATAGTAGACAGAGATGTACTTTGAGAATTTTATCAAAATGTATATGCTAATGAACATATTATACAAGGGAAGTGTAGTTGACTACACATAGGTAGGGTGAGCTCAATGTATGCTCTCTGAAGTAGCTCAATGCCTCTCAGAATGGCTCTTATTTCCCATGATTAAAAGCATGTCTATTTATACTATAGTTCAAGTTTTAATTTGAATTTTCCCTCACCTAAAAGTGATCCTACACTTCAGGATTTATTTGAAACGATTCTTCCTACCACATGAGTCATGGGTTCAGCTCCCTAACTTCACGAGATTTCTTATTCTCTTGCTTTTATATTTATCCAAAGTAAATACAATCAAATTGACAAGCACGTGTTCATGTGTGATTCTCTCTTGTCAAGAACTAAATGAGTTGTGTAGTCCTAAGGCTTTAGCAATGCACTTAGGCTTGCTAATTTTACCAACATAATCTCTCAATTCCTTGGGAATTAATTGATCCCTTTTCAGCCTATAGGATATCTCTATACCCTTTTATCTCTATATAACTCATATTGGAAAACTCTTTCCAATAACTAAACCAATCCTACTTAGGATTCTTTTATTAAGACCAAAACATCTTCCTCATGACATAAATTAATTACTGAGACTTTAGTCCAAACCTTACTACTTGAGCAAGGTTAGATACCCTTGTTCCAAGCTTGAACAATTTCTATTGATTTGGCAATACTCATAAAGACTTATTCTTGATCTCAAGGTCTCTTTCTCAATGCACTAAGCGTAATAGCTTACCTCATGGATTTTCTATAGATCTCCCACTCTACTCAAGTATAAGCATATGTTACTACTTTTCAATTTTCATATTTGAGAAATATCTCCAAGGTTGATTCACCTTAGTCTATACCAACCAGAAGACTTAAGTACCATTGTCTTTGGCTTAAGGCTTACTGAGAAAATACATAAATTTGGCTTATTCTAATTTCTATGCTCCTATATTTCCTTAAGGAGCCTTACTTAGTCCTAAGTTACATCAATCCTTAGACGGGCTCTAATGAACTTGGATGATTTTTTATCACTACCAAATTTTATTTATGGTTTATGCAAAACCCTTTTGAGAATTTAGTTTAAGGTTAACTCTAAACCTACTTGAAATAAGTCCATGACTAAAAAGATACTTTATCTTTATGATTTCACTAAGAGGTACTTAGCTTCATAATTTCTTTTACCCTCACTCTCTTTTTCTAACTCTTTTAGTTAGATTGGACTTATTCTCTTTAACATGCATATCATGGTTTTAATACATAAGTTTGGAAAGTATATTTGCTCTTATACCAATGTTAAGAACCTAGTCTCCATGCTAGAGAGAATGACCTATGACTCTCCACCCAACCTATCATTATATATATCCTTGGGCTAAAAACGGCCTCTAGAGTAACATGAGCTACTTTTACATGTGCAAACTCCACCACTTCTTTTTACACCTTCCATTGAAGTCCACTAGTGGCGGATGTACTCACCACTTGAGGGAAGTCCCACAAAACTCAAGTTAATTCATGTTAACTTGAGTGGATGCTTCTAGAAGGCTCTAGAGAGTTTACACATAAAATACTCTCCCCATGGCTCTCATGGGGATTGAACCTAAGACCTCTTCTTTCCTAGCCTTGAGAATTAACCACTAGGCTAAGTATTTTACATGTTTACAATACCTATTTCAATCTCTCATGTTCCTTCAAAACATTAAATGTGTGTGATATCAAGTCTTCATCTTGAACATGGACATTGATTGACCCAAGTCGATCTAGAATTCTTTTAATCTTAAAAAGTTAATAATTAGTAGACAACTTCAAATCCTTCTTTATGTTCATCAGTTCATGCTTCAATTGTATTTTCATATCTCTTGTTTGAGGAGAACATAACCTTTCAATTGCATGTGATAATTGTGCCGGAATCTTCCATGTCACCAACCATGTTACCACTAATTCTTTGTGAGAGTATAAATACATCTCCTTTGTCTCTCTCATTCCATTCACTGAATGCTCTCAAATGATCTTTTGTTGGTGTACTTGAAAGAATAGTTTTCACATAACTATTGTTAATCAAATCATACAACCCTCTTCCTTGAAGATGGATATTGATAGTAAACTTCCAAGCTTGATAGTTGTTATTACCTAGTTCCTTAACTTGTGTATTCAACTAAAAAATGTATATTTATGCTCTAAAAACAAATAATTTTTCTTTCCTTTTGACTTGTGTGATTGGAAATAAAATGAAGAATTAATTTTGGCTCCAAAATTTGTACCTTTCTTACCTTGATGTGCGCCTTTAAACTCCTTGTTTGATGAAGGTGGCACCTTATGACTTCAAGAAAGGTGATGATAATAATTGATGAAGTTGATGAAGATTTAGTATGTGATACCAATTTTGGAGAATTCACTCTTCCATAGTAGGTCAGAAGGTTATAGATTTGGTTAGAAGGTTATAGTTCTCCACACGATCTTGAGAATGCTCACAAAAAAATCAACATGGAGGTAATATGTTGTGAAAGCAAAATCTCGTAAGAGAGATAGAACTTCATGAAATTCTTTTAGATTAAGAGAATAGACATATAGAATCTTCCAATACGCTATGGGAGATAGAAATTTAGATGCAGAGAAATTACTATTACAAGTTATGATATTTCGGTACACTATTGACAAAAAATACAAGACTTGAGATAGGATAGGTAATCGTACAATAACCCACTTCATAAATTTTCACCAAGTATGAAATTTATACCAAACATAGTAGAAAAAGATCTTTAAAATGAATGCGTATCATCAAGATTTGGATTCATAATCAAAGAGTGTTGCAAGTTTTAAGTTTGCCCTAGGCAAAAGCTTGGGCTTTAAACCATGCTATTGTTTCGAGTGTTGTTGTGGTCCTACTAACTGGGGTACTCCTTTTCCTCAACCATCTCATTTAACACATTACTAACTATTATAGGATTGAGCATAAGTTTATTTCCCCATGTTATCCTCGCACAAACTTCTTGGCAAATAGCACTAATAAAGTTTTATTGACGATGCTTCAAAAGATGCTACGTGAACATTTATTAAGTGTGAACCATACTTATATAGTCTTATGGGCATACCAAAAATCCTACAAGGTTGTCATTGAGTTCACACCTTTCGAATTAGCTTATGGCTAATTCGAAAGGTGTGACTATTACCAAAGGATTCTTTGGTATTAGATTGAGACACTACATACAGAGGATAGGTACAAGAGTTTTCTCTTGATGCAAGAAGTCCATAGGTACTAGAGTTTTCTCTTGATGCAAGAAGTCTAGCATCAGTAGAAGTGTTGGCATGTTCACAATCTTAAAACTCCTCTATTCCAAATTGGTGATTTGGTTCTCTTTTTTAATTCTAAGACGAAATAGCAAGCACGTAAGTTTTAGGTACAATGGAATGACATGCAATAAGCTACCAAAATAAGTGTGTTTTTTGGACATGTATGAGGCACATATCCCCAATAGGCTTCTGAAACAAGATATTGAGTGACTGAGAGGTTGTGGGTTATTGAACTACATAGTGCTCAATTGGAAAGCTTTTCAAACTTATCCAATGAGCCTTGTGTGAGATCCATGAGTAGATCTACAACAAGAGCTTATCTATATTCTGAGTGCAAATACGATTGCACGCTAATTATAGTTGAGTCATGAACGAGTGACCGCACCAACACTCATCGTCTCTTGAGATGATGAAGATCTTTTTGTTTTTTTTAATGGAGGTAAGTCGAGGCATACTCCCCCGGACTTTAACTTTGAAATTGCAACTGTACAAGGAAGGGCATAGTACCTATGAGACCCCCCTTATACCACAAGAATAGGGGTTTACATAGCTGGGTTAAACGACGGTCACAACTACCATGGGGCAAAAGAGGTGATGGCACATCAGCCACATGATACATCATTCCAATGTCATACATGTCCCTCACATGCTATCGACGTGGATTGAACCCTTGCCCCTTTCAGAGATAAGTGGCCCAACCACCCAGACAGCAGCGTGGGACAATGATGAAGATCTTTGGTCCTTCTCATTTCAACGAATTTAAATATACACAGTTGTCGATTATCGATCCTCGATGATTGGGATTGTGGTTTGCGACTCTTGCCATCAACATGTAGTCCAAACATCATGGAGTTTCATAGAATATCTACTCCCTCGTCTACAAAGCTTTTGAAGTTTGAGGCCAAGTGGACTGGTGCAGAGTAATGCTTTGATGTATCAAATAGGAAGTGAAGAGATTGTTCTAACCAACCAACAAGCCACAGTCCTTGGATACCAAACTAGGTATCATTTTTTCTCTTCTATTTTTGGCAAGTCTACTACAAGCTTGGAGGCAAGTTATTGAGGTCCATGAACGTGTATTTGTAGTAGAAACATTGAAACAAATCGAGGTGCCTATTGACTTGGATATGGATATTGAAGGTGAAGATACGTAAAAATACAGAAGAGAGGAGATATTGAATGAAACCTTTAGAAGGGCTAAAGAGGTTAGATGACATGAAGCAGGCAAGAGACAATCGGAGGCAAGCTCTAGTCATTTACAAGGCATGAAGATGAATGAAGAAGACTAGAAGAAGAAGTTGCAGAGCAACATAGGATGGAAAAAGAGGTGGCTAGAGTGGCAGTGGAAAGGAAGAAGAAGGTGGTGGAGGATTCACAACAATAGCAACAACAAGGTTCTTGGCCCCAAATCATTACTTGCCCCATGCTCAATGACAATATCAAAGACCCATGGAAGGTTGTTGATGGCATATGACATATTCCCGAGTTTACATGTTCAAAATACATTTATCCATGGCACTTAAAAGAGTTCAAACCCACTGCTTTTGCCATGGTTGATTCATCTAGGCTATTGGCTCTCTGCTTCATTCACTTTGATCATCTAGAGTCGAGTGCTCAACAATCAGAGCAACAACAGAAGGCTTTGATGTGGGACAACCAAATACCCACAAGTGACTTACAACCTCTTCCCAAAATAGCTTCAACTATTGCTATGTTTTTCATTCCTACCACTCCATTTTGTTGAGGAGTGTACCTTGCTATCAATTCTCTATCTTTTGTAAAATTAAAAAAAAATGTTTAACTTGAAGATGGAGCTTTAAAAAAAGTTCTTATGAGGAGAGTTTGTATTCATAAAGTTACACAATTGCAATTTTCCTTAGTTTTGCCTGGCCTCTATCGATCACACATATGAATTTATCTTATACAAAGCCATTCACACCTTTAAATACTTGAAACTTGCTCAAATACATGCAAAACAACTCAAACAAGAGGGGTGAGGCTCAATGTGAGTAGTTTTTTTAGCACATTCTTCAAGGAAATGTGATTGGCAATTGTGAAGGCATCAACATGGTGACATGCCCTTGAACTATCTATTCAAGTACCCTGATAATTGCACCACACTTTTTCATATGCAGCTCATAGTAGATTCATGAATAGAGCCAAATTATATCTTGTGTACGATACATGAACTATACCTTAGTCTTTCCACCACCAAGGCTAAGCACATTGTTGGCATGTCATCACATATTTTAAGTTTTCTATTCGTTCAAGTTTTTATTTGTCTCCTTTTTTTGTTTTGATATTTTTCACAACATGCACATCCTCAGTAACAATATCAATGAGATCCTTTTTATCTTGCTCATCCAATTTTTTTCTATTTTAGTTCAATAGAGGGTTTCACAAAGCTTTATTTTTATTTCTAAACATGTACTCCAAGTAATTTTTGATGATATAAAAAAGATATAATCATCCTAGATAGTGTAAGACCCCTTGAGATCATTATCAAGTACCTCAATTTGTACCATTTGCTTTTAATTATGCATCATAATAGGGATACACTATGGAACCATGCATAAACAAGTGATTTTTGAAGGCCCTACATAATAGAAAAAATCCAACACCAAATCATGTAGTCTTAGTTTTTCCTACTCATGTGCACATCATTTTAATCACAAATGAAGTTCAAAGGAGCGCAATTAATAGTAAAATCTAGTGGTGCGTGAGTTCTCAAGATTCACCAATCACTTGAGGTCATCAAAACAATAAATATCGCCATGTTAAACAATGTGACCACCCCTAAATTAGTTTGACATGAAGTAGAAGAAAACCAATCTTTAGGTTCTTGCTCTAAAGTCCTTCTGATTCAGCATGGTGATCAACCACAAACCCACCTCTAACAATTAGAATAGGGTCTATCAAGGACAACAAAAACTAGGTAGAGGGGAGTTGCTGGAAGGAAGCATCACAAATAGCTCAAAGAAGGAAAAGAGTAACTAAAGAAGGTGACAAGTGAATAGATGACCAAGGAAAAGAGGACATAAATCAAGCATGAAGATTTGTGCATCAAAGGACTAGAAAAGTTCTATTTTTATTCTCACTTAGAATAGGCTTTAATACTAAAAATATCCTCAGTTTGTATTTTGAGGAAAATAGACTCCTACTTGAAGACTATTTTTCTAAGAGCACATAAGATCATTTGGATCTTAAATTAGAGATGTTTTGAGCAAGCAAGACACTTTTTAAGATTAAGGAAAATGTTTAGATGTGGACAATGCTAACCCAATACGTACAAGTAACAATGGGCTCCCATTTTATATTTTTTGTTGATTTTGACAATAGAAGCTCTTGAAATTCATGCATGAATTTTCCATACGTTCTCACCTTTCCCTTTTAAGCCTTATCATTTGGGGGCCCTAACTCAAAATGATTGATGTCGATAAGTGAAACATCATGCTTGCAAGTAGTGACATCAAAGCTTTGCAATTGTCATAGACTTACAAGCTTTGCAATTGTCACGAATTATGGATCAAACTAAAATTATCAATCTTGATGACTCTACTGTTGGAGTTTTGGGACTACGGAAGCATGCAAACAACACGAGAAAGAAGACCAATCTTGGAGCACAACATTGAGTTTATTACTAGGTAAATTTACTAAGACAAGTAGCCTGTTACGTTTATAGGTCTATAAGGGGGGACATCTTAAAGGGGGAAAAAGTTCCCCGATGGTTCTCCATGTGTTCACACATTGCTACTAAAATATATCAATAAATCTCCCTCCGAATAATGTGCTGGCACTCATGTATAATAAGGAAGTTTCAAGAAAGGAACTAAGCCCAAAGCTTTGCAAAAATCTTAAAATTTCTCCCTACGTAGAGCTTATGTGAAAAGGTTTGCAACATTACCCTATGTGGGCACATAAGCCAAACTAATCTCTTGAGTAGAGAGTATCGACCTAACATAATGATTAGTGAGCATCATGACATCAACATATACGATAATGGTGAGAAGTACATGATCTGCATGCTTAACATATAAGGTTCTCTTTGTTGGACTATTCTCAATACATGTGCTAGAAAGTAGGCATGTATGTTTTCATATCATGCACTTGGTTCTTGCTTGAATCCATACAATGCCTTTTTGAGCTTGCAAACTTTATTTTTATTCCCTTTCTACGCAAAACCATGGGTATGAAATACATAACTTACTTCATGTAAATCACCATTCAAATATGCACTTTGAATTTCCAACTAATGTACATTTGAACTATGATGATTTGGAAGTGCATAGATGCTATGAACGCTTGTCATTTGGCATGTGGGAGCAAAGCATCAAAATCAATGCCCTTCTCTTGAGCATAACCTTTGGCAACAAGCCTCACCTTATACCTATCAATTGTTCCATCATGATTATTTTTTTAGCTTTTATATCCATTTAGTGCCCATGGTGTTTTTGCTATGAGGCAAGTCACATAAAGACCAAGAACCATTCTTCAGAATGGCATCGAATTCTGATTTCTAATAGGCATCCAAGCTTCATCAAAAGAAACAAGATCATTCTAATCATAAAGACTAGAGAAAACCATTGCATAAAAGACTGATGCAAAAGAAGCACTATCAGAGCCCAAACAAGTATGATATGACAAAGGTGCATCTAACTTAAGAAATAAAGTACATAAACTTTTAAGACTTGTTTTTTAGTGGATAAACCAATCCATGCCTATAAAAGTCATCAATGAAAGTCACAAACTATAGGTAATTCGCAAATGAAGGTGTGTGCATAGGGCCACATACATCACTATGAACAAGCTACAATTTGTGTGCTAATCTAATAGAACTATCTTTGGGAAGGATGAACCTTGTGTTTTACCCAAAATAGAATCCTCATAAATGTGGTTAGAAGGTGTTGCAAGGTTGGGCAAAGAGGAGACCATTTCAATTTTTTGCAAGCAAAGCAAACTAGCAAAATTAAGATGATTGAAGCATGCATGCCAAAGTTTTGCATTCCATATCCAACCCATTTTTTCATAACTTCACCAGAAAAAATTTTCTAATCACATATGATAGTGGATATCCCTTAGCAATCCAAACTAACTAGTTCCTAGGTACCAAGACTAAGTCTAAGTACCCGTCTCTAGATCCGCACACATATCTATTGGGTACCCCAACTATTTCTTTCCTAGGGAACTATGATCTGAGTCATAGAGCTAGTGCCATGCCTATGGCCTTTCTAACCATCACTCGAATGTCATAAGCATCCATTGATGCTCTCTCATGAAACTTGTTTGCATGATCCCCTTCAGTTGGTTTCCTTAGTGGTTTAACAATGAATGCTTTACCACTTTAGTAAAGTGATGTTTTAGAGTGAGGTTATTCACTATTTGGGCATGCATCAAGATGCCCCATAGTCTCGTAATCATATCATGAGACTAGCTTGAAGGTATATAAACCTTCACTACCTTGGAGATGGTCATACCTATCTCCCATCACTACATCAATGTCCTTCTCTATAGAAATCATATGGTTTTGTTCCATTAATATTAGTTGACTTAATTATGTAGTTAGCATACATATGTACTCTCTTTTACTTCATTTTCTACCATGAATAAGATCAATTCCACTCAAATATGTTACTCATATTTCTTTAAGCTTAAAGTCTCTAAATCCTTTGCTTATTTATAAGGTCTAATGACATGTTTACTTACTTATTTGTATGAAAGTGGAGGTATTGAAATCAAGCCTTTGTGGTTCAAAAGGAAGTAGGCCCAAAACTTTGCAGAAATATGTAAACTTCTCCCTAGGCAAAGCCTTTGTGAAAAGGTATGCAATATTATCCTATGTGGGCACATATGCCAATCTGATCTCTCCAGCAAAGAATCTCTCCCTGACATAATGATAATGCACCTCAATGTGCTTTGTGCGAGCATGGAACACATGGTTCTACACAACTACCAATGTGCTCTAACTATCAGTGAAGATGATGGTGAGAGAAGACTGACTAACACCTGAATTAGCCAAAAGGCATCTAAGCCACACACACTCAACAATCACTGTCAAAGCTTCCCTATACTCAGCCTCACAACTTGAAGTGGCCACAGTAGGCTACTTCTTACTTAACAAAGATATGCATGAGCTACCAAGCAGGAAACAAAAACCAGTGGTGGACACGCAAGTGTCATAGCAACCAACCTAGTTTGAGTAAAAAAAATCATGTAAATCTGTGATAGTGATCTGCCCTTGGGATAAAATAATCGAAGAAGCGGGGGTACCACTCAAATAGCAAAAGATGTACTTAAGCGTCTGCCAATGCTTGACACATGGGCAATTCATAAACTTGCTCATCTGCGAGATAAAAAAATCAATACCATGTCGAGTTATGCATAAGAAAATCAAGCATCCAATGGCTTTTTGATAGAGAACAACATCAAACACATCTCCAACATCATGAAGATGCAACCATAAACTTGTTTCGATAGGAATGGAAATAGGTTTGCAATCTTGAAGTCCAAAATGCTGAAAGAATGTGTCAATATATTTTGTTTTACACAAAGCTATTCACCCATCAACTTGCATAAACTGAATGCCCAAATAATGGTGCAAATTCCCAAATCTTATATCTCAAAAGAGGCATGCAAATCAGCCTCAAAATCAGCAATGTGCTTCTCATTAGGACTAGTGAGCAACATGTCATCAACATGCACATAATGGTGCGAATTCCCAAAATCTTATATCTCAAAAGAGGCATGCAAATCAGCCTCAAAATCAGCAATGTGCTTCTCATTAGGACTAGTGAGCAACATGTCATCAACATGCAAAACAATGATCAGAAGTACATCATCTGCATGCTTAATATATAAGGTGCTCTTAGTTGGACTTTACTCAAAACCATGTGCAATCAAGTAGGCATGTATATTTTCATACCAAGCATAGGGTGCTTGCTTCAAACAATATAATTCTTTTTTGAACTTGCACACTTTATTTTCATGCCCTTTCCACAAAAAAACCATGGGGCTTAAATATATACACTTCTTCATGTAAGTCACCATTCAAAAATGCAGTTTTAATGTCCAATTGAGGTACATTCCAACCATGATGAGTTGCAAGTGCACAAATGCTGTGAATGGTGGTCATTCGGCATGCGGGTGCAAAGGTTTCATCAAAATCAATGCCTCTCTCTTGAGCATAACATTTTGCAACAAGCCTAGCTTTATACCTGTCAACTGCTCCATCAGGTTTATGCTTTAGCTTGTATACCCATTTAGTGCCCATGGACTTTTTGCATGGAGGAAAATCACGTAAAGATGAACTACCATTCTTCATAGTAGCATCATATTTTGATTGCATAGCAGCCATCCAATTTTCCAAATTTTGTGCTTCATCAAAAGAAATAGGCCCATTCTCATCACAAAGACTAGAGGTAGCCATTGCATATCAATTTGATGTAAAGGAAGCACTATGAGATCTTGAACAAGTATGATATGATAGAAGTGCATCTAATTTTCTATCTCGCAAAGTTTGCACCAACCATTTAGGCATAGTTTTTGCCTCCTCTATATGAGCCCTCTCATCAACAAGTGCATCATGTAAACTTGCAAAAATGGAATGATCTACATCATCATGTGGAACCTATAAAGGCTGAGAAATTGTCTGATTTGGACCAACACTTGGTTGTCCACCTATGAAAAGAGGTAACAAAGTGTCATACACATCTTTGGAGCTAACTAATGTCTCCTTAGTACATGAAAATAATGGTTGAATTGCATCTTCCACAAAAACAATATCATGGCTATTCAAAATGCATTTAGTCTGTGGATGATATAGAGGATAGCCTTTGCTTTCATAATTATACCCAAAAAATACATTTCACAGCTTTATCATCCATTTTCTTACATTGTTGTTCATGGACTAATGCATATGCCAAAAAACTAAAGAAATACAGATGAGCAACAGATGGCTTGAGACCATGCTAGAACTCATATGGAGTGATAGATTGTAGTGCTTTGGTGGGCCACCTGTTAAGTACATATGCTGCACAAATAATAACCTCAAGCCTGAAGCTATGGTAAAGCCTAACTTTTGACCATACACCTTGCCATCTCACTGCGAAACCTATTCTTTCTTTTAGCAACTCCATTTTATTGAGGTTCATACATCACTGTACATTGAAGTTTTATCACATGCTCAACCAAAAATGCATTAAAATTAGAAGATGTATTCCCCCCCTCAATCAAGATGAAGGGTGCCCAATTTACATGTTTACAGATTTTCAGCCATAGCCAGAAAAGTTTGAAGCACATAAACACTTCGGACTTTGCTTTCAATGGATACATCCATGCACGCCTAGAAAAATCATCAATGAAAGTCATGAATTAAAGATAGTTCCCAAAAGAAGGTGTTTGCGTCACACCACAGACATCTCTATGAAAAAGCTGCAATTTATGAGCAACTCAAACTGAACCATCTTTAGGGAAGGAAAAATGCTGCATTTTGCCTAAAATACATGTTTAGAAGGTGCCTCAAGTTTGGGTAGATAGGATACCATTTTAGATTTCTGTAGGTACAACAAACATTTGTTATATTAAGTCTACATTTTGAAGATTGATGCCTTAAAAATTCATAGCATTTGTTATTTTTTATGAAGAAAAATTGAAGATTTTGCATATTTGCAAAAACTTAAGTGTCTCCCAATTGCATCGGCCAAATGGAATCAAATTTGGATATGTAATTAGAAATAGTCTTTCCATACAAATATATGAATTTCATATGATTCTGATAATATTTGGAGGCTATAATGTCTTGTTTAGCTCTCTTTTCCCTATGGCAAGGATTCACCAGAGAATTGTGTAGACGTCTAGAAATTATTCCATTTCTCTTTTATGGAGTGTCCAATGAAGGTGAATTATTTTGCAAATGGCTATAAAGCTAGTGGCCTATGGCATAAAAAATTTGAGAGTAATTGGACATTGGTGCATAGGTTTGTTGATGCTTTTTGTTCTTTGGTCCAATCTCTGAGTTCACATATTTTTGTAGGTGTTGCAAATACTATTTTTCCCATTTTTGTCATATGGATAGCGATATTTTAATGAAAGTTAGTCATCTTTTATTTTCAAGGTATATATTTTAAATGAGTGAAGTTTCATTGGATTTGGAGATCATTTATTAGGTCTACTGATGAGTTTTTGGTAGGCATGTAGCACTTCTAGGACCCTTTGCACATAGGTGCACACTCTTAGAGATTTGGCCATAAATGCACGTGAATAACTCCAAATGATTTAATTCGACTTGGAGGTTGTAGATAAATTTAATAAAAATTATGATTTTGAAGTTTTCTAGGTACATCTAATTATCTGGTATTTTTGCAAGTATTGCAATGAATGACATAGGAGATACATGGGAGATATCTGATGGCTAAAGATGGTTGATTTTTAGGTTTTTTGTATATGGATTTGGTATGTATTAGACTTATAACTTGTATAGATTTAGTTATTATTATTTCATAGATATAAAAGCTTATATAGGATTGTTTATGGCATCTATTGCTTGATGTAATTTGGGATGCTCAAACACAATTGTATATTCATGATGTAATCTTGTATAGGAATTGGGAGTGAGCAAGGCTTTTCATTTCAATGATGTTTAAGATGGAGAGAGGATTTAGGAAACATCATTTGAGTTCATTAATTTTTCATTTTTATTTTTTGCATAGAAAATCATTAAGTAGGAATGTTATTGAATAGGTATTTAACATTCTCAACAGATAACTTATTAGTTACATTTTGCTTTTTAGAATGAATCCTAAAAAGACTAGATCTCCCATTGTTGAGGTTGAGCTTGAGTGTCCATACACTGAGGAGATCACAAGGACTCTTAACAAAAAAGTTTTGGGCATGGAGAATACTCTTCGGATGATCCTTGAGGTTATTAGAAAATTAGAGGTGCCACCAATAGGTACTTTGATGCAGATGGAAGTTCCATTTGTAGAACCATCTAGTTCACAAATTCCAATGATAGAAATTGGAGCATCATATAGTAGAGACAATAAATGGCATGTAAAAGATTTAAATCCATCTAAATACCACCAATAGGTCAATGCCAAGATGGCGGATCCAGTGGAACAATGGACAAGCAAGTGGGAGCAATGCTTGTGCAATATTGTCAATGAGAAACAAAAGATCCAGCATGCCACATATAGTTATGGATGTTGCTCACTAGTGTTGGAGGAAAATTGATGAGGACAACACTGAACCAACCACTTGGGCTGAATTTAGGATTATCTTTTATAATAACTTTGTTCTGCTGAATGAGTGCACCAAAGCTTTAGAATCACAAAGAGATCTTGTTAAAAAATACAAAGATGCTCATAAATACAAAGAGATCTTGTTAAAAAATCCTAATCAAGTGTCATAATTTCTCTAGGTCCATAAGTTTGTACTTGCTCTTCGGGAGATGTTGCACCCACTTGTGTGCAAGTGTTACCATTAGTATCCATGTGAAAGGACATGAGGCAATTTTTTATATGCTCTATAATAAAAAAAATAGTGGCCTGGTAAGCCATGGACTAGATGTTTGACTGCATTTGTAAACCTAAGAAATCTGTATTGGTGCTTTGTGTGGTTTTTGCATATTGTGTAGGTCTCGTGCGGAGTGGCACGCTCATCACTGGAGCTCGGTTTTCTACCATGAGGGCATCGTCGTAGAGCTCTCTCAAAAGATCATACAACATCGTACATCACCATTGCACCACTTCAACAAGGAGTGCTTCCACACCTTGAATGAGGTTGTATAATAATCCTTGGTGTTGGAGGATGGGCGGCACTCTCAACCCCAACCTACAAGATAAAAGACAATATGGACACGATTCAGGAAGCCTATTGATGTAGTTCTAGTGCCTAGTAAACAAATGACACATTAATAGATGGAAAAGGCTCATCATGAGGGTCTTTGTTATGGATGCCTAGGTTGGCATGCATATCAACTATATCCTAAGAAGAAAAAGATATCGGCAACTATAGTGGTGTAAAGACAACAATCTTCATTGTCTACTCCAACATCTCCTTTGGATTTTGATATCTTGGCTACAGATGCTGAGATGGATCCTCCATCTAAGAATAAGCAATGCATGTTGAATATTTTATTCATCAAGAAGGTGAATACTGTATTATATGTGGCCTTATTTCTAGTTGCACAAAAAGGTTATCAGTTCACTAACACCAAGCTAGTTTTCATGAGAGGAGAGGTGAATGGAAATCCTGTGAAAATATTGTTTGATATAGGATCATAATGTGATTAATTCTTCTTTATTTAGGAGATTAAAGTTAAAGACCAGCCCATATGAGTACACCTACAGAATAGAGTTAGCATATGAAAAGGGAATGAGACTTGGGGTCAATGAGTAGTTGGGATGCCAGTCCGAATTCAAACTTATAATGATGAGTTGAATTTAAAGATTGCTAGACTGGCCATATTTGATGTTGTACATAGTAAACAATGTCATTCGAGTAAAACTTCCATCATAGATTTTGGAATACACATTTTTCAATTCTTTCATAATGGTCATTGATGAGTTTGTGCACAAAGTAGAGAGATCTCTGAGCTATGACAGAGAAGCACAATCGGGAGACTTCAGTGGAATGATGCCACAGAGTGGGCGAACATAAGAGATAAGGTATAGAGAGAATGTAGGTCTCCATTGAGAGGTTGACGCAAAGATATGAAATAAAGATGTGCCTATCATTTCAATAACTGTAGTTGTCTTCTTATACAAAAGTAGAGAGTCTTTTGGCCAATCAAAAAGAGGAGAAGACTTCTGGATAGATTTCCCTCCAACTTAGAGGTGTTCACATGAATGGAAAAGAAAGCTCATAGCTAACAATCCCCCCCTTGAGCTTGATTATACAAGTAACTCTTTGGGAACTATCCTTTCCTCACAACTAGACTAGGGTGGTACAAATATGATTCCTTCCCATGTACAAAGAAGGTGGTACAATGTTTATATCCTTCTTTCAACAAACTCATGGGTGGTACAAATCCTTCCCTATACATATGAGGATGGTACAAAGAGGATGTTTTACAACACATCATCATAGATGAGATTGACTTGAGCTTCTTCTTCTTCCTTTGTCTCCTCTGTTATGTTCATGTTGCTAGGCCTTTTGTTGAAAGCTCCTTTGTTGTTGTTGTTGTTGTTGTTGTTGTTGTTGTTGTTGCTGCGTAGACGACAATGTTTTGTAGCATGGTTGGGTTTACACATATTTTGCAAGGGTTAACTTGAAAACAATCTTTTGAAAGATGGTTGGTGCAATTACAATGAATGCATTTTGTAGCTCTCACAACCAAGGCATTTGTTGTGAATTCATCATGAGTTTTAAGCTTATTTTCATGTTGTTGTAGAGAATTGATGACATCTTCTAGTTTAGGGATACGGTCCTTTTCTTTAAGAACAGAGTAGGACGGCTACTTGATCCTCATTTTCAATAGGGCATTGCACATAGGCTAATTGGGTACATATGCTTTTTAGCTTGTTTACAAGAGTAGGTATATCTTCTCCTTGAGACATGTTTAGAGAATAAAGTTGAATTTTCAGTGCTATTTTGGAGTTTCTAGAAATAACTCCAAAATTTTGTTCTAAAGTAATCCACGCTTGATTTGCGGTGGTGCAATCATCCAAGAAATGTACATAGTTATCATCAAGGGATGTGAGTAACATTCCAAGTGCTTGCTCATCCTTTTTCGTGAAATATGGTAGCCCTCTTCTATGTTCAAGTGTTTCGTTTGGTGCTAATGGTTTCGTGACAGACCATAATTTTTTTTTTTTTCATGAGATGCCCCTTGATTTTTGTTTGCCATGTATGGAAACCTTGGCCATTGAATTTTTCTAGAGGTTTTTCAGTCATGTTGGAGAGGTCTTAACTCTTGGAGACTTTCCAAGGTCAGTGTCTAACTCCTTACAACAGTCTTTATTCATAAATTTTATTTGGTGGGAAGGTCTTACCTGATGGAGAGTGTTAATCTCCAAAAGAACAAGCTACTCTTGAAGTTAGAGCACCTCTATATCAAGAGTAACTCAAAACATTTACCAATTTGGAGGATTAATGATCAATTATAAAGATTTTGGATAAATTGTGAAGAAGATGATTCTACAGAAAGTCTACTGCACATATCTCTCTCATTGACTTATCAAATGTGTAAATTTTTTTATAACAATTTTCACAAGGTGTCGCCTATAGTTTGCGCACCTTCTCCAAGTTAAGTCATTCCAAAAGACTCAGTAGATCTTAAGAAATGATCTCAACAAGTCACCTATGTCTAGAACTACTCTTTTGAGAAGTCGATTCAAACACCTGTAACTTCTAACACTTGGTTCTCTCAATCTAGAACCCTTTTATGCAAATGATTTTAGCCATAGATAGCTTACCTTCCAACTTAGATTTTGACTCCTAACGCATGCAAAACTTTAACCTGTGCATTGAGAAATGATCATATCTTTGACCATCGAGATTGCACCTATTTCAAAAAACAGTGAACACTTCTTCTCATATGAATGTTCCTACTCATAATTCTCACAGCCTGTTTACAATTAGGCTCTCAAACTTTGACCATAGACTCATTAACTATGGAATTAGTTGTCTACAAAAGGATTCTTGAAATGATCAAGCACATAAGGAGAATGCACAGAAACATCGGGCGCAAATTTTCTTCCTTTACTAGAAAACTTTACATCTGGATGAGAGAGCTAATCTTCATACTTCTCAAGTGTCTAATCACACCTAATTCTTTTGAATTCTTGTATTCTATACTCTCATACATTTGCCACGACATTTTTTCTTTGTATATATAGTCAAATATTTACAAGATTATGGCTATACAAAAGTATAAGTAAACTATCTCTGAATTAATGTACATATGTGTACACATCTTCATCTTCTGAATATACATTTTCTTCAAGCTTCATAACTTAATCTTTTCTTCAGTCCTTGACTTCCAAAACTTCATCAAAACTTCAATTGTTGATTGCCCTACACCAACAACTCCCCCTCAATCATCAATTGAGGTTTTCTCTATCTTCTTTATGCCTGCCATATCTTTGAATCTATGTAGCTTTGGTCCATCCAAGCTCTTGGTTAGCATATCAACTATCTGATCTTTTGTTGAAGAATGTATTACTTCAATCTCTTTATCCATCACCTTCTCTCTTAGAAAGTGATACTGAATCTCAATATGTTTAGTCCTGGCATGAAAACAGGATTAGCAACTAAATACAACGAACTCATGTTATCTCCATGAATAGTAGGTGTACTTTGAATGATGTCAAAACTCTTCATAAGAGTCTTAAGCCATATCACTTCCTTTGCAGCTTCCACCATACTTTTATTCTTCACATCTAATTGACATAATTTCCAACCTTTACATGAAGTAATAGCTATGAGTGTCCTGATGGTTGTCATCTTTGCCACATGACTATAAGTTTCATCATAATCTATACCATATGTCTGAGCAAACCCTTTCACAACAAGTCTAGCTTTATACCTAGCCACACTTCCATCTGCATACCTCTTTGTCTTGTAGACCCATTTGCATCCAATGATCTTTTGACCATTTGGTTTAGGAACCAAATCCCATGTCTGATTCTCCATCAATGCATCATACTCTTCCTGCATAGCTTTCTCCCAATTTTCCTTACCATATGTAGAAGGATCTTCATCTGCCTTTACCATATATGCATAATCTTTGGTAGCCAAAAAGGAAGTGTCATAGCTATACCTTGTAGGTTGCCATTTGTGTCTTGTTGACCTTCTAAGTTCTCCACTCCTTGAGGTTTCTGGTTCATCACATTTTGTGGATGGACTCCACAACCTATATCCCATCTGTTTATCATCATATCCAATGAACACATATTTTTTAGCTTTGGGTTCCAATTTATGCCTTAATTGTGATGGCACATATGCATATGCCAAACATCCAAATACTTTGCAATGATCTAAAGTAGGAGACCCCACCATGCCTCATATGGTGTCATACCCTGCAAAGCTTTACATGGTAATCTATTGACCAAATAAGTAGCTGTATTTACAGCCTCATCCCACAAATAATTTGGGCAATTTTTCTCCTTCATCATGGATCTTTCAAAGTCAACAATAGTTCTATTTCTCCTTTCTGCTACACCATTTTGTTGAGGAGAGTACCTGCAAGTAATTTCCCTATTTATACCTGCATTCCACAAGTAACTGAACTCATTAGAGAAATACTCTCCCCCTCCATCTGACCTTAGTCTCTTCAACTTATGACTTGTAATTCTCTCTGCATACACATGATAATGTTTGAATGTATTGAATACCTATGACTTATCTTTGATCACATAGATAGTGATCCATCTGGTAGCATCATCAACATAAATCACATAATACCTTGAACCATTGATACTGAAATCCTTTGATGGTCCCCACACATCTGTGTGTACCAACTCAAGCTTCTCTGAATACATAAAACCATGCTTGGAATAAGATTGCTTATGAGCCTTACCTAATTGACATGCCTCACATCTGTATGTCATATGTTGACCTGCAACATTAGGCAATCCAAGCACTGAACTATTATTAACCATATCTTTAATACCTCTTTCATTGAAATGTCCAAGCCTTTTGTGCCAAAGATCTAACTCAGAGATCTTATGTCCTCCATAAGTGAACAAGGCATGACCAACATTACCTTGGATATTCAATGTGAACAATGTTCCTTCTTTCTTCCCTGAAAGAATTTGTTTATACCCATTGCTAGGGTCTTCCACAAACACTCCTTCATTAGTGAACCTAACTTCATAACCTTTTTCAACAATTTGGCCTACACTTATCAGATTCTTAGGAATTTTAGGAACATACAAAACCTTACTCAAGAGAGTACTTCCATCCTTAGCCTTCACTGATCCAATTGACTTCACATTATGCTTTGTATTGTCACCTGTTTGAACTACATGATTAGTTACCTTATTCTCCAAATCAGTCATTAAAGCTATGTTGCCACTCAGGTGATTACTACACCCTCAGTCAATGTAGAAGACTCTTTGGTCTTCACTTTGCCTTTCACAAGTTGCATTCATTATCAATGTTGAATCCTCCTTCTGATCTGAAGCATAATTGTAGTAGGTATTGTTGTATTGTTGACTTTGGAATCCTCTACCTGCATTTCTTCCAAAGTAACCTCTACTACCTCTACCTCTGAAATTACCTCTTTGATTTCTGCCACCTCTTCCTCATAAATTAAAATTCTGATTATATCCACCATTATTCTGAGTATTATGCCAACAATCATTAGCTAAGTGATTTGTCTTACCACAAATCCAACAAGCTTTAACTCCATCTTTATTACTCCTGCCTCTTCCTCTACCTTTGCCACCTCCTCTTCCTCTTAGGAAGTTGGCTTGGCTAGTTGTAGCTTCATCTTCATTTACTTGTTGCTTTCCTTTGATATTCTTCTTCTTATCCTTTGAATACATTGCATGACATGTACTCTTATCACTTTCACCTATATGTCCTAGCAACTGATTTAAATCAAGAGTGAAATGATCAAGTGATAATTCAATAGACAAAATAAATGGTTTCCATTTGTCATCACCTCTTAAACCTGTGAGGATTTGCCTTACCAATTTATCCTCCTCAATATCTTCATCAACTGCTCCTAATGCATCTGCAATGTCCTTCATCCTTGTTACATAATCTGAGATGGATTGAGAAGCCTTCTTCTTGAAAGTGGTAAATTCTGCCCACAAGGATGCCTTCCTTGAATTTGTGGTGTTTTGAAAATGCTCCTCCAAAGCATTCCATATATCACTTGCACTTTCTAGACCTCTAATGTGAGGTAGCAAGTAATCATTAACTACCATATAGATAATGCTGCTGGCTTGAGCATCTTTCTTCATCCAAGTCTTCAAATCTGATAATTCCTCCCTAGTTGGAACACTAGGATCTCTGAAGTGAGGCTTTTCTTCTTCACTTGTGATGTATCCTATCAAATCTTTGCTCATAAGGTGAGCTTCCATCCTCATTGATCATGCTGGATAGTTCTCTCTATCCAACTTCTCTATTTGAAGAGAATCTCCCATCCTTTCTTCACCTGTTTATTGAATTCTTCAAACTTTATGACTAATAGATGTACATTTACTTCGAATGATACTCCTTTTGTCTTCCTTGATGTCGTATGGCCTCCTTCTCAAGCTTTACTCTCAATCTTTCACCTTCTGAATCTTTAATTGTTGAATTCTTTTTGTCTGCAGCAGTCGGAGTCCTTCTTCCTTCAATTTTGATACTTCCTACTCTGATACCACTGATGGAGAGTGTTAATCTCCAAAAGAAAAAGCTACTCTTGAAGTTAGAGCACTCTATATCAAGAGTAACTCAAAACATTTACCAATTTGGAGGATTAATGATCAATTATAAAGATTTTGGATAAACTGTGAAAAAGATGATTCTACAGAAAGTCTGCTGCACATATCTCTCTCATTGACTTACCAAATGTGTAAATTTTTTGATAAAACTTTGCACAAGGTGTCTTCTGTAGTTTGCACACCTTCTCCAAGTTAAATTATTCCAAAAGACTCAGTAGATCTTAAGAAATGGTCTCAACAAGTCACCTATGTCTAGAACTGCTCTTCTAAGAAGTTGATTCAGACACCTGTAACTTCTAACACTTGGTTCTCTCAATCTAGAACCCGTTTATGCAAATTCTTTTAGCCATAGATAGCTTACCTTCCAACTTAGATTTTGACTCCTCACTCATGCAAAACTTTAACCTGTGCACTGAGAAATGATCAAATCTTTGACCATCGAGATTGCGCCTATTTTAGAAAACAGTGAACACTTCTTCTCATATGAATGTTCGTACTCATAATTCTCACAACCTATTTACAATTAGGCTCTCAAACTTTAACCATAGACTCATTAACTGTGGAATTAGTTGTCTATAAAAGGATTCTTGAAATGATCAAGCACATAAGGAGAATGCACAGAAACATCGGGTGCAATTTTTCTTCCTTTACTAGAAAACTTTACATCTGGATGAGAGAGCTAATCTTCATACTTCTCAAGTGTCTAATCACACCTAATTCTTCTGAATTCTTGTATTCTATTCCCTCATACATTTGCCCCGACATTTTTTCTTTGTATATATAGTAAAATATTTACAAGCTTATGACTATAAAGTAAACTATCTCTGAATTAATGTACATATGTGTACACATCTTCATCTTCTGAATATGCATTTTCTTCAAGCTTCATAACTTAATCTTTTCTTCAGTCCTTGACTTCCAAAACTTCATCAAAACTTCAATTGTTGATTGTCCTGCACCAACATTACTAGTCAAAGATGAGGGCAGTGTCTAATCCTGTAAAAACTTAGAATATAAGTAAAATTGAGAATAAATACAAAGCATTAAGTACTTGACTTAATTTCTCTCCTATCTCTCTCAGTTAATTGCTTCATTCCGATAGAAGAAGAGTTTATTAATTTATTCATTCAAATGACCTCCTTGCAAACATACCTACCTTGGGTCAATCAACATGACAAACAAATCCTCATGCACTTTGGGTACTCTTGAAATCTTCAATTATCAAAGTGCAATGTATGTTGCAGATATTGTATCATCTTTTATATGTGAACAATCAAACTTGGTTGTCAAAATCTATGTGTGGTCTTAGTTGGTAGTTGCGAATGCAGCAGATATGAACAGATGTAGCAAAAGGATAGTGATGAGGAATGAGAGCAAGCTACTTCTGCTGCAATTTATGAATGAAGTGCAAGAAAGATAGCAGTGTGAAAATGATACCAGTTGAATGCAATGCTTCATGCCACCAGAGATCTCGTCAAAGATGCAAGTTTTCAAAGAATCTCCTCCTATGCCATTCACGTACAGATTCCAGAAAGGATAGCGATGTTGTGAAATTGTACCTGAAAAAACTTCTGGAGCATCATCAGCGCAGCAATATATGGACTGAGAGCCTATTTATCCTTGCTTGATTTAGATGTAGCATTGACACCTCCAACGTAGTTATGCCTTCCTAGTGCTTTCTGTTTCCTCAATGACTTCGTGCCTATACCGTCCACACCATTTTCTTGAGTTGTATGGTACATGATCTGAGAGAAAGTCTAGTACAATATACTATTGTTGATTTATGCATGGACGGCGAGGAATCTAGATTTTGAACTTGAACTTACCTGCGCAACAACTTATTGAAGTTGACATCTGCCATCTGCCATGGAGTCCATGTCAGTACTCACGGATAAGCAGCGCTTCACTCACGGACGTCATCCAATGAACTCTAGAGTGAACTCCAACATATGCAGCAGAAGAAGATACTATAGTGACTCTGTCCTCGAGCAATGCCAACATGAATCACTGGTACTAACTCCGGAAGAACGACTGCTCTTGTTCCAAATTCTCTAGCTCTGATTCCACCTGATGAGTTTGCATACACAATAGAGAGACCTCTGAGCTATGGTGAAGAAGCACAATCGGGAGACTTTGGTGGAATGATGCCATAGAGGGGTCGAACATAAGAGATAAGGTACAGAGAGAATGTAGGTCTCCTGTTGAGACGTGGGTGCATAGATATGAAATAAAGATGTGCCTATCATTTCAATAACTATAGTTGTCTTCTTATACAAAAGTAGAGAGTCTTTTGGCCAATTAAAAAGAGGATAAGATGTCTGGATAGATTTCCCTCCAACTTATAGGTGTTCACATGAATGGAGAAGAAAGCTCATAGCTAACAGTAGTTTTATCATTAATCGTGGAGAACCATATGTTATGCAATGGTTAAATCAGAGTGTCAATATCTTTATTTTTTGTATTTTGAACATAAACAATTGTTATCTTTATAGATTCAAAATAGTTTGGAAGCATAGGTAGCTTCTAAAATGAGAACTCAATTCCAAAATTGTTTTCTTTTCGAATTGCCTATAGGTCTTCCATGTTGTAGAAAAGTGGAGCACAAGATCGAGGTTTTACCAGGAGCTCATCCACTAGCAAGACAATTGTATCACATGAGTGTGCAAGAGGAGGTAAAAGTACATCATTCAATCAAGAAGTATCTCAAGAAAGGACTCATTTATTCACCTTTTGTGGCCCCAATACTCTTGGTTTGCAAAAATGAAAAATCCTTTAGAATGTGTATATACTATAGAGCTTTGAATAAAGTAACAATAAAACATGAATATCCAATGCCTCACATCGATGATATTTTGGATGCAATAGAAGGTGCTATTGTATATAGTAAGGTAGATTTAGAAAGTGGTTACCATCAGGTAATATTTAAAGATGACAATGTATATAAGACAACTTTTCATACTAGATTTTGTCATTATGAGTATCTTGTAATGCGTTTTGTTTTAACAAATGCTCTTGCTACTTTTATGATGCTCATGAGTGATATTTTCCAGCCTTTTATTGGCCAGTTTGTAATAGATTTTTTAGATGATATGTTGGTTTATAGTAAAATCTTGAAAGATCATGAATATCATTTGCATATAGTTTTCAAGATGATGAATGACAATACTTTGTGGATCAACCCATAGAAGTTGCAACTATGTCTATCTAAGGTTGAGTACTTGGGACACATTATTTCTGTATGCTACATTAGGATGGATCCATGGAAAGTTTTTGTGATCCTCAATTGGTCGATTCCTTAGAATGGGTTTCAATTATGATCATTCTTGGGATTATTGGGGTTTAATTGAAAATTCATTGCCAGCTACTCACACATAGTTGTACCATTGGAAAATGTATTACAGAAAAATCAAAGGTTTGTGTGGGGTAGTGCACAACAATAAGCATTTCATGCATTGAAATAAGTAGTTTCAAGTGCTCCACTTTTGTTGGTGTTGGATTTGCAAAAACCTTTTGAGCTAGAGACCGATGCTAGTGGCATCACAATGGGTGTGGTTTTAATTTAGAATAGCATAACAATTGCTTTTGAAAGTAAGAAACTTTCTCGGTCGCAAAGAAATTGGTCTGTCCATGAATCAGAACTGTATGAAATAGTTCGTGCTTTGAAAATTTGGAGACACTATTTGTATGGAGCAAATTTTAAAGTTTCCACAAATCATCACACATTAAATTATTTCTATTCCCAACCTGATCTACAAGGGAGAGAGGCTAGATGGGATGAGTTAATGCAAGGATTTCATATGGAAATTTTGTATGGAAAAGGCAAGAGCAATACATTTACATATGCATATCCCATATTTTGCATCAAATTAGCTTTACAACTCTATATAGTGATTTGATTCAAGAGAGTAAAGACTCACGAGTTGGCTACTATCAGTCTATAGTAACTCAATTGTTAGATAATGACAAGAATAAGTCATTCTCTAATTTCCAAGTTGAACAAGGTTTTCTTAAAAGAAAAGAAAAGATATGTGTGCCTAGTTCCCAAGAAGGGAAGTTTAGAAAGGAAGTCATTTTTGAGAACCATGATTTACCTTGTATGGGACATCCTAGTATTGAGAAAATCTTGTAGTTGATTAGATCCACTTTTTGGTGGCCAAAGATAGTTAGATATGTGAAGAATTATGGAAGTCACTGCTTTAAGTGTCATGTAAACAAAGCAGAGAGGATAATTCTCTCAGTTTCCCACAACCATTGGAAATACCACACTATTGTTGGGATAAATTTCCATGGACTTCATAATGGGTTTACTTAGGACACCATGTTATAAGAATGCTATTCTTGTGGTGGTCTATAAATTAAGTAAAATGGTGCACTTTATTCCTACTAAGGAATTAGTTGAAGTTCCATAAGTTGTAGAACTATATATTCATAACATTTGAAGATTGCATGGTTTACCTAAGTCCATAGTTCCGGATAGGGTTCCCAAATTCATAGGAAATTTTTGGAAGCACATGTTTAACAAACTTCAAGTTCAACTCAAGATGGTTAATGGAGAGCATCCATAGACAAATGGTTAGGCCAAAAGAGTTAATCAAATACTAGAAGATATGCTATGGGAATATGTTTCAAAAAAGCAAATAGATTGGGATACTTTCATTCCTTTAGTTGATTTTGTTTATAATAGTTGGAAGCAAAAGATTACTAAGTTAGCACCTTCTGAGGTGATTTATGGTTATGTTACACATAGTCTAGCTACCAGAGGATTACTAAGGAAATCTATGATGGCTTTAGAGTTTCTTATAGACGTGCAAGCTAAGTTAAAGATAGCCCAATCCAATCTTCAGCAAGCTTCTAAGACGATGAAAGCTTTTGTCGACAAACATTGCACACAATGAACGTTCTAAGAAGATGATCATGTGTTCTTACAGGTTCTGCTTTGTTCATGATTGAAAATGTGTTAGAAACCAAAGTTATCCCTTAGATTTTATGGCCCTTGTACAATAATCAAGAAGTTAGTGATGTCATATATAAATTACAATTGGCTGATGATTGTAAAGTTCATCCATTTTTTTGTATTAGCAACTTTAGTTGATACATTTATTGAGATAAGAGTTGTGTGGATGATTATGTTCCTTTAGGAGACAGGTAAATCATCACTTCTAATAATTGATGAGGTTTCAAGATCCCATAAGTGATATCCAAATTGTCCTTCTCGACCATATCTAAGAAAAATGCATTTCTTTGACTTATGGTCCAACTTTTGTCTAAGATACGTGGGTATATGAACATATGCTTCATTCACACCCAAAAACTCGAAGATGATCATAATATGGTGGCTTCACTATCCATAACTCTTGTGCCACTTTTAGACCTTTGGCGGCACTAGGTGAAAGGTTAATCACGTGAACTACAGTCAATATAGCTTCTGCCTAAAAGCCTTGTGAAAGGTTTGCATGATGCTGCATCTATTCATCCTTTTAGCTACACCATTCTGCACTGGGGTATAAGGAGCTATAAACTCTTTACAAATTTCCCTAGACTAACAGAAAAGGCTGAATTCATGTGAGGTATACTCACCCCCACTATTTGAATGTAAATCTTTGAGCTTAGTTCCTTTTTCAGTCTCAACTAAAGCAAACCATTTTTTGACAATAGGGAATACGTCATCCTTTGATTTGATAGGATATACCTAGACTTTTCTAGTAGCATCATCTATGAAAGTGACAAATTAAAGAGAACCACCTAATAACCTTATGGGCATAGGACCACACACGTCTATATGAATGAGATCTAAAGACTGAATTGAAGAGTCAATGTGCATTTAATGCACATTCCTAGTTTGCCTTCCATATTTACAATACTCACAAAATGAAAAATCAGAGAAAGATAACACAGGTAAGTAGCCAGAACGAGAAAGAGTTTCCATTCTCTACAAGATATGTCCCAAATGGCCATGCCAAATACAAACCATAGGTTGTTCAATAATAGCTAACAAGTGTTCTTTCTATGATATAAATAAAGGATAAAGTGAGTCAACTTTACTTGCTTTTGCAATAACCATATTGCCCTTTGATATGCAAAAGGACCGAGCATATGAAACTGCCTTATAACCAAGGTGATCAAGTTGACCAAATGACATCAAACTACATGATAATTGAGGTACATGGCATACATTATGCATAGTAAATTTTAAACCATGAATGAACTACTCAACCACATCTCCAATCCCACAACGTCACACTGATAAGAGTCACCAAGTCTCATAGTACCAAGAGACCTTGCTACATAATTAGAGAACCATTCTCTATGTGGTGTCACATGGAAAGAAGCACCAAAATCTAGTAGTCACATGTGGGAAAGAGAATCAGCCATAAGACACCCAGTGGACACAATATTCTCAAGTGTCAACACATCAACATCATAAAAAATAGCATTAATTTCTTCAATCTTCAGAGTTGAAGAAGGTGGTGTAGGTAGTTGTTTCACATGCCCATAAACATTTTGTCCTTTACCTCTAGCATTCTTTAAGGCATGGCAGTCTTTCTTCATGTGTCCCTTCTTGTGAAAATAATGGCATTCAATATCCCTCTTCCTTGATTTACTTCTAGTCTGATTCCATCAACCATTCTTTTCCTTGTTCTTGCTCTGGCCACATTGTTGATTCTTTCCTTGGTAAGAATCACGAACATTATATGCATCTCCACTCTAAGTGCCAACCATATATTTTCTATGAATCTCCTCACTCAAGAGTGCTCCACATATGTCATCATAGACTAGTTTACCACCAGGTACACTATTGCTAAGAGTTGTGCAAAATGTATCCCATGATGATGGAAAAGTGTATAACAATAAGATTACTTTCATTTCATTATCCATATCCATTTTTTGAGTCTATAACTAGGAAAAAGTAGCATCAAACTCATTTAGATGAGCAACAACACTATTTGTGTCCTTCATGCAAAGTCCATATAACTTTCTCATCAAGCACACTTTGTTTGATGCCATTTCTTTTTCATATGTATTGCATAACTTCTTCCAAATCTCCTCTTCACTTTCACAGTCTAATATTGTAAAGTAAACATTATTTGCTAGGTGCAATTGAATGGTAGACCTGACCATTTCATCCAACTCATCCCAATCATCATCATCCATATCAATAGGCTTCTTTGAGATTCCATTCATTCGCTTCCACTATCTCCTCTGAATCAGCACATCTTTAATCTTATTCTTTCATAGAGAAAATTTTGTGCCATCAAATTTTTGGATCTCAAAATGTTCTTTGCCCTGCAAGTTATAGATCCTCCTCGGAACACTGGTAGTAGACCCTAATCCACAAGATGTGCCTAAGATTTCTCATGCCATTATGATAGAGAACTGATTAGAATGAAAATGGAGTTGGAATGGTCTAGGCACCACTATGGCTCAAGAAAGGATGACCAAGTGTCAGATTTTGGGAAAAAAAATCAATAGTCTCCCTAAAAAAATGGATTAATGAACAATAATGACCAACCAAAAGGATTATGTGAGAGTGAATGTGCTCACATCTATAAGTGTATCAAGGAGTAAATCGACCACTATATAGTTGGCAAAACCAAAAAATTTGAAAGTTTTTGCTAGAGTCTTCTTTGCAAATTGAACATATGACTAAAATCTCATAAAATTGCAAGTACTAACATGGAAACCTGCATAGTGAATCATTGACTCTGCTGCATATAATCAGTTATCCGAAAGAAGCCAACTAGGCTTGTCGAGCACCTATGAACAACTAGCATAAATCTCCTATGGCGAGGTTGGGTAAGTCTTCCACCTACAAGCGCCCAAAAAATGTTCAAGGTAATGTTAACCTTAGTCTTTCCACTTATTCAAACACCACAAGAGTGTAGCTTACTGGCAAGAGATTGCTAGTTAAGCGAGCTCTATTGGGAATAATACTAGGATGGGTGGCCTCCCAAAAAGTATTGGGAACCTCTATCTTCCTTGATTGTTGAGGTCCGCCCTCGCATGCAGCCAATGGTGAGATGACAAGGTATACCAAGGTCTATGCCTTGGTCACCACCTTAGTCGTAAGCTTTGGAGAAAGCCTTGGGTGGGCAGGCAGGTGCTCACTTTGTTTGCACAAAAGGAACAAAGATTTTGCCTATGAATGCTCTCATACGAGTGAAGTATTTCTTCAGTGATGCACGTTGATAGAATCTCCTTCTCGAGAGCTTTGCAATGATACCTTTGTTGTAGAGACCCAAGCTCTAGAACCACACACAGTACTCTGCACAAGGGTGCAGAATACACAAAAAACACACAGGGCACATACCACAAACATAGATTTCTTAGGTCATACAAATGCGATCAAACTTAGTGTCTGTGGATGTTGAGGCCACTATATGTTTTCTTAAAGAACATATACAAAAGTGTCCAACATCCATTTGCACTTTCACATAGACACTAATGGTAACATAGGAATGGTATGTAGAGTATGAATCTTAGCTCAATGTAAAATCTTCACCCTGGATTTTATTGTGCTGAGACTCTTACAGGTGACTGGATGATTTCCACTTTTGACTAGAAGTACTTGGTTAAGTCATGCCAATTTTCTACATAATTGGGGAAAGGATATGATGTAGGTTAGGCACAAAGGGAGGGAGTTAAAGCAAATTCACCTTGAAGATGGGTCGGATAGTCATGGGTACACCAATATGATTTAGATAGTTAGCATTAGTATCGAGCATGATATGATAAAAGAGAAAACTTTGGATGCTATAGAGGAAGAGGATATTCTGGAAGTGTTAGAAACAAGTAAATCATTCCCTTCTTATGGAATTTCTCTATATGTTTCAAATGAAAAAGAGCATAAAGAAAATTAGGAACCCATACAAGGTATTTGATTGGGTGAGCCCATACCTAGTCATCAAGAGGGAAGAAACCACCGTTCAAGTGCATCATAGATGAAGTTGATATAGATGCTGAGAAGGAGGTCAATTGCAAAAAGAATGTAAAACTACCTAGTGAAGAAGCTTCTTTTTCAATTCATGAAATTTCCATAGGGTAGATGCAAGAAAAAGAAAGATAGATTGATATCCAATGTGCTCATGTAGATGATAGAGGGACTATGCGGAGTAAAATTATGGAAATATAAAAGACATAGGAATGATGGAGAGCCTCTAAATAGATTGATGGAATGGAACATAGTTAAGGAAATTGAGCTAGGCATCAAGACAATCCTCATCCCATATTGGTTGCCACATGGTTATGGGTCATCTTGATTTGCTTTCAAAGGTAACATCTTTTATCATAACTTATGTTGATGTATGTGTTTGGCATTACAAAGATTTAGAAGGGGTTCCTACAAGTTTTAGGGAACAAAGAATTTAATTGATAGAAGGAGACAAACCAGGAAGGGGCAAAATCTACAAGTTGAATCCAAAGTGTGATGAAGTTGTCTACCAATAGATCAAGAAAATGGAGGATGCTAGAATTATATTCTTGTTGAGCACACATAATGGATTTCTCCAAAGGTTATGTGCCAAACAAGATCACTATAAACTTCAGATGTGTAGATTATAAATCACTCAACAAGGTAATAGGCCCAGATGGCTTCCCTATGCCCATTGCAGAATAGGTTATTGAAGAAGTGGTTGGACACACATTGTACAACTTTATGGAAGGGTTTTGTAGGTACAACCAGATCTCCATTCACCCACAAGCTCATGAGAAGATGACTTTTATTACTCCTTGGGGCACTTATGTTTATGTAATGATGCCATTCAAACTCAAGAATGCTTGTGTAACCTTGAACAAGATAGTGAAACTTATATTTGGACCCTTATCATTATAATCTCTACAAATTTTTATGGATGATTTCTCCTCCTAATGTACTTGTACCACTTGCATGAATTTCTTAGATGATTATTTTGGACAGCTACAACAATCATCTTGGGCAAAGGTATGGCCTCTGACCCAAACAAAACTATAGCTATATTGAGGTTACACAAGCCAAAGACACCTTGAAAAGAAATCCAAAGCTTCTTGGAATATATTGAATTTCATATGAGGTAAAATATTTCAATGGTGATGCACCACAGTGCGTTCTCCTTCTCGAGAGCTCCATGATGATATCCTCATAGTAGAAAACTGAGCTCCAAGCACTGCACACAATACTCCACACAGAGGCTATAAAATACACAGGAAACACATTTACAGGGAACACGAACACAGACTTCTTAGGTGTTACAAATGTGGTGGAACTTATAGTCTGTGGCTGACTAGGCCACTATATATTTTATTAAAGAATATATAAAAAAGTGTTCGATGTCCATTTGGCCTTTCACATGGACACTAACAATAAGAATCTTCCACTAAACGCCAATATGGCCAAAGTGCCTATGGGAGAAAAATAAAGAATGATAAAGAATAGGTGAGTGTAATTATACAAACTACACCTCCCACGTGATGGGCACATTACACAATATACAAGTAAACTATGTAAGATCATGGATCAACTAACCCCCATCTAGTGACAATAACGTCTAGGGTTATCCTGTGGTAGAGCCTTAGTCAAAGCATCTGCAACATTATCTGGAGTATGAACCTTCTCAAGAATAATGCACTTAGTGGCTAAGCAATCTCTAATGAAGTGATACCTCACCTCAATGTGGTTGGTCTTTGCATGATAGACTGGATTCTTAGTTAAAGCAGTGGCACTCTGACTATCACTAAGCAAACGAGATACATGTTGAGGTAGACCCATATCACAAGCAAGGTGAGAAAGCCACAATGCTTCCTTACATGCCTCGCTTGCTACAACATACTATGCTTCTGTGGCGGAAACAATTGTACATTCTTGAAGATGACATCTCCAATAGATAGCACCTCCAGCAAAATGAAAAATGTACCCTGATGTAGTCTTATGATTGTTTACACAACCAGCATAGTAAAAATTTGTGTAACCAATAATGGATGCTTTCCCTCTACCTAAGCATAGAAACTTGTCCATAGTGCCACTCAGATATCTCAAAATCATCTTGACCACTTCCCAATGTTTCTTGCCAGGATTAGACATATATTTGCTCACAACTGCCACTGCAAATGCAATGTCTGGTCTCGTAGCTACCGTAGTATACATGAGACTACCAATAGCAGACTGATAAGGAATTTTGGTCATGAATCCCTTTTCCTCATCTGATTTGGGGCAATCATCCTTGCTCAATTTCACATATGTGGGTAAAGTGGTACTCAATGCCTTTCCACCTTGCATGTTGAACATGTGAAGTACTTTGGAGATGTACTCACTTTGAGACAAGTATATGCATCTTTTACTCCTATCACGAGTAATGCGCATGCCAAGAATACATTTGGCATACCCCAAATCCTCCATATCAAATGTCTGACTCAACTTCTTCTTGAGAATTGACAAGTCATAAGAGGACTTCCCAACAATCAACATATCATCAACATAAAGTATCAAGCATATCAAGCTGCCATCTGAGCATCTCTTTGTGTAGAGACAATGATCCTCATTGCTTTGAGAATAGCCTTGAGATTTCAAAAAAGCATCAAACTTTTGGTACCATTGTCTAGGGGACTCTTTAAGTCCATGTAAGCTCTTCTTGAACTTACAAACTAGACTTTCTTTGCAAGGAACTACATAACCCTCTGGTTTTTCCATATAAATATCATCTGTAAGATTTCCATGCAAGAAAGCAGTTTTCACATCCATTTGGACTAGCTCTAAGTCCTCCACTGCAAAAAATCCAAGCAACATGCATAGGGGGAACATATCTATCAGGTGGATGTGAGACACGTGTAGAGCATCTCAATGGTTGTTGAACAACAACATTTGCAGTTTGATCTAATCCGACATTGTCTTGAACATCCCTATGTGCAACATTTTTATGCATGCTAACTAGAGGACTAGTATCCTCAAACACCACTCTTCTCACTTCAACCTCCTTAATGGCCTGTTTATGCATCTTAGACCCATTGAAAATGACATCTCTACTTCTGATCACTGGTCATGTTTCAAGATCCCATAAGCGATATCCAAATTTTCCTTCTCGACCATATCCAAGAAAAATGCATTTCTTTAAATTATGCTCCAACTTTTGTCTAAGATTCTTGGGTATACGAACATATGTGTCACGCCTTAAAACTCAAAGATGATCATAATATGGTGTCTTCCTTGTCCATAACTCTTGTGCCACTTTCAGACTTTTGGTAGTACTAGGTGAAAGGTTAATGGCGTGAACTATAGTCAATACTGCTTCTGCCCAAAAGCCTTATGAAAGGTGTGCATGATGAAGCATAGAAACTACTCTATCCTGGGTAGTTCTATTCATCCTTTCAACTACAACATTCTTCAGTAGGGTATAAGGAGTTGTAAACTCTCTACAAATTCCTCTAGACTGATAAAAAAGGTTGAATTCATGTGATGTATACTCACCCCTACTATCTAAACGTAAAGCCTTAAGCTTAGTTCCTTTTTCAATCTCAATTGAAGCAATCCATTTCCTAAAAGTAGGGGTACCTCATCCCTTTCTTTGATAGGATATACCCAGACTTTTCTAGTAGCATCATCTATGAAAGTGACAAAGTAAAGAGCACCACCTAATGAATTTGTGGGCATAGGACCACACATATTCGTGTGAGCAAGATCTAAAGGCTGAATTGAAGAGTCAATGTTCATCTTGTGCACATTCCTAGTTTTCTTTCCATATTGACAATGCTCACAAAATGAAAAATCAGAGAAAGATAACACAGGTAAGTAGCCAGAATGAGAAAGATTTTCCATTCCACTACGTGATATAAGGTCCAAATGGCCATGCCAAATACAAGCCATAGGCTGTTCAATAATAGCTAACAAGTGTTCTTTCTGCGATAGAAATAAAGAATAAAGTGAGCCAACTTTTCTTCCTTTTTCAATAACCATATTGCCCTTTGATATGCAAAAGGATTGAGCATAGAAGACCACCTTGTAAACAAGGTCATCAATTTGAACAACAAATATCAATGATAATTGAGGTACATGGCATACATTGTGCATAGTAAATTTTGAACCATCAATAAACTGCACAACCACATCTCCAATCCCCACAATATCACACTGGTAAGAGTCACCAAGTCTCATAGTACCAAGAGACTTTGCTGCGTAATTAGAGAACCATTCTCTATGTGGTGTCACATGGAAAGAAACACCAGAATCTAGTAGCCATGTGTGGGAAAGAGAATTAGCCATAAGAGCCTACGTTGCCATAGTGCTATCAAGTGTCAACACATCTACATCATCAAAAATAGCATTGATTTCTTCAATCTTCAGAGTCGAAGTAGATGGTGCACGTAGCTATTTAACATGCCGATCAACATTCTGTCCTTTACCTTTAGCATTCTTTAATGCATAACCATCTTTCTTCATGTGTCCTTTCTTATGACAATAATGGCATTCGATATCCCTCTTCCTTGATTTACTTCTACTCTTATTTCATTGACCATTCTTTTCCTTGTTCTTGCTCCTGCCACGTTATTGATTCTTTCCTTGGTAAGAATCACAAACATTATATGCATCTCCACTTTGAGTGTCAACCATAGATTTTCTACAAATCTCCTCACTCAAGAGTGCTCCACATATGTCATCATAGAACAGTTGACCACGAGGTGCACTATTGCTAATAGTTGTGCAAAACATATCCCATGATGATGGCAAGGTGCATAACAACAACATTGTTTTCATTTCATTATCCATATCCGTTTTTTGAGCCTGTAATTGGGAGAATATAGCATCAAATTCATTTAGATGAGTAGTAAGACTATCTGTGTCCTTCATGCAAAGTTCATATAATGTTCTCATTAGATACAATTTATTTGATGTTGTCTCTTTTTCATATGCATTGCATAACTTCTTCCAAAGGTCCTCTACACTTTCAAAGTCTAATACTATAAAGTAAACATTATCAACTAGATGCAATCACCTGGTAGACCTGGCCATTTCATCTAACTCATCTCAATCATGTTCATCCATGTCAGGAGGCTTCTTTGAGATTCCATTTACTGGCTTCCATTTCCTCCTCTAAATCAGCACATTTTAATTTGATTCTTCCATAGATCAAGGTTTTTGCCATCAAATTTTTGAATCTCAAAATGGTCTTTGCCCTACAAGTTATAGCTCCTCCTCAAAACAGTGGCACTAAACCGTGATCCACCAGACATGCCTAATACCTTTGATGCCATGATGGTAGAGAACCAAATAGAATGATAATGGAGTTAAAAGAGTCCAAACGCCACTAAGGCTCAAAGAAAGGTGACCAAGTATCAAATTTTGGGAGAAAATTTAGTAGTCTTTCTGAAAAAATGAATTTATGAATAGTAATGACCAACCAACAGGATTATGTGAGAATAAATGTGCCCACACGCATTAGTGTATCAAGAAGTAAATTGACCATTATATAGTTGACAAACCCAAAAAACTAGAAAAATTTTGCTAGAGTATCCTCTACAAAATGAGCATATATCCAGTGTCAAAACCTCATAAAACTGCAAGTACTAACATGTTTACCTGCATAATGAATACTAACTCCACTGCATATAATTAGTTATCTGAAAGAAGCCAACTAGGCTTATCAGACACCTATGAACAACTATTATACATCTCCTATGGTGACACTGGGTAAGTCTTCCACGTGCATCATAGATCCCGACATCGTATTCTCTCCCAGTTAAGAAAACCTCACCCCTCTTTATCAAACATAAAAGGCATTATGTAAAAACGTAACCGCTATATCAATGACCACATGGATGTACATAAGAGATGTTCGTAGAAGCGTACATAGTGTGTATGTTCTCAATATATGCAATAAAATGGCACTGAAAATTTGAATTCACTTCCCAAACACTGGCAAACAACACCTGCAAGTGTCAGTCAACTCTGTTCTTTAGGCTTAAAAACCTACATAGACTTGTGGTGGCTGCTCCCACCACAGCTAAAACCTTTCAAGAAACCTGTAGATTAACTAGTGTGGCTGAAAATACAAACCAAAAGGTGAACATTAGTTGTCAGCAAAGTACAAAGAAGACTCTTCTTGATGTTCTTGGACCTTTGTGAGAGAACTATGCATGAAAATACTCCAAAAAGGCTTCAAAAATCACCCCAAAAGTGCTTCAAAAATAGGCTTTGAAAGCAAAGAATGAAGCATTGAGGGCCCAAAAACATGTTGAAGATAATATGAACCTTAGTCTTTCCCCTTCTTCAAGCACCACAAGAGTGTATCTTAGTTGCAAGAGATTGCAACCGTTTAGCGAGCTTCTAAGGGTACATATATGTGTTTGGGGTCCCGCAAAGACCACATCTATGGGCAATTGCAGGTTTTATGTTACTTTCATTGATGAGCATACATGAAATGTGTGGGTATATTTCATGAAAGAGAAGAGTGAGGTGTCCACTCACTTCCAAAATTTTAAAGCTATGGTGGAAAAGCAGACATGGAAGTATATTCAGACATTAAGATTTGATGGAGGAGGTGAATACATGTCAAATAAGTTCAACAATTTTCTAAAGAATCATGGAATTCGGTGTCAGTTTTCATGCAGGTACACATCACAATAGAATGTTTTTGTTGAATGCAAAAATAGACATATTGTAGAAATAGCAAGAGCCTTGATGGCTGAGAAGAATATGCCTCATCGTTATTGGGCAGAAGTTGTGCATACGACTGTATACATCATAAACAGAACTCCAATTGGTACTATACATCAAGTTACACCTGAAGAGAAGTTCAGAGGTAAAAAGCCAAACTTATCACATATGAAATTTTTTGGCTGTATTGCATATATACATGTTCCAAATGAGTTGAGGATGAAGCTTGATCCGAAAGCAGAAAAATGTGTCTTCATTGGATACTCTCTTGAGCAAAAGGGATACAAATGTTATAACCCACTCACAGGACAAGTGAAGGTGAGCAGAGATGTGGTATTTGATGAAATGTCAAGCTTCTATGCTGATGCCAAAGATGGACTTAATCTTGAATCAAATGATAAAGAAAATGTTGAAAAATCAAGTGCAGAATCTCAAGTTCTGAGTGGACTAGATGAATCATTGAGCAATAGTTCCAACTCAAATCCATGGAGTGGAAGATTACATGGAAATTTCAGTCCAACAAATTCATCAAATACATCCAAGAAAGGTAAAGAAAAAATTTTTGCTAGTAGTAAAACATGTGCAAGTTTTGAAGACATTGATGGAGATTTAAGCGGTTTAGAAAAGAGTCTTGATGAGGAACTTGGATTGCCCTCTGTGAAGACTCCAAGAGTAAGAAAGACACATGCAGATGTTACAACGAGAAGTGACCCAAGACCAAGAAAATCTAGGAGGATGCGGAATTCAGTGCAATGATTGATGTATGAAAGTTATATGGCTTGTCCTTGTGCCTACATGACCAAGGTAATACAAGATGCTAAACCTTGTTGTTTTGAAGATGCAATTGGAAATGCAGATTGGAAAAAAGCAATGGATGAGGAGATGGCTACACTTTATGGAAACAAACCATGGAAGCTGGTTCCATTTCCACTAGGAAAGAAACCCATAGGCTGCAAGTGGGTTTACAAGGTAAAGCACAATGCTGATGGTAGCATAAGCAGGTAGAAAGCAGGATTGGTAGCAAAAGGATATGCACAAACATATGGAATTGATTATGTGGAAACATTCAGCCCTGTAGCTAAAATGTCTACTATCAGAACACTTGTTGCACTAGCTACAACAAAAGGATGGACTTTTCATCACATGGATATGAAGAATGCTTTCCTACATCATGAGTTACAAGAAGAAGTATACATGGACTAGCCACAAGGATATGAAGATTCAAAGCATCCAAAATATGTTTGCAAGTTGCAAAAGGATTCGTATGGGCTGAAGCAAGCTCCTCATGCATGGCATGCAAGGATTGCTGATTACTTAACCACCATTGGGATTTCTATGTGCGATGCATATCATTCACTATATGCAAGGAAGGGTGATGATGGCATCACAATTGTGGCTATTTATGTTGATGACTTGGTTGTAGATGGTGATAATGAAGAAAACATTAAAGAGGTAAAGCAACTTCTTATGCAGGAATTTCACATGAAAGATCTAGGTGTGCTGCGCTATTTCTTGGGCATTGAGTTTAGAAGTTTTTTGGCATCGATTCTTTGGAATTCGACGATAGACAACATTACATTACGCTTTGATGACAACGATCCAAAAGAGGGACATACCTGTAAGTGATTGTTTTATTCTCTATTGATAGAGAGAGAAAGAGAGAGAGAGATAGAGAGAGAGAAAGAGAGAGAGAAAAGAGAGAGAGAAAAGAGAGAGAGATAGAGAGAGAGAGATGAGAGAGAAAGAGAGATAGAGAGATAGAGAGATAAAGAGAGAGAGAGAAAGAGAGAGAGAGATAAAGAGAGATGAAAGAGAGGAAGATAGAGATAGGAAGATAGAGCATACATACACACACACATACATACACACACACATCTACACATGCATACATACACACACACATGTACACACATGCATACATACACACATATACACACATGCATGCATACACACACATACACATATACACACATACATACATACACACACATGCATACACACATACATACACACACATATATACACATATGCATACACACACATACACACACATGGATACACACATACATACACACACACATATACACACATACATACACACACATACATACACACATATACACACATGCATGCATACATACACACACATATACACACATGCATGCATACACAAATATACACATATACACACATGCATACATACACACACATGCATACACACATACATACACACACATATATACATATGCATACACACACATACACACACAGATACACACATTCATACACACACATGCATACACACACATACATACACACATATACACACATGCATGCATACATACACACACATATACACACATGCATACACACACATGCATACACACACATACATACACATATGTACATACATGCATACATACACACACATACATACACACACATACATACACATATGTACATACATGCATACATACACACACATAAACACATGCATACACACACACATACACATATACACACATGCATACATACACACACATGTACACACATGCATACATACAGACACATATGTACACACATGCATACATACACACATATACACACATGCATGCATACATACACACACATATACACACATGCATGCATACACACACATATACATACACACATGCATGCGCACACACACACATACATACACACACATGAATGCATACACACACATGCATAATACACACACATACACATATACTCACACATGCATACATAGACACACATACACATATACACACATGCATACATTCACACACATACATACATACACACATGCACACATATACACACACATATATGATTTCTGTATAGATAAATAAATACGAAAATAGCTAGTGTTTTAATTAAATATATATAATTAAATATAAAAAATTTACAATTTTAAAGTTTTTTTTTACATCAAATATATAAAAATAGGATTAGGGTTTTTAGGCTATTTACACATACATAGACATATACTTATACACACATATATATATACACATATATACATACACATATATACATACACATATATACATACACATATATATACACATGCATACACGTACACACATGTTTTAGGTCTAGGTCTTTCCGATTAGGGTTTTAGGGTTTTTACACATGCATAAGATATACACACACATACACATACACATATAATACATGTATACACGTATATACACATGCATATAGAAATATACATATTTTAGGTCTAGATCTTTAAGATTAGGGTTTGAGGGTTTAGGCATACGTATAATTCAATTAAATTTATATAAAGAGAGAATATAGAAAAAATTAAGAAAAAAAATCTGAATATATAAATAAATAAATATATATAATAGGATAATTATATAGATAAATAAATATGAAAAGAACTTGTTTTTTAAATAAATTAATTAAATATATATAATTAAATATATAAAAATAGGATTAATTTTAAGGATTTTAATCAGAGTAAATATATCTACACACATATACTTATACATATATATACACATACATATATACACATGCATACACATATATACATGTTTTAGGTCTAGGTCTTTTCGATTAGGGTTTTAGGGTTTTTACACATGCATAACATATATACACACATACACATACACATATAATACATATATACATGTATATACACATGCATACATAAATATACATATTTTAGGTCTAGATCTTTAAGATTACGGTTTTAGGATTTATGCATACATATAATTCAATAACATTTATATAAAATGAAAATATATAAAAATTTAAGAAAAAAACTGAATATATAAATAAATATATATAAAAAATAGGATAATTATATAGATAAATAAATATGAAAAGAACTAGTGTTTTAAATAAATTAATTAAATATATATGATTAAATATATAAAAATAGGATTAGTAAGAAAAAAATATGAATATATAAATAAATAATTATATAAAATAGGATAATTGTATAGATAAATAAATATGAAAAGAGGTAGTGTTTAAAAAAAATAAATGATTTATATATAATTAAATATATAAAAATAGGATTTGAATTATATAAGAAATAGATATAATACATATATATAATACATATATATATAATACATATAACACATATACACATATATCAGTCTTTAGGATTAGGTCTTTAGGATTAGGGTTTTAGGATTAGGGTTTTAGGATTAGGGTTTTAGGATTAGGGTTTTAGGATTAGGGTTTTGGGTTTTTTTAGGTCTTTAAGTATTTAGGTTTTAGTATTTTTGGTTTAAGTCTTTAGGAGTATGATTTTTAGATTTAATAAAAAAAATCAAATGTTCTAAAATGTCCATATTGTATCAGATGGCTAGTTTGGATCCGAAGGAGAGAATGGCATGTCCTTGCCGTCAGTGCAAGTATCAAATTTATAAAAAACGATGGATTTGTACTGCACATGTTAGAGAGTATGGATCCTTTGATGAAAGTCGACTAGAAAAAACCTATGCTACCATTCGAATTGTCCCCCAAGTGAGCAGATGGACCCAAATGACATTGCATCGGTAACCTCTTGTGGATATCGACATACAAGCAAGTACTAATAGCATTACACAGAATGAACATATGGAAGAAATGCTCGAAGCATTTTATGAGATGGATGAAGATCATGATGGTGGAGAAGATGTCGAGAGTTTCATGGATACAATAGAATTTCCACGATCAGAAGTCGATGAAGAATATGAAAACATGCGAAGACTAGTTCGTTTACTACTTTACAATGGAGCAAAGATATCTATACTACGTGTGTCACTCACGATGCTCAATCTGCAATCCATTTATGGATGGTCAGATAGTAGTGTCACTGAATTGTTCAAGTAAGTGGATTTGAAATAAACTTTCATTGTTGTATCAAAATAACTTTATTAACTAATATCATTCTAATTGCTTATTGTAGGCTTCTTAAAGATCAATTTTTGCCAGAGGGCAATGACATGCCTCGAACACGTGGAGATGCAAAAAAACTTTTACAGTCCATTGGAATGGATTACACTAAGATTCATGCTTGTCCGAATGATTGCATCTTCTTTCAAAATGAGTATGAGCATTTCCACGTATGTCCAAAGTGTGGAGCAAATAGATTTAGAGAAGACCTTGTAGGCGAAGCAATCCCCGCAAAGGTTCTTTGCCACTTTCCTATCATTCCATGAATTAAGAACATGTTTAGATGCAAATCTATAGCTGAATTAATGTCATGGCATGCAAAGAGCAGATCTATAGATGGTGTAATGAGAGTGTATGCTCACTCTGATGCTTGGAAGCACATAGATAGTAAGTGGCCAGAGTTTGCTAGTGAGCCTCGATCTATATGTGTAGGCCTAGCTATGGATGGAGTAAATCCATTTGGTTTACGCAGCTCTTCATGGAGCACATGGCCTGTATGTTTGATCAATTATAACATCCCACCATGGCTGGCCACAAAGAAAGGTCATTTATTATTAGCTCTTATTGTACGAGGTAAGTATAAGGTAAAAAACATGGATGTATATCTTGCACCACTTGTGGAAGAACTATGCATTTTATGGGATGGGATTTGTTGCTCTAGCACAATGGTAAGTACCACGTTAAGAAGATCCACCTCCTTAATGTCAATCAGCGGAAGAGATAGGAGTGATATGAAGATCGTGAATGTGAGATGAAGTGAGAGTGAAGGTGAGAAGCATGGAGATGCACACACACATACACACACACACCATGAAGAGACAAGCAAGACACAATGGAAGGTAGGAAAATAGACTCTATTACTCAAGAACACTCTTACAAGCTCAAAATAGCTCTAGGCTCTTCTCTACTCATACAAGCTAACCTCAAAAATGAGCTCTCTAGCTCTTTTTATAGATTCTAGACTAGTTTTGATCGGTTTCACATCTAGTGACCGGCATAGTTAAAAAATAGGTTCTAGGTGCTATTTGAAAGGGTAAACGATGTCTAAAAATAGCAAAAATTGGTAGGATCATTCTACCTAAGCTCCTCAAGCTCGAGGACTCCTCGGCTTGCACAGAATGGAGCTATAAATTACAAAAAGGGTTTTCCTATGTTACAAATGGTACAAAAGTGATGAAAATCACTGTTGGAGGTTTTTGAAAAGTATTTTGAAACATATTTGTTTGAAAAAATAATCTGACTGGCTCCCCATTACTTCATTGTGCTCTGTCTTTACATGCTTCCTCGACATCTATGCCTCTGGCTACTGCCAACACCCCCCTCCCTCTCACTTCTGTCGTCCTCGAGAGAACCCTGTCGTGGGGTCTGTCGGATATAATTTTGTAGGAGGTCCAAGTTCTCTCTGTTTTGTTCTTGTAGACGTTGGCTCTCTTCTTTAGCTACTGCCAAGTGGCATCTGAGCAGTCCCATGTTTCTCGTAAGCGTCGCATTGGGAATAGCCTGAGCTCACAACAATTTGTCAATATCAGTGATGACCTCTTTTGTCTTTTGTTCGCTTTCAAGCTCCAGCTTGTGGTAGGCCTGGCGTAGCTCTTGGTAGCGGGTGTTAAGCGATGCATTTTCGATTGACAATGAATTTAGCTGCGACTATAGATCGTTCGTTGTCTGTTGTAGCGTCTGGTAACTAGTGCCAAGAGATGCAAACTCATCTCTTACTTGTGTCATGCATGCAAACATCTGACAAAATGCGGTGTCGATGGTGGGTGATAAGATCAATGGTGTGGTGAATGTAGGTGCTGTGGGTGTGGGTGTTGATGCAAGGGGAAGGGGAAATAGGGATGGGAATGTGGATGTAGTGGTGACTGTGGAAAAAATGTGTTGTGCCTAAATGTGATGGTGCAATAGGTGAGGTGAGTGGTGGTGCACTGGGTGGTGATATGTCCATGTCACTGGATGTGGTGTCGAGTGCCCTGACTATGAATAGTGGAGTGATAGTGGGTGCGTGCGTGGGTGTAAATACATGATTTACAAAAGTGGCAGAATAATTTACAGAGGGGGTCTCTTGTGCTGCTTGGTGGAGAGGAGAAAGAGGAAATGTGGTTGGTCGGGGAGGTGAGACTAGGGAGAAAGTCAATGGAGGTGGAAATGGAAATAGGGGTCTTGGAGGTGTGGGGAAGGAAGGGAAGGATGGATGGAGAAATGGACTGGATAAAAAGGTGGATGTTCAAGGAGGTAAGCTAGGTTGTGTAGGTGCGGCAAGGGTGGGAGGAATTGATGCAACAAAGGCTTCTCCTACTACGCTGTCGAAGGATGTGGATGGTCTAGGAGAGGCAGGGTGTATAGGAGAGATCGGAGGTGTGGGGGAGGAAGGGAAGGATGGATGGAGACATGAACTGGATAAAAAGGTGGATGTTCGAGGAGGTAAGCTAGGTTGCGTAGGTGCGGAAAGGGTGAGAGGAATTGATGCACAAAGGCTTCTGCTACTGCACTGTCGAAGGATGTGGATGGTCTAGGAGAGGCAGGGTGTATAGGAGAGATCGGAGGGATGGGAGGTGAAAGAGGAGTGGTTGTTGTGGTGGTTACATCGACTACAGTAGTGGTATGTAAAGTAGAGGTGTCAGGTGGGGAGTCGATGACAATTGTTTCTTCTGCCAAAGATTCTTCAGGGATGAGGCAGGCTTCCCTGGCCTGTTCTAAAGATTGGACATCTATTGGTACACGAATGTATTGACCTGGTTTGGATAATAATCGAACTCGACGTGGGTCAAACTGCGGGAGTGGTTTTCTCTACAAATATCTTAATGCTTCATTTGTGCCTACTGACTTAACTAGTTCTCTGAAGCCTTTGATGTACACTTCTTCGAAGCCTCCTATGACGAGTTCCTGTTCTACAAGCGCTTGGATTTCTTCCTCAGATAGCTTTTTACGCACCCAAACTTTTTCCATGCTGCGATATAACTTCTTGATCGCCAAGGTGTAGGCAGCTGCTTCAAATGCTTCATCTTCATAAGTGCTAGTGGCACCCTGGGTATCGGTGTGTTGTTCTTGTTCATCTGTCTGTACATTCTCTTGAGATTCCTGGCTTCCTTGACTAGCCTCATCATCTCTATCTTCATCATCTGTTTCTATCCTTTCTTCTTCTGAGCTGGATACGACTTGTCCTTGCTGTTGATCAGGTGGAGTAGTAGGGTAACTTGGTCGTTCATATTCTTGAGAGAAAAATTGGCCTTCAGAAAATTGAAATTCATTTGAAAAAGCATCCGGCATTTCAAAATCAAAAGTTGTATCCGTTGGTTCTGCTTCTAGGTTGGGTATCGGAAAAGAAAACGCTTCCGCACCAATAGTGGTGGGAATTTCTGCTGTTGTAGTAGTAGGTTCTTGAACTGAAGTTGCTTGAGAGGTAACTACACTGGTAGTGTCTTCTGTAATGACAGGTTGTGACAGGCGTATGCGAATGGGTTTTATCACTACAGGGGGTTCCGTAGGTGACTGTTCTGGAGATGGCTGGGGTGATGGGGACTCTGGAACTTGCAGGCATGGGATAGATCCTCGCATGCACTTGCCTGCTTGTCCCTTGCTAGATTTTCTGGATTTCTTGGCTGTCCCTTTAAATGCCTTCAACTCTTCGCTTGTCAGCGCACCCTCTATTGGCAAGTCATATGCCAAACACATATATACAATTCTTGTAAGAGCGCAACATCCATGGATGATCTTTTTTCTTTCCCATCTATGCTTTGCTAGATACAACTGGTCAATAATCCAACTTGCTAGATCTACCGTTTGAGGTCCAATACAAGATAAGTACAATCCAAACCAAATGCATTTGCGGGGCATGGTGAATCGATCCTGAGCTGGGAATGCGAAATGTTGCATACAAATTCTTAGTGGCTTAGATATCTCATGTGTGATCGCCAAAATATCTTCCCTTTAGTAACATCGCCACACTTCATAGGCTCTGGAATTAGCCTTTCCTGCTCTGTCGGCATGTGCGTTCCATGTATCTTGATTGCAGCTCTAATCAAATCTTTAGAAAGATAAAACTTCTTCAACGGTAGGTCATTTACTAAGGACGGCAAGATGAATGTGCTTGGAAAGTCCTTGTTCTCAGAAGCTATCAATGTGGTTACCAAGTAGTAGCACCTGTAGAAATCTGGTTTAGGCAACGGATCACTGAAGTATTCTGTGAAGCCTGCTCTCGCCCAAACATGCTTTAAGTCTTCTGTATTTTGAAGTGCTTCAAATTCTTTAGAGAAGAATTGATACTGTCCCCATTTACTATTGTCAAAGGTCAAATTAGCATAAAAAATGAAGTCTGCGTCTGCCAAAGGTCTTGCTAAACCTTGAAACCAATGTGAATTGCGATGGACCTTTTCCATGTATCCCCTTGGTGGATCATCAATGGGTATCGGTCCTGGGAATCCTTGGAATTCCGGGGGTTGAGCCGTGGGATGCGGCTCTGCCCAGTAAGTCGGCAAAATTCACCACAGGTACACTGGGGCAAGCTTCAGGTGGTCCTTCTGCCTGCATGATGAATGATGCGAGTGCGGAGAAATCTGCTACAAAAGATTAGCACATTAGTATGGAAATTAATCATGATCCCATTAAAGTGAGACCGTAATCCCTTTCCAGAACCGATGTGTAACCCATGTAGTTGAGTGTCGTGATGTGGTTTATGGAATGATTGTTGCAAAACTAATGTAGGTCTCTAGACACCTACATGCTTCAGATGATGCATACATTTCTTAATGAGATGTTATTACAAGTGATGTTGGGTTATAGTGTGTGGATTTGTACAAGGTTCAATTGTGAATGAGTTATTACAAGGGTAGTGTTTAGTCGGGATGGAAGTAATGTTAGATAAGGGGTTCAGAGAAGTCATCTGGATACGTTTCGGTATCCACTTCCTAAGAGTTTCTGAGCGGGTGGTATGTTTTTGCTAAGGGACAAAAGGTGATCTTGGATGTGGTGGTATTGAGGGGTGAAAAGATTTCTGAGGGGTATATATTACATGGCTTGAGGGTTCAGCTATAATACACTGTTTGGGTACCCAAATCTGCGTGGCTATGGGTCGATTCATAAGGTACTTCATGGTGATCCAAATCTTCCGAATGTTCGTATTCGTAGAAGAAGGTTGAGAAGGCTTTGGATACTGCCTCTGATTCTGCCATAACTTCTTCTTTTCATTGTCCGTGTTGTTGAAATCTGTCGGTGGTCTCTGTTCTTTTGGCACCCATATTTGTCTTGTGCCGCTTGCTTTGTGATACTGATACTACTGCTTTCTTTGTGTCATCTGATATTGTTGTCGGTCTAGGTTCCTCTGTTGTGGTTGACTCCTTTGTGGTTGAGGTTGAGAGGTTGTATGGACACTCTACTTTGGAAAAGAAGGGAGGTCCAATACTTGCGAAACCTGCCCATTAGGAAGTGCATCATTTTCTATAAAAAATCTAGGCCAGTTCACAGTATGTGTGGAAGGATGGGCACTCCAGGGTGTTTTTCTGATGACCAGGAGAAAATCTGTTGACATTTTCTTGTCTGGCCCCTATCCATCTGCAAGCTCTCATGGGTTGACTTTGGAATGAGCGTGCTTAGCCGAGGGATCTGCCCAAAGATCTTCCTGTCCTCCGTCGCAAGCGTTTCATAGGGTCTAGGGTTACCTACCTCAGGCGGAGTGTTGTTAGGAAAGTCAAGCAGTATCACTCGCTGCTGAGCTAAGGTTCCAATCTGCAAGGAGCCTTGTCCAAGATTTAGGTCCACTCAGTGATGGTATAGCCAATCTTGGCCAAGGATTAGGGGTTCTATCAGGTCGTCATCATGGCACACTAGTAGCTTAACTGTCAAGGTCACTTCATGTATGAGGATAGGAAGGTCCACCTCACCCATGCAAGGGGTTTCCATGCCTCCTAGCCCTATGAGGTATGCCTCAATTGGCCGCATTTCTATTATTGAGTCCTTATAGTGGGACCATCTTATCGCACTAGCCGCAGCACCTGAGTCAATTAAAGCCCTGAGCTCGTGGCAAGGGTTGCCGTGCTCTAGCCTAACCGTAATGAATGGTCTCCTATCCACTATGCTAAGACGAGTGGTTGACTATACTTGACACATGGTCATGGGGTATCTGGGTGTTGTTTCCAGATGGTTATAATCTTCTCTCCCTAGTCCTTGTCTTCTTAGCTTCATGCGCTTAATGCGTTCTATAGCTTCTGCCTGAGCTTCAGCTCGTATTCTATTTTCTTCCTCCTTACGCTTCTTTGCCAACGTGAGTCCTTTAAGCATGTCCTCAATAAGAGGTTCCTGATATAACTTGACTCTACAGCCACTAATGTAATTAGGCATTATGTCTTCTTATAGGGTGGCTAATTGTATTGCTCCACTTGTCGAGAGTCTGTTAATGATCATAGGTCCATAACCTCGCTTCTCTAATTTCCATGCATGTTGTTTCAGCGTATACACTAGGACTAAATCTCCTTCTTTTAAGCCTTTATCTTTCACATGTGCATCAAAATAGGCTTTCTGTCGCTTCTTTGCTGCATATATGCCTGCTGCTGCTTTCAGCCTGGTTTCTCCTAATCGTTCCAAGTCCATTATTCTTGATGACTATTCATGGCCGATCCATTGATGTTCTTGCGCAACCTTAAGGGTCGATATCAAGAAGTCCAAAGGAAGCACATCATTTTGACCAAAAACCATCTGAAAGGGAGTTGCATTGAGTACGGTCTTGTAGGCCACTCAATATGCCCAAACAGCATGATGTAATTATTTGTCCCAATCTGAACATTTGTTGTTCACGAGTTTCGTCAGTACGTTACAAAGGATCTTGTTAGTACTTTCTGCTTGACCATTGGCCTGAGGATGATATGGTGCGGATTTCTTGTGAATCACCATAAAATCCTATAACAAATATTCAATGACTTGGTTTAGAAAGTGAGTTCCTCGATCGCTCACTAACTCTATAGGCAGTCCATATCTTGTAAAGACATTTTCAAATAAGAATTTTGCAGCCGTGTGTGCATCATTCTTTTTTGTGGCCTTGGCCTCTACCCATTTGGTAAGATAATCCATGGCAACAATAATGTATTCAGCATGAGTACCTTTTGTTGGGGGGTTAATGGGTCCTACAAAGTCTATACCCCACTTAGAGAATGCACATCCTCCCATCATGGGTTTCAATGGCATTTCATCTCTACGAGTAGGAAATTGCGTTCTCTGGCACACATCACATCTCTTAACATAGGTATTTGAATCCATGTGAAGAGTGGGCCACCATAATCCTGCAAAGAGGATGGCTTTGATTACCCTATCGGGGCCAAAATGACCTCCTGCAACATCTTGGTGTGCAGTCTCTAGTACGCTCAAATAACCGCTTTCATGAACACATTGTCTTAAGTATTTGTCTCATCCTCTTTTGAATAGATTGTCGCCAATAAGTGAATAGTCTTGAGCTTCCTGCTCTAGACTGCGTTGTCGTGCTAAAGCCATTCCTTGAGGGAATGTTTTCGTCCTCAAGTACATCACTAATGGTTCACTCCATTCTGGTGTGAGAGACACATGATATAACGTAGCATGTTCTACTGGTGGTCTTTCACAACAAACAGGGCATTCTCTACACAACTTGTAGACATCTGCTTCCATTGAAGGCCAATATACTCCTAGACTATGCAGAGTCTGCAATGTACGATATTTTGAATGATGTTGCCTTAATGCACCTACATGTGCTAATTGCAACCAATTCGCATATTCTGATTCATCTACACAGCAAGCAAGAATCTTTTGATTATCCTATTTATATATACTTCTTGCTATTATTTGATATCTTTGAGACTTGGTAATCTCTCCTTCCTTGATCCGTATCCTTGGATTCTTGGGTCCATATGTGAGAATAGGGACTATAGGCTTCGCCCATTCTGGTACTACCTCAAGGTTAAACAAATATGCATCTGGTAATTCATCCACTATTCCTTGAGGAGCTTCTCCTATGGTTAATCTTGGGAGGTGGTCAGCTCTAAGATGTGTCTTTCCTTTCCTGACTACTACTTCGAAGTCATACTCCATGAGTAATAGAAACCAACGTATTAGTCATCCTGTGTTACATGGCCTGTGTTACTACTACATAGTACAATAATGCTTGATGATATGTAAAGAATTTGAACTTGTTTGCCAACAAATAATGTCTGAATTTCTTCACTGCGTAGATCATTCTGTAGTGGTGTAATTTCTTTCTGCTGCGTTCAATTGTCTGCTTGCGTACGCTATGGGGAGATCTATATTACCTTCATTCGTGGGTTGTGCCAACACACATCCTATGGCATAGTTGGATGCATCCACATGTACATGGAATGGCTTGCTCCAATCCGGGGTTGTCAATATAGGTGCTGAGCACAAACGTCGTTTAAGTTCATTGAATGAATTCTCACACTCATCTGTCCATTCAAACTTGGTCAAAAGAGAGGATAGAGGCTTGGCTATGATTGCATACATGTGTATGAATCATCTGTAATAACCACAATGACCCATAAATGCCTGTACCTCTTTTATGTTACTTGGTCTAGGTAGATCTGCAATTACTTTCACTTTTTCTTCATCCGTAGAGATTTCGTTCTTTGACACAATGTGTCCTAGAATTTTGCCTCGTCTGACCTTGAAAACACATTTTTCTGGGCTCAAACAAATTTGATATTCTCGACATTTGTCAAACACTTGCCTTAGTTCTGGGATATGTGTCTACCTCATATTTGAATGTGCACATATGTCATCGATGTAAACTTCCAAATTCTTGCATAAGAATTCCTTAAAAACATGACACATGAGTCGCTGGAAAGTGGCGGGTGCATTTGTTAAGCCAAATGGCATCACACGAAATGCAAATATGCCCCATTCTGTGGCAAAAGCCGTCTTGTGTTGATCTTCTGGAGCAATGGCTACTTGATTATAGCCTAAGAAACCATCAAGAAAGCTGTAAACTTCCTTGCCCGCAACTCTTTCCAATAAGTGTTCCGTGATAGGAAGAGGATAACTGTCTCTAATCGTGGCGGGATTAACTTTTTTAAGGTTAATACACACACACAATTTTCCATTCTTCTTCGGCACTACCACAATGGGGGATACCCATTCAGTATGCTCAATTTCGTAAATGAATCCTGCTTCTATCTAGTGATCTATTTCTTCTTTAATCTTCGTAGCGTAGTTATCATTGTACGTGTACAATTTCTATTTCGGTTTTGCCTCTAGAGTCATAGGGATTCTATGGGAACGTATATCCGGGTATACTCCTTTCAAGTCTTTGTAACTCGATGGGTATATCTCGATGGGAATAGTCTTTAAGATTGACTTTGGTAGTCACTCCTAAACATTGCAAGTACAAAGAATTAGTTCCCCAATCTTGTACAATTTGCAGCTAACGCATGAATGGTCTTCCTAAAATCATCTCGTACGCATGGTTTTTCACAAAATCACAAATGGCGAAAGTATGCTCAAACTCCACACCACAAGTGGTGAGAGATATGCCTTCTAGTAAGCCTAATGGTTTTTCTATGTGTCCGTCAGCCATTTGTAGCTTCATCCTGGTAGGTCTTAATGCTGGCGTACCCCAACATTTCCATAAAGCGGTGGTAGCGATGGCTACTCCGGCTCCTGAATCTAAGATGGCTTTCGTGGTGTAGCCCTGATGGGTTATAGGAAGATAAGTGTTACCTTCCTCTCCTTCGCTTACGTCTCTGATTCTTTCTACGGGTATCTCTGGTACCTTCTTGTGTGATCCTATCTGTGTGGGCGTAGTAGCAAGCTCAGGGAATTGATTTGCTACATGCTTCCACAATTCTGGTTTAACCTTCAACAATTCCTCTAGAGTGAGGTGACATTGTACTTTAGTGTTCTTGATCACTTTCGTGTTTCTAGGTATCATTGATTCTTTGTTCCTCACTATTATCGTGGGTGCTCTCATGCTAATAGACTTGGCTTCCCAAGGTCCTGTGAACTGAGGTAATTCTTGCAAAGAATTGGATTCAAAGCCTGTGTGTTCACTCAGTTGCTCTTCCTCTACCTCATCGTAGATAGAAGGAATGTCTTGGGGAAATTGTTCCTGCAAGTCGTCTATTTCTTGAATAGGAGGATGAGTTCCTTGTTCTTTTCTCCACTTCTCTTCTTGTATTTCTCTTAGAAATTCATGTGAGTATTTATGTATGGAAGATAGGTGGTCTTCAACCTCTGTATCTGGTACTTGAGATAGGGATGGTGCATTCCTTCTTCTGTCTCCGAAACAATAGGGTTCATATGTTGATTCTTTTTCTTCCTGCTATCGATCAAGTATTCTAGCCTCTCCAGTAGTCCTTGAAAATGTAATTCGGATTTTGCCATGTTGTTCCAATTAAGATATCGAGAGGCTTCAAACATTGTTTATGCTAATTCTACCATCTTCATACAAAGCTTAGTTCTCTCAATTTCTAGATCTGCTCGTGGGTAATTCTTGCTCATTTCAGCTATCTGGGGTCCTTCTTTCAATCTAGCCTGATACGCATGAAACATCATGTCTAGGTTTTCTGGTATGGGCTCCGCTAAAACTAATCCTAATTTTTGAGTTGGATTCTCCTTATTCAATTCTTGAGAAGTCAATTCTAGGATCTTGGCTCTCAATTCCTTCAAACTTCCTTCCAACTCAGTTATCCTTTTACTCCATTTCCTCTTAATCCTTTCTCTGGAATCTTTCCAAGATTTCGTCTTTTTACTGCTAGCTTCTCCAACTTCACTAGTTTCAGCTATTTTCTCAGGATTAGGATGTTGACTCTATAAGAGTGCCTGAGCTCTTATTATAGCTTGGATAGGCACGTATGTAGGGTTGGATCCATCTGCATTGTGCACAATACCTATCACGTTGATCGGTGTCACTTTTGAAGCATTAGCAAGGTTCTTTGGACAATCTTTTATGATATGCTCTTTACCACAATCGACACAAAAGCCTTGTATGTTATAGTATTGTGACTATTCTGCTATCGGAGGATGTGGACAATCCTTTATGAAATGATCTCCTTGGCACCTGAAGCATGGTCCTCTAGGGCCTTGTGGTCTTTGTTGTCTTAATTGGGGTCGTGGATTGGGGTTTGTGTACATCACGTTAGCGTAGTCAGGCTCCCAACTGGGTTCTAATGGTGGACTATCGTACTGATATGTTTCCACATGTTCAGGTGACTCTGTGTAATATGCGGGTGGACTATCTACATGAGTAGAGTCAAAACTATTTGAGTTAGGGTCACTCTCCGTGATCAGGGGTGATGAAGGCACTAAAGCCCTATTGAGGTTTTCTTCTGCAACAACATATTTGACTGATATGGATAGTTCCGTGGAGGCCTATAGTAATGATGTTGAGCATTATATTGACCTTGATACCTACCTGGATGTGGGTATGCTTGTGGGTAGTTCTATCGTACTGCTTGTTTATTATATGGGCAGTCTTGAGCCATATGATTCGTGTATCATCTCTCAATTGTACAATATTGGCCACTAGGGTTGGCTTGCAATTGTGTTGCATTGGGACACACATTTGCCATATGATCACCACCACAGTTGTAACAACGCTTGTTTGTTGTTAACCTAAGCATCTGTTTACTAGAAACTCCTAGTTTCTAGGCCACTTTTTCTACTAGGTCTTCTATTGAGCTAGACAGTTTTGAGGATGCTAGAGATGAACAATCAGAGTCCTTATAGACCTTTGAGAGTTCCAAATCGTCTCCCAAGTTGTCCTCAATGTCTATACAAATTCTTATGCATTGCTCTAGCGTTCTGGGTTCCTTCAAGTATACGTAGGAGCATAGTTTAGAGATTTAGAGGCCATCTAAAAACAATGACACTTGCTTGGCCTGTGAGGGTAACTCTTGCATCGGACATCTCTCAACATATTGTCTAAACCTACATTCTGTGAGTCTGACTATTTCCTAAGGGGTCTGTTTGAAACTATGAATCAACGAAGAAGTATCATGTCTAATTCCACTTTTAGAGAATTCCATAATGAATGACTCTAAAAAGTGATGGATGTCTCTAAATTGCCTTTGTTGCAATGGTTGGAACCAAGTTAAAGCTGTATTCTTTAATGTTAGTCCAAATGCATTATATTGCGTAAACATCTCTTCTACTTGCTCTGCTCGTAGCACTTGCTTAAATTCCGCAACATGGTCATAGGGATCTCCTGTCCCATCAAAATAGTTTTTCATGGACTTTACTAGTTGAGTGGGTCTTAATACTCTTGGGTGTTTGCGTGGTCTAGGTAGAGGAAAATCATCTCTACCACCTGGTAATCTAGGCTCTCTTTGTCTTTCCATTCTATCGATGTCCATGGTGGTTCTGTCTCTCCCAATGGGATGAGTGAAACTTACGTCCAATCTCTCTTTATTCTTCTCTCTTTGATTACCATGGGTTGAAGATGTTCCAGCACCCTGATGGCTCGTGTTTACATTTGCTCGAGATGGAGGGAAGACCAAATCGCCTCTCCATGTGTAAGTATTTCTTGCATGGTCTAGTACTACAAATACGCGTTCTGAAGTCTCATCTAGGTATACCACCTTTCCCAGTGTATCTGGGTCCTTGAATTCGTAAATCATGATGGAGCCTACCTCACTAGGTTGTTCCATCCGGTACCTCCAAAATGCTTCGTCTGTTTCCTTATTAAAGGACAACTCTATGCTTCTATTATCTTGAGGGATCCACTTTGGGATTAGTACTCTTGTCAGTACAGGTTTCCCTCTAGGTGTCCTAGATTCTTCTCCTACTGGTTCTTTTCTTTGGGCTCTAGCTTCCGTATCGAGTTGAACTACACCAAACTCATTGGTGTTATTTGGCTGAATACTTATGATGTACATTGTTGCTTCCTTGTCTATGTATGCGTCTCTCTCAAATTTCACCACTGGACGTTTCAATCCAATGGGTTGATCAGGGTTGTGCATTTGCACCAGTTGTCTTCGCAAACCATCCTCATAGATGTGAGCACCTAAGCGGTTGGTTTGGAGAAATTCTAATTGAGTTCTATAGGGTCCTTCAGGTCTTTCTAGATATGCTATGTTTAACCCTCCTTTTGTTCTTTCTATGCTAAAAGCCATTTTGTATTCACTCGTATCTGAGCTCAACTCATAAGGGTAGCTATTCAATTGTTGTGCCCACGAATGTGCAGTGGTTCCTACACTTGCTTCTGATGATCTAAGGCTTCGTCGGTCTGACTTACCTATATGCTTGCTCGATCTAAGGATCATGAATTTACTTCGCGGCACTCTCTGATCGTCAATGGTTCTTTGTTCTTGATTGCTTGGTTCTTTTTAAATTCCTTTAAGTGCTTGTCTTGTCTCAATGTATACGTCAGGAATCGACTTTCCGTGGTACTTTTGAGTTCTCGTTCCGTCAGATTTTAATTCTTTCCTTTAGGTTTTTGTGTCGCACACTTTTACTTTAGTCTTCCACTCGAAGAATTTAATCTCTTCAACTTGATGCATTCCTATCGTCGTTAATCCACAATGCTAACGTTTAGCTTAAGCTAATAATTGACTGAGGGGGTTGAGTAATCTTCCAACCTCGAGTCAGCTGCTTTGAGTGCTCTGATGCCCAAGAAGTCACACTTCCCAAGCCCTGCGTTCGCATTGCCTTGCCTTGATTGCCCTTGATTCCCCTTGCTAGACCTGTAAAAATCCAATGTTTAGACCAATTTTCAAATTGAAGATCAAGCACTTAAATATATACACCCTTTTAGGTCCTTGTTCAAATTTCAATGCCCCCTGGCTTTTCTATTCCCAACAATGGTTAACCTCAAATTATCCTCTCTAAAAATCAATGTCTTCTTAAAAAAAACAGTTGAGGTCACGTAGTACTCGTAAAGAGCTTTCTAATGAGCTATAAAGCTCAAAAAACGGACTTCAAATGAAAAAGATATGAGCATTCAGGCCCTCGAGGGTGAAAACTGGCAATTAGGTTTTTCTTCACTTATGAGCTAAGGGGTCTCCAATGAGCTTAGTCACCCAAAAATTTGCTTAAAAATAGCCCCAAATTTTCGCAAAAAACCATACCCTAATTTTTGCATTTGGGGTGGACAATCGCGATGGTCTAGGACCATCGTGATGGCTCAAGTGAACCGTCGCGATGGCATGGCACAATCGCGATGGTCCAAGTGTGCGAGGCATCATGATGGTCAGATCCACGAGCAATCGCAATGGCATTGATCAACGGTCAACGTAACCGTCATGATGGCGTGAGCCCATCGCGATGGTCACGGGGCATGATGGCTTGAGCCAATCACGATGGTCCAATTTTCGAGGCATCACAATGGCATACCTAGGACAGTCGCGATGGTCTGGGTTGACACGTGGCAGGATCGGCATGATGGCGTGAGCCAATCGTGGTGGCGTGGGGTCAACGGGATCATCACGATGGTCAAGGACCATCGCGATGGTTCAAGTGAACCGTCGCGATGGTGCGAGACTGTCGCGATGCTGCGAGACTGTCGCGATGGTCCGACCAAGCCATCGTGATGGCGTGAGCGAATCGCGATGGTGTGACACAATCACAATGGTCTGAGCCAATCGCGGTGGTCCACCAAAATGAGAATTTTTGAAATGCAACAATGGATTCATGTGTGCGCTACTGTCGCCTATACGGTGGTGAACTCGCTTACCAAAAATGCCGAACTTGGTAGACCATCGTGATGGTCTGACACACATGGCAGATTTCTGACAAAAAGTGGTGTCTTACCTTTTGGAAGTTTTTTTTATGCTTTGGAGCACTCTACCTGCAAGAAAACTCAAAAACACAAAAGCACATACAAGCACAAAAGCTCTCTCTCTCTCTCGCATGCACAAATGAGGGGAAATGAGGAGAATGGGTGGATATGGTGAATTTTTTGATTTTTTTGGAGTGGAAGAAGATGATGGGGTGGTGAAGAAGGAGTGTAGGGGAGGTGAAAAACACATAAATCTAATTAAAAACAACAACAAAAACTGAAATTTTTACCTTCCAACGCATCCTCTTGCTATACTCTTACCATCACACATTCGTCCTAGACTCGATCCCTGGCAACGGCGCCAAATTTGGTGTTGCTCTAGCACAATGGTAAGTACCACGTTAAGAAGCTCCACCTCCTTAATGTCAATCCGCGGAAGAGAAAGGAGTGATATGAAGATTGTGAATGTGAGATGAAGTGAGAGTGAAGGTGAGAAGCATGGAGATGCACACACACATACACACACACCATGAAGAGACAAGCAAGACACAATGGAAGGTAGGAAAATAGACTATATTACTCAAGAACACGATTACAAGCTCAAAATACCTCTAGGCTCTTCTCTACTCATACAAGCTAACCTCAAAAATGAGCTCTCTAGCTCTTTTTATAGATTCTAGACTAGTTTTGACCAGTTTCACATATAGTGACCGACATAGTTAAAAAATAGTTTCTAGGTGCTATTTACGGTGTCTAAAAATAGCCAAAATTGGTAGGCTCATTCTACCTAAGCTCCTCAAGCTCGAGGACTCCTTAGCTTGCACAGAATGGAGCTATAAATTACAAAAAGGGTTTTCCTATGTTACAAATGGTACAAAAGTGATGAAAATCACTGTTGGAGGTTTTTGAAAAGTATTTTGAAACATATTTGTTTGAAAAAATAATTCGACTGGCTCCCCATTACTTCGTTGTGCTCTATCTTTACATGCTTCCTTGATGTTTGTGCCTCTGGCTACTGCCAACAGGATTACTATGTGTGACATGTCTCAACCTATAAGAAGACAAGACATGCGAGTGCAAGGCATACTTATGTGGATGATGCATGATTGACCTGATTATGGTGAATGTTCAAGTTTATCAATTTTGGGTTACCATGCTTGTCCCTTATGCAGACCACGACTCAAAGCACGCTATTCCAAAGCATTGCATAAAACTATCTATGAAGGACACCATAGATATTTGCCTGATGGACATGTTTTACGTGAAGGACAAATTGGTCGACAAGCGCAATGCCAAATGAAAGCTAGCCATTGGAAACAACTGTGGGGTTAAGAAACTCCAGTTGCTGGCATGAAATGGTTGTCTATTCTTCATGAACTCCCTTATTGGAGTGAATTCTCTGATCAATCATTTGGTAGACCCGATACATATTTTTAAGAATATGGGAGAGATTCTTTGGAAGACTTTGATTGGAAAGAAAGAAAGCAAAGCACAAAGGGAGGACTTAGAAGAGCGAGGTTGTATGCAAAAGTTGTGGGCAATTACTAAGCCCAACGGAACAATATCGTTACCAAGAGCTCCTTGGGTGCTTCGTAGGATGGAAGAACAACAAGTGCAGAAAAGAGTTTCAGAGTTTCGGACACCTACTGGATGCATGAGGTGTCTAAAGACTGCTTTCACACGAAACGATGATCTTGGAGGGCTCAAGTCTCATGATTGGCACAAGTTTTTATAGTTTGTGCTCCCTGTAGCCTTAAAAGATTGTCTTTCGGAGGATGTACGAAGAACCATTTATAAAATTAGTTCTATAGTACGGTGGATCTCGTCTAAAGAGATAAATAGAGATAGCATAGAGAGTGCGAAACTCAATGCTATCGAGGTTGTTTGTATGGTAGAGAAATACTTTCCCACAAGTATTCTCACTATTCAGCTTCATTTAGTAGTTCATGTGGTAGCACTCCCCCCGGCCTCTTCTCGCAGCCTCACTCCTACTAGTCTCACTCGTGTCGGCCTCACTCCCGCCGGTGTCACTCCTGTCGGCGTCACTCCGGCGGGTGGCACTACTCCCATCGGAGGTATGTCTCCTAGCTTTATGACTCCACCACGACCATCTTTTCAGCCATCCCCGATTGGATCTACTAGTAGACATGTGCGTTCGACACCTCAGCGCGATACAGGTGCTTGTCCATCTCGTAGGTCGAGGTCATGCTCTGGAGAAGGAGGTTCTAGAAGTGGACCTACAGGTAGGTCTGGAGGAGGCGGCTATTGTGGAGGCAGTGCGATGGACATTGTGTCGCCCACTTCTACTCCTAGGACGAGTACCTGAGATGTAGGTACGCCACGTGGTACACCACATGGAACACCACGTACACCTTGGGGTGCTCATGACCATGATGACTCCAAGGTGTATAGTATCCGAGATGGAGCTCCGATGATGGATGCGGCTGGAAAAGCAATGCGTGAACGTATACGATAGCTTTGCTCCATATAGTTTGGACACTCTATCATGTTGAAGTGGAGTGAACAAGATAAAGATCGGAAGAATTATATCAGAGAGACGTTTATCAGGAGTTTTGACTAGCTGATGGACAGCCTCTTGTTAGTTTAGAGTGGATTCTGCACACCGCACGTGAAGTTATGTCCCATCGACAATCCGAGGCTCGTGATGCTTTTAGAGCAGGCTTACCAAAGCCTGTATGGTTAGATGTTGAGGAGTAGGATATGATTCGTGATGAGCATCAGCAGACTCCTGATCCATATCGCCAGCAGCGAGATGCCGCACCCACACATTTAGATACGGTTAGGCCCTCACATTTGGGCAGCGGCAGATATGACACGATGCATCACGAGTTTGTAAGTACCATTTGGTTTATTGAATTTGTTTGTGTTAAGCTTCTCATGTATGTTCCTCTAATGTTTTGTATATTTGTTGCAGGAGCTGGCAATGGGTCATCCTCCAACACAAATAGAGGAGGCTTATGGATATTGTCATGGATTGACTGCACTATTGGAGGACTTGGAGGGACACGGTGTGGTCGTTCCATGGGAGTGTTTGCGATGAGGTGATGAATTTATAAACTTGCTTTTTACCTGTTGTTTGTAAATCTCAAGTGAATTTATCTCATTTCATGAATGTTCTTTGTTGCAGGACTGTTGATATGGAACATTCTTTGCATGTGTATAGCAGTGGCACACCAAAATTTTGTATTTGATTTTTATAAGGCAATGCAATGCTTTGCCACATTTTGTAAAAGCCTCATATATGACAGTGGTTTGCCACACTCTTGTACATGCTTCATTTATGAAATATATAACTCTTTTTGTACATGGTTCATGGTTCATTCTGATTATCTCTTTTGTGTCCAATAATATTCTGTTTTATGAAATCATATTTTGGTTGAGATTAGAGTACACATCACATATACTCGGTTTTTTTTGGGCAGAGTGTATTGTCTTTTGCTAATCAACATCATGGTAATTTTGCTGTAGCAAAAGACAACACACTCTGCCCAAAAAATTTTTTGCAGATATGGTCATCTGTATAAGCAACGGTACTTCCAGTAATGCCATCGGAATAAGCATTGGTACACCTAGTGGGCGCCGGTATACGCGACAGTGTGCCCAGCAAAGGCGTCAATATGAGCGTCGATAATACCGACGATTATACTGATGCTTATATAGACGCCTATACCGGCGCTTTAATTCCGATGCGCATACCGACACCTACGCCTATGTTGGGGCAAAAATGTGCCCGTTCAATTCCCTCGGTAAAAGCCTCGGTATATGGCCAATCTGTTGTAGTGTCACATGCCTCTTCAAAAGTGAGTGGCTCTTTGTTACATCCACTCTAGCACTTGATACATCCACTCTAGCACTTGATGCATGGTGAGAGTTTAATCTTGTTCTAGCAAGTAAAGGAGCACTCAACTTGCTATCTTGCAATGTCTTTTGTAGCCACTCAGGCATAGCTTATGCATCCTTGATAGACATGCATTCCTCATGTAACATCATCAAAATGTACATCAAAGTGGGTTGAATATCATGATGAATTTCATCCATGTTCGGCTACAAATTTTGCAAATCTTCAACCACCTTTGACTAGAACTTTTCAATCCTCTTTGGTTGGTATCTTTTAGACATCTTTCTTTTTAAATTTTGAGAATTTTCAGCCAAGTTTGGCTGGAATCTTTCACCCATATTTTTCTTAAAATGTTCATCAATTTGAACCTCATTTGAATGGTTTACATGGCCATAGTCAATCACACCACTTTGAAACAAAGGCATGAGTGTAGCAAATACATCTTGTGAACTAAGTGTTGTCTAAATTTTGCATTCAAGTGAAGAAAAAGTTGATTTTTTAGCAAATACCACATCTTGACTTACAATAATTTTCTCTCAATGGATGGTATAAGTGATAACCTTTACTCCCACTGATATATCCAAAAAATATACAATTGTTTCCCTCATCATCAAGTTTATTATGTTGTTGTGATGGCACAAGAGCATATGTCAAATAAGAAAATATTCACATATGATTAACCATTGAATTCCACCCATTCTAAGCCTCATAAGGTGTAATGATTCTCAGTGAGTTTGTAGGACAATGGTGCAATGCATACTTTTCACACATTACTGCTTCCATCCAAAACTTATCCAAAAGATGCTTTCCTTTAACCATACATCATGCCGTCTCAAGAAGTTTTCTATACTTGCACTCCACAACACCATTTTTTTGAGGTGTATATGGCATTATGCATCGATGCAGGATTTTTGTGACATGTATTTAGACCATAATCCATGCAAAGTTTCAAAAGCTTATTTCCATAAAATGAAGGTAACAAAGTATACATGCTTGCCAAAAAATGGAATCTTGATCGGACCATATACATCACTATGAAAAAGTTTCAATTTACTGTGTAGGATGCATAGCATTATCTTTGAGAAAAGAAGCACGATGCATTTTTCCAAGTAAACAACCTTCACATGCATGATTCTAATGGATTAAAGTTTTAGAAAACCAATAACCATATCCTTCTTTTGTAAGTAAAGCACTATTGATGTTCAAATGACCAAAACAAGCATGGCATAACTCCATTCTAGCCATAGAAGAAATTATGCAATGGCTTGTATCCAAGCGATACAAGCCAGTGCATAATGGCCCTGATAGCACAATAACATCGCCATTTCCGAAATCATGAACTATAAATTTGTTATCAATAAAGTTTACATGAAGTCCAGCATTAGCAATAGTAGGAGCTAAAATCTTTTTTTTTTATATTGGGTACATACACTACATTCTTGACAATAAGAATACCTCCATTTGTAGTCGTAAGCTACATTTCTCCAACTCGAATAATAGGCTAATAAGAATTGTTGCAGATACAACATGTCCTTGTTAGATATACTCAATAATCCACCCACAGTGAGCACAAGTGATCCATGGTGCTCTAAGTTGTAAGGCCCCCATTATGAGGAGAAGCCATTGTGAGAGCCTGGATATTTGTGGAACCTACCTTCCAATTAGATGAGGTCTATGTGTGATTGTTGATGGTAATAGATGATTTTTGTGCATAAAATTTCAGGCCATTGGGCTACCATTCAAGGTGAAAATAAAGGCCTTGTGGCACCTCACAATTTCCCCATAGAACCTTGATGGGGGGAGTGTAGAGGGGGGCTTTTCCCCTTCTGTAGGGTCTTTGGGGCCTATCCCCCCGACTCAGTAGGACTTTTGGTCATGGAGATATTGTCGGATTGCATATTTTTCCAACTATTTTGTCTCTCCTAACTATGTTTATCTATATCGACTCCCTTTGTAAAAAGTATATAAGCATGGCCCTTGTGTGGCTTTACATAGCATTGCACACTAGTAAGCCCTTCATCTAGAGTCTTTCTAGATCATCATCTAATCTTCACATTGTTCTAGATCATAATCTAATCTTCACATTGGGAGTGCGTGGGTGGAGAGCACATCTTTGTAGCTACATTACTCTTGGAAATTTCATAATTTGAGTTCTCTATCTCTTAGTCTTCATCTCTCCTTGCGTGAATTTTTTATCAACTCTTTCTACTAGTCTATTTTGATGTGCTACTATTTCTTACATGGTATTATTTCTTGCATGGGTGAAAGATCAAGAGGCTTTGAGTGGTGCAGACGCATAAGCATAGAGGTTGTAGAGGCTTCAATGACAAAAAAGAGAAGATTCCAAGTGGCACATCATCATCTATGATGGGGAACCAAGGTGGTTCGTCAATAGGAGTAGGTGGAGAACAAACAAGAGTAGCAATGATGCTGGTCATCCCAATGTTGTGGATATGATCACCAACCTTCATGGAAGGTAAGGTTGATGGTACAAATTACACCTTATGGAAGTTTAAAATCATTTTCATCATCGATTCATATGAGCTTCTAAAGACTTTTCTAGGGAATGATCATGATCTCCAAGAAACAACTGATCCAAAATAATCCAGGTCAAATGATTCCTCTTGATGCGTATCTTTTCTGTGCTTGGAAACATAGAAACACAAATGCACTCTATGCTCTAGCTACAAGTACTATTGATAGTGCTCTCACTCTCATTCAACATACTAACAAGGCTTATGAAGCATGGAACATATTAAGAAATCAATATGAAACTTGTAATAAGATAGAGATTCCGAAAGAAAGGTTTGTTGATGGGGAGAGTGCAAAGGTGTTTATCACTCACATAAAGAATCTACGAGATCAAATGGCAAGAGGAAGTGTACAAAGGTCAAGCAAGGAGCAAGGTCGGCATTGTCTTCAAATCTATCCACCAAAGTATGATGTTTTTGTAACTACTCTTAATACTCAAATGAGACCTCAACCTCTAACTTATGAAGAATCCAGTGTCTTACTCATGGAGGAGGAACTCCAACTCAAGGCAAGGAGTGGAAACAACTAAGGAGATATTTTATTCATAGAAACTACCAAAGGAGGCAAAGCAGAATCTTCAAAATATGGAGACAAAAAGAAGAAAGAAAAAGAGAAGAAAGACAAAAAGAAGTTAAAGGAGGAGTGTTTCCACTGCAAGAAGAAAAGTCATAGAATTCAAGATTGTCACATCAAGAAGGCAAAAGAGAAGAATGATTCTTCAAAAGGTGGCAAGGGCAAAGAGTCTTCCAAGACTCAAAAACAGAGCTTGAGTTATTTGTTATGATAGAGTAGGTATGCTCCTTGGTTGAAGATTCAGGAATAGATGAATCACTGCTGTTGGACAGGGGTGCCTCTCATCACATGATGAGCAAAAAAGACCTTTGTAGTTCCTTATAGCCTCTAAAGGAACCAATCATAGTAAATGTAGCAAGAAATCAAATGAAATTTGCCTTCAATATGTTTACAATCGATCAAGGTCATGAAGAATTTTTCAGTAGGATAGGAGCCAAGAGCATGGATAGTAACAACAAAGTTGTTGGAATTGGCATAAGGAGGAACAACATGTATGAGTTTTCTCATTGTGTGTTGGATTCGCAAGGTCCATGCTCAAGTGACAAGTGAGATTAGCTAGCTCTCACATGTCCAACAAGTGCACATAGTGGTGGTTTGATACACACACATTAAATTATCAAACCGAGAGCATGATCCAATCAAGTGCATCGAAGCACTTGCTCTAGTGATGGTTGATGTGTGAATAGGTCAAGTAATGCATGAAAAGTGGAATTCTACCTCACACAACACCTTCTACATGTGAGTGTGTGTCACAATACTTGGTGCAATAGCAGACATAGAATCGATGATTTCTCACAGCTCTGATACCCAAATATGGTCAATAGTGGGTTTATTTCAAAGATCTTGGTGAGATGCATCTATTGGACTTTTTTGCACTAAGTTACATCCAAAAAATCAAGTGTTGGGAATCACCTACGTCTAATGACTCCTTACGCTTCACACACACACACAAGGTAACAAAAAAAGGGTGGGGAAGGGGTAGACAACACATTCAAGTACACATTTCATGCTTTAATCACACACAAAAGCTCACAAAGAAAAAGATACACAAGCAAGAAAAAGGAAACAGGAATTTTAGAATTTTGTTGCATTATGGACTTTTCTTCCTATATCTTCCTTTCACATGATGCATGCCCCTATAGGGATTTAGGTAGAGGGTTGTACTGCTCTTTAAGCATGATGAGTCATGAATTTCTTCTTTGATCTTCTTCATCAATTTCTTTTACTTGATTCTCCCTCCACACATCCATGCTCTTGATCTCTATCATCCTCGGCAGGCTTTTGTTGGCAACATGAGTAGGTCTTATATACTTATGTTCTTTAGCATTGATCATGTTGCCCTATTTTATCATGAATTGTTGCCATTGTTCAAGTTTCACACCCTCATTGGGGACTTTTATGTTGTCAGCATAGACGTGTGGTTCATAGGCTACTAAGCATGCATTAAGGTTCAACAAAATCTTCAAACAAATCTTGGGATTGCACTTCAAAAAACCCTATGAAAAATGCTTCTTCAAATGTTTGTAAATATGGACTCAGTAAAAAGATTAATCTCAAGTAATAGGCCCATTAGTGTGGCTATGCTAGGTATCATTGATAAATCTAATAAAAGTGGGGCTACCCCTTGATTAATACCAATAAAATTCAAGAAAGTGTATTCTACAAAATTGAATGCTTTCAATACTATAAGTATCATGCTGAGGATCTTATTTGTAAGCTTGATGGTTAAGTCTAGAAATGGTAGCATACTTAGAGAGCAAAAATTTGATGGTACATATCATATAATCTTCTATTGGCAGATAACCATGTGGAGGGCTTGATAATAACAAGAAGTTGAGCCATTGCTTATTGATGTTGCCTTTCCTTTGTTCTTCCCAAAAATCTAGCCATTGATGTCGTCTAGGCACTAGGCAAAAAGAAGGGTTTACTAGTAATAAGTAAGGTGCTTCTTGCCAATGTACACAAAGGTGTGGTGTTCTTTTCCAAAAAAAAGTTTTCTCCGCATTGGGTCGTCTTCATTAAGTTATTCTTGAGCATAGTCAAATGTAGTGGCAATGAAGTTCAGATTTGTGCCGAGATCCTTTTGGTTTGTTCTTTTGATATGTCTTCAATTGTATTCTTTCATTATGCCATAAGTTACGTTGAATGGCTTCATCATTTTATCCAAGTCCTTGCTTCTTATTTTGGCTTCTTTCATCATCCTTACCATTGCATCTTCAGATTCTTGGGTCACCTGAGACACTAGTAGTGCTTGCTCTTTCTGATCTAGCTCCCTTGTGTAAGGCATTGATATCATCAGGATTTGCAAACCATTCCCCATGAATGGGAGAATGAACAATGGGGGGAGAAAGAGGATGTACCTCAATCACCATAGTATCCATGTCAAGATTAGGCATTATATATGTTCCCATGTTCTCTATTTGTGTCCCCTTCTCAGGTTGTAATTGCACTATATTTGATTGTAAATACGAGATGACCTTTCTTGCACTTGGTTCTTTTGCATGGTTGATTCTTTTTTCATTTGCACCTTACTTTTACGAAACTCCCTCATCTATTCTACATCTTGGCTATGATGTTCTACATACATCTTAAAGGATTCTTCCTACTTCTTTCTCAATTTCCTTGTATCCATCAAGTATTTTTCATTTCTTCTAAGCATTGAGTTGTGTAGCATACTCATCAAGTTGCTTCCTAAGTGCTTGGATATCTTCACTTTCATGTATGGTACCTCCCACTGGTTGGTTCAATAATAGTGAGGTCATGAGCTCTTTATTTTTTCTTCTGAAGCACATCTGTTTATCTATGTATACCTTAATTTGTGATTCAATTAGCTTTGCTCTATTAGTGATTTGTACCTTTTCAACCTTGGTTTGAGCATACTTTCTTTTTAGATACGCATTCTCTATTTTGACCTTCTCGAACTCCTTAGTAGTTTGTTTGATTTATGATTTCCATGTGGCATTTTTAGACATAAACGAACCTATCTTCATCATTGCATCAGTAAGCTCTTTCTTTACCTTTTCTGAATGACCTTGTGATTGAATCAATCCATTAGATAGCTGATCATTTAGCACTTTGAATCTATTTTTCTCGATGCTAGCTCGTTCATATTCCTTATCTACTTCCATTAAGTTTTGACAAGTATCCATTGCACTCTCATATGCTTGAGCAAAGCCTTTGGTAACCAATTCAGCCAATTCTTCCACACTTTTGGATTGATTTGATACATTACTAGATGCATCTTCTAACTTAGATGGAGTCTGAGGGTTCTTCATGTTGTTACATAAATTATCCTCCAAATAAACTTCCATTAGTAAATTCCATCCAAAAATAGTGAGATCATTTCTACTTGGTTAGGCCTTTTTGCTATTGAAATTGATTAACATATTGCTTGAATCTTTAGGTTGCTAGCTTCATAGACTCGTTGTTAGCTTGTTTGAAGCTATGAATCAAAGAAGAGGTATTATGCTTAATTCCTCTCTTTGAAAATTCACCAATAAATTAATCTAATAATTGCTCAATATTAAAAAATCCATTGCAATCCAAAGGTTGGAACCATCTCAAAGCTATTCTTGTTGGTGCATTTTGCCAAGCCTAGTGCTTGATTAAAACCATTTATGTAATGACTTCTTTTGTACTCTCAATAAGAGATATCATAAAAACTATCTCTTGTAATAGTAGAAAAGTGAAATCTCCAAACGTAAAAGGGAGAAGAGAATCCCATGACCTCGTTTAGTGCAAATCATGAAACTAAAGTAGAAGGAGTCAATTCGATGAGATTCCCCTATGATGGAGGAACTTCTAGATGGAATCCCACCAAGTTTGAATTCAAATTTCTCTATAAAAACACATGCGCAAAGTTGAGGATTAGAGCAGACTTTTTGTGCTACAATTAGAGGAGATTCTAGTGAAGATTTGGATCATCATTGAAGAAAAGATTGTGCTCCTCTGTCCCATGTTTTATGCCCAAGCAATTCATGTACCATATGTGCAATACAGATTGATTTCTTAGATCATCTTTGGAGTCTACTTCAACTGCTATCTCAGGTTCACATTGTTTTTCAGTCAACTTTGATCACTGATTTCTCTCTCTGTACTTATTTTTTGAAGTGATTTAAATTGCTATAGGTAAAGTAATAATTATGTTTGCTTCATCTCAATTTTCATCACATTTTGTTTAGTAATTAACGAACTGACCTATGTATGTAGGTAGACTACTCTTGAAAAGTCCGGATGACACCCCAATGTTCCTAAATTGATTTCTCTCAGTATAGTCCATTTTAGATTCATCATATATTCAATTAAATGTGTGCAAAGTTTCTCTGGTCAATTCTCAGCAAGCTATGAGCTCTGATTGAAATTATAGAGTGCTTTCCATCCCAAAATAGCATGTTCTTGATCATCTGTTTTGTGTCAAGTCATCTGCTTTGATGAATCAATTTGAGAATGATCTTCCATAGCACTAAGGAGGTATTAATGCTTTATTAACAAGCTCAAAGTGTCTACTTAGCATCCCTGAAGTAATCTTGGAAGGTGTAGAGTAGGTTTTTGCAACATCAAACTCATCTTTGGATTGTATCTCCATCTCTTCTCACAGTGGTATCAAGCATTGCTAATCCATATGGGAGATGGTTTTCCTTCTACCAATTGGATAGGAACAACTACCCAGCCTGGTATTTGAGGACTCATCTTTGGATTGTATCTCCATCTCTTCTTACAATTGTAAGCAATGTGAGTCTAGAAGCCTCATATTGGACAAAGAATTCATCTGCTTGCTTGAGATGCAACACTTGTTTAAATTCAACCTTATGATTGTAAGGATCTCCTGAACCATCATAGTGATTCTTCATGTACTTAGCTACCTAAGAATGTCTCATCCTTCTACCCACATTTGGTGGTCAAGGAATAAGTTGAACTATTGGACTCATATCTGGTTCTCATCCTTGTGGAGGTCTCATAGGAAAGGGTGGTCTATTCATTGTCTCACCTCCCATTTGAGGGTTTGGCATCAATTAAGGTTTCCTTGGCTTTGTTGTTGACTATGTGGGTTGTAGGAAGTTGTCAGTTCCCTGGGAGGAAACACTGACAAACCCATGTATTGGAGTCTAGATATTTTTTCATTTGTTACTTCCCAATATCTTCTCTTATCTTGATCCAAATAACTCTTAAGGATTCTTCTAGATCATGCAACTCATAAATGGTAGGAGGATTAACACTGGTTCTAGTTAAGGGCATAATTGCTTGCAATAGTTTACCAATTCTAGAAATTAGATAAAAATCAATCAAGCCATCATCTTGAGGAATTCTATCCCCTTTCAAGATGTTCACTACAACTGACTTCCCTCTAGGGATTGTCACAAGTTTCATTACTTATATTGGCAAGGTTATTTGATTCTTCACTTTCCCCAATGTCATTGATTTTCTCGGGTTGCTCAATTACTAAGTATAAACTACTTCATTTATCCACATAGAATCCTCCTTCAAATTTTATTGATGGTCTATGAATGACTTCAATAGTTATTGAATCTCTTAGTCTAGCGAGTGATCTATTTAGTCTATCTAGGTATAAAGGAACTCCTATGTCAATAGGTTTGCAATATTCAAGGCCAAAATAATGCAATAGTGTGTCATTATATTTTGTTTGACACAAAGATATTCCCCCATCAACTTGTATAAATTGAATTCCCAAATAATTATGCAAATGACCCAAATTTGACATCTCGAAAGAGGCATGCAAATCATCATTAATAGGACCAATGAGAAACATATTATGAAGACACTTATTAACGATAGGAAGTACATCATGTGCACACTTAACATATAAGGTGATGTCGATTGGAATGTTCTCGAAACCATGTGCAATCAAGTAGGCATGTATCTTTTCATACCAAGCAAGTGATGCTCGCTTCAAATCATAATGCCTTTTTCAACATACACACTTTGCTTTCATGTCTTGTCTACACAAGGCCATGGGGCTGAAATACATACACATCTTCATGTAAGTCACCATTCAAAAGTGAAATTTAATGTCCACTTGATGTACATTCCAACCATGATGAGTTGCAAGTGCACAGATGCTATGAACGGTGGTCATTTGGCTTCTCGCTGCAAAGATCTCATAAAAATCAATGCCTCTCTCTTGAGCATAACCTTTTTCAACAAGCCTAGTTTTATAGCTGGCAATTGTTCCATCATTTTTACACTTCAGTTTGTATACCCATTTAGTGTTGATGGCCTTTTTTCCTGGATTTGATAGACAAACCTATCAATGCATGTGCCTGAGCATCTCTACCATCCCAATGAAGTTTCTTTGCAATAGGTGAAGTAAGAAATGCATTAAGAATATGAATATGAAGATCATCATCTTCTGCATGACCTTCAATAACTACATTTAGAGGTGTAATAGGATGTTTTCCAATACCCTACACAATATTCGATAGTCCTTTTGCCAGCAATACATAATGGGTAATTAGTGCCATCCAACTTCTCAAAAAAACCAACATATGGAATAAATCATTGCTTTCTGCCATGGCCATTGACTAAATACCCTGATGCAGAAAAATGATTGTATCTCGAAAAGTTGAGCAAAACTACCCTATCAAGCTCTACTAAACGTGTAGCAGACTTCGAGCCACTTATACTAACAAACCAAAACATGTATATATCTTTGGCAATAAAAGGACAAAATTTTTTGTGCAAACACTATGATAGTGGATTTGGAGGTAGAAACGAGCTCATATCAAAATTTTGACACCACAATTCAAAGTTGTTTTTAATTCCTAATTGCCTAGAGTATGCTCGCCAATTTTTGTGCAAACCTCACACAAAACCTTCTCTATGTGGGTGTGTGTCGTGATACTTGGTGCAATACTAGACACAAAATAGATGGTTTCTCATAACTTTGATAGTCGAATATGGTCACTAGCGAGTGTTTTTTGAAGCTCTTGAAAAGGCACATCTATTGCCTATGTTTGGGCTCGATCGGAATTATTTGCACTATGTTAAAGGGTAGACAAGACATTCAAGCACACATTTCACACATTAATCACACACAATCTCATGAAGAAGAAGATAAAAAAGCGAGAAGAAGGAAACACGAATTCAAAAGTTAGTTTTGCATTATGGCCAAGAGTTTTCATAAATGTGGCACCAAGTGACTATATACAAGTTCCCTAGGTTTGGCCCTTTCACACAAGTGACCAGCACTTTCTCTAGAAATTCCTTATGATTGTAGGAAATGGTGATACTCTTCTTAAAAAAAAGAAAGATGTCTTGAGTTCAGAATTTGTAATGATAGACTTGGGCTTAATGCATTATTGATTAGGCCTTGAAGTATGGCAAGAAGCAAGGAATATTTTGATTTCTCAACAAAATTATGCAACATAGATTTTGAAGGCATTCGACATGGAGGACTGCAAGGAGATTTCTACACCTATGGAGATCAACACAGTATTATCTATCGATGATACTTCACCTCCAATGGATATTGGAAGATATAGGAAATTAGTTGGAAGTCTCATCTACTAGTGCAATAGCACACTAGATATCTCCTATGCTATAAGAGTAGTAAGAAGATTCTTGAATAAGCCTTGCCAAACTCATTGGAAGGCAAGCATGTGGATACTCCAGTATGTGAAAGGAACCATTAGTTATGGTATTCTCTATGAAGATGGATCTTCTTTGGTTGGATGATATGATCCTGATTGGGAAGGATATATGGATACTAGAAAATCATATTTTTAATATTTTTTTTCTTTAGGATCTTGGACTTCTCTTGGATCAGTAAGAAGGAACTAATTGTAGCATTATATTCTACTGAAGCTAAGTAGAAAGTGGCATGTGTTGTAGCATGTGAAGCAATAAGGTTGAAAAGGACACTATGTGACCAAAGACAAGAGTCTAAAGGGTTGAAGTGTGATAGCCAATGTGGCATGGCCATCACCAGGAATCTCTTTTTCCATGCACATACCAAGTGCATAGAAATTGAGTATCAATTTGTGCATGAGTTGATCGAGGATGGGATCATGGAGGTAAGACATTGTCCAACTAAAGAAAATGGAGCACACATCTTCACCAAGGCTCTTAGGAGAGAGCAACATCATTGACACTTTCCAAATCTTGGCATTGGACCAAGTAGGTAGTTCACTGCAGGGTGGACGTTGAGGGGGTGTTAGATATACTCAATACTCCACCTTCAAGTGACCAAAATGATCCATAGTGTTCTAAGTTTTAGCATCCCCGTTATGAGGAAAAGCCATTGTGAGAGCCTGAACATTTGTGGAGCTCTAAATTCCAAATTAGATGAGGTCAATGTGTGACCATTGATAGTAATAGATCATGTTTGTGAGCCTAGCCATTAGGTTAGGTAGGATGTAAACTTATGGGCCATTGGGGTGCCATTCAAGGTGAAAATAAAGTCCTTTTGGCATCGTGTGGTTTCCCTATGGAACTTGAAGGGAGGGAATGTAGGGGTGCTTTCCCCCTTCTTCATGGCTCCAGGGACTTATCCTCATGGGCCAAGATGTTAGGTCTTCTGGTCATAGAGATATTTTAAAGTTGTATATTTTGTAGACTATTTTGTCTCTCCTAACTTCACTTATCTATATCGACTCCTTTTATAAAATCTATATAAGCATGGATCATGTGTAGCTTTACATCGCATTGCACACTAGTAAGCCCTTCATCAGAGTCTATCTAGATCTCCATCTAAGCTCCACATTTAGAGAGCGTGGGTGGAAAACATCGTCTTTGTACCTGCATTAGTCTTGATGATTTGATAATTTGAGTTATCTATCTCTCAAAAAATATTTTGCATGAAGTGATATACTTTGAAGCACCACTATCAAAAAGCCAATCCGCATTAGCATCATTCATAATCATACATGTAGAATGTGATGATGAATCATTATTACATGTAACAACACATGCCCAAACATCTTGAGCTAAATTAACTTCATCATTCTTTGCATTGGATGTACTTTCAACAATAGACATGCCAAAGTCTTCCTTATTTTCATTATGCTTGACAAGCTTTCTACATTCATCAATGGTATGTCTAGCCTTTCAACAATACTTGTACCTCTTCTTCTTTTGAATATCATCATCAAGAGAGAAGGAATTGGAAGAGGAAGAGTGGGGCTTTGGTTATGATGAACCCAAAGCCTAACCATACTTGCTTTTTCCCTTGTGTGTAATAGCAAGTGCTTGTGCTCCCTCAAGCAAACCACTTCTATTCACTATTGATTGTTCTTCTTGCAAAAGAAGAGACATGACCTCATCAAAATTATACATATTTGGATTTCCTTTTCCAACCAAATGAAGTGTAGTAGCAAAGTTTTGAAAAGATTTTGGTAATCCTTGTAGTGTAGAAATGAGTGATGCATCCAGAATGATCTCATCAATGTTTGCCAATTGCTCTTTCAAATCCTTGATGCATCTAACATATACATTCACTGACTCATTTTCAGCCATACATACATCTTCAAGTTGATTTCTCAAGTAAGCAACACCTCCTTCATTATGCACATCATACAAAGAAGCAAGTGTATCCCAAGCTTTGTCCTGAAGTAGTGCATGACCAAATGTGTGGAACAATATGTTGTTTCATAGAAACGGAAATCAATGCATGAACTTGAGCATCCTTTCCATTCCATCTCAGTTTCTCTTGCATAGGTGGAGAAGGCATAGTCATTGTACTTGAACAAGATCCTGAATCTATGACAACAAGCTGCATTGTAGAAGAACTACATCTCTTGTCGACATATGCCACTATGTTCATAGTTTCTTTGCAAAAAGAACATGCTTCATCATGTAATAACCCATTGGATAATTGGTCTCATCAATCTTATCCTCAATTGAAGCATGCCAAATAAGTCACTGTTGAATGCCATTGCACTAAAGAACTCAAAAGTAGCAAGATATGAACTTCAACAAAGCTAAAATGCAACTCACAAATTGTAACTCTGATTGAAAATATAATTGTATTAATGGCTTTGAAAGGGGGGTAAAACTCTAGTGCACCTACTGGAAATGGTCTCCAAGTGTTGAGCTTTGTATTTCTATGTTCTAGAATTGATATGCACTCTTAAAAGTGCATGTGGCAATGTTGTGAAAAAACAATAGGTTAAGAAGGAGTTGAACTTGCTTTGATACCACTATTGGGAGTGTGAGTGGGTGAAGAAGCACGAATATAAGTACATACAAGAGAAGAGATCGAAGCACATAGACATGTGATAGTCAAAAGAGCTTTTTGTCGATAGCTTATCAATAGTATGAGAATGAATGAAGTGAGAGCTATAAGTAAAACCCTAAGTACAAAGTACCACCACATATGAGTATATCATGTATATGTGGTTACATGAGAAAAAACCTCTAGCCATCACTAGAGTAAAAAGTGCTCATGTATAGGGGAAGAGTTCACATCAAACCTACGTGAGGGGCACATAAGTATAATAGTTCTGACATTACTTGTTGGAGATAAAATATGTGGATTCTACTGATCAAACCTCTTAATTTTTCATTGAGTAATCATCAAGCAACATGTAGACTTTGGAGATGGATCCTATCATTTCAAGAAATTGACTTTTCCATAGTTCATTGGCTAGCTAAGAAAAATATCATGGTTGATAAGAATATGAAATTGGAGTGCATGATAAGTTCCCAAATGTAGAATTGTTCATTGTATGCACTCATGGATGGTATGAATACATTAAAGAAGTACTCAATATTGGGAATCAACCTAAAAAAGATAGCTCATTGGAGAGAAACAATTTCTGATAAAAAGTAGGGCCTATACCATTGTTGATGGAAAACTATACAAGTATGGAAAGGATAGTAGCCTTAGGAAGTGCATGGAAAAAGAAGAGGCACAACAAATTCTAAAGACTGCACATGAAGATCTAGGTGAGGGAAGAATTATATGTTTTTCATCCATGTTGTTTTATGCAAATATGATAAGAAGTCAAAGTTTGCAAGTTAAAGAATGCATTAGATAGATTAAAGAAAGCACCATGTGCTTATATGAAAAAACACATGTCTACTTAATAACACATGCATTTAAGAATAGTCTACATGTAAGTATGTAGATGATGTATTTCTTATCATTGATAATTATGTGGATGATATGTCTGTCACTCATTGGATGTATACTTATGAATTTAAGAATGATTTGCATACCTCTTTTGAAATGTTGGATTTTGGTATCTCCATCATTATTTGGGCATTCAATTTACCCAAGTTAATGGAGGCAAACATTGTGTAAAACAAAATACATTGAAACTTTATTGTAATATTTTAGCCTTAAGGATTGTAAACCCATTGGAACTTCCATGGAAACAGTTTTATGATTGAGTCTCCATGATGTTGGAGATGCATTTGATGTTGGTTTCTATCAGAAAGTTTTTGGATGCCTAATTTATTTAAGCATCACTCAGCCTGATATTCAATTTGTCGTCTCTCAGATAAGTGGATTCATGCATGGAACAGGTGTTATGCATTAGCAAGCATTTGAACATAACTTTTTCTACTTATCTGGTCCCCAATAGCTTGGGTTGTTTTATCCCAAAAGGGGATTAGTAGTGCCATATTTAAATGTTTTTTCTTACTTGGATTGGGTTGGTTCTTATGAAACTCATGTTTCCACAATTCATTTTTGCTTCATGCTTGGTAGCTCATGCATATCTTGGTTAAGCAAAAAGCAACCTACTATGGCTACTTTTAATTATGAGGTTGAGTATAAGGTACCTTTTACTAGTCCTATTGAGTGTGTGGTTCAAATGCCTTATGAATTATTTTTATGACACACCTCTGCCACTGCCATTTATTGATGATTAGAGTGCATTGGCAATTGGAGGAACCCCATGTTCCATGCTCGCACTAAGCACATTCAAGTGTACTATTATTATGTCAGAGAGAATCTCTAATAGAGAGTTCAATTTGGCATGTCTGGCCACATATCATAATGTTGCAAACCTTTTTACAAAAGCTTTGCCCCCATGAGAAGTTTGAAGCTTTTCATAAAGCTTATGACTTACTTTTGTGGATTGACCTTATTCTAGATTGGTTGACACTTCCTTATACATAAGTGTCAGCCCCTTGTTCACCACATCACTCCCTGGGGGAGGGGTGGAGGGTGGGGGTAGTGGTTGTTAGTATATTTTGGTGTTGATGCATGTGCACACACTTAGGACTATTGGAACACATTTTTTCCCTCTTTAGGCATTTTTAGTATATGTTGGTGTTGATGCATGTGCACACTCTTTAGGCGTTCCCCCCCTGAGGTTGTGCATATCTCCACAATTCTAAAAGGCTACTAATCATTGTACATTCTACACTTAGAAATACATTGCGTTGTGCTTCTAGCTTTCTTCTCCTTCCTTGTGTTGTTTATTTGTGTTCTAGATCCCCAAACTTCAACAATCCAATAGGCTAAAGGTCCACTAAGAAATCGCACAATCTCTTAAGCATGTGGTATCCAACATTTTCTAAGCTTCCTTCATTAAGTATGGAAAGTCAATGTGTCAAACTATAAAAATAGCTTCAAAATGTAGGCTGAAAACTGCATCAAGATGCTTTGAGATTAGTGAAGGCAACCAATGGCACTCTCAAGTTGAGATTGAGCTTTTATGGAATGTGACTTTGTAGGCTAAAAAGAAAACACAATTAGAATAAGCTACAAAATTTAAATCATGCGCACACACATACATATCAAAATTTCACAATGGGTGGTGTGGGTACAAAGCCTTATGGATAACTAAGACACTATATGTTTTATTCAAGAAACACATGCAAAAGTATATGATAATTGTTAAACTTTTAGAAAGACATCAATAACAACAAAATGAAAGACTATAAATAGAACTTTATTAAAATATATAAGAAGGGCCTCATAAAGAATTGAAAATGTTTACATTGAAGTACCTAGATGTGTACTTTTCACTTTTCATTAGGCAGCTCAAAGTCTTCTCATGCTAGCTTGATATGGAGAAAGGAAAAACCATAATGATCTCTAGAGAGAGGAAAATGTGCAAAATCATCTTCATCAAATTGTATGAGAAAAGAACTTCACTTGCCAATGCCCTACATACATAGGGATCATAGATAATTACATATGTATACTTATCTCCATCACTCATGAAATGTAACTTCACAAGACTTGCCAAATAATTTTTATAAAAATGCATAGAGGCAAGAACTTTGTAGAGTTCATTATGAGGGAAGTGGATGAGATATCTCACACTCACAAACTTCTCCTAGATTCAATAGAAGATAGTAGTAAACCTCCTCCCTACAAAGTTGGGCTCCCTCTTGAAAAGAAAGAGAAAGAGAGAGAGAGAGAGAGAGAGAGAGAGAACAAGAGAGGGATAGAGAGAGAGCATTCAAGTTACCTCCGTTTTCTTTTCTTAAATCCCTAGATAATGCAACTACTATTTGAAAATATAACTCATTATAGTATCCTCAGAGATCTTGGAGCACAATGTACAACCATGTGTGTACAATAGAGAAACCTCTTTGTACTTCATCCACTCGAGCATCCAACATGGATATAGACCCTCTCTACAATATCATGATTGATACCAGTCTTATAGAAAAAAGTTTCTCTCCATCCATAGTGTCCAAATGTACATTGACTCACTCTACATTATCAAAGCATCTTAGAGCATATAGTTTCTCATTGTCTATCCTATCATAGTCATACCTTTGCAAGCATTACTATTGTATCATAAATTAACCAACAATTCCATATGCATTTCCTTTTTATATGGACAACCAAGCCATTCCAACTGCATAAATTACACAACACTATTGTACATGCATTTCTTTTTTATATTGATATGTTTTTACTATTCAGGATGATTAGGTAAAACTGCATAGGAATTTACTAGTATTTCCCCCTCTCCCTCTCACTACCCGTCCGTGTCTTCCTCCCTCCCTCTCCCCCCTTCCCCTCCCTACCCTCACCCCTCCCTCTCTCCATCCTCGCTCCCTCCTTTGCCCCTCCCTCTTTTCATGCCCCCTCTCCCAACCACCAATATCCTATCCAAACCTTCTTTGGATCTTAGTGGTGTGCCCTCCTCTTTCAAATTATGTGTAACTATAAGGGAAGTGGTAATTGTGCATGCCTCTTGATGATGGACCATCCAAAGGTGCCTATCAAAGTCTACACGATGATGCACTACTCAATGTATGTGTTGATCCTTCCCTTCCTAACTTAACAAGGATGCTCAATGCCCCTTGGGTCATGAGCCCCCATCAATTCTTTGGCAAGTCTTGTACCCATTCCCTCAACTTGCATGCTCACATAAAGGGGCTATGGATGTAAGTGAGAATGGAGAGCCACCTTACCTCTCATTGCACCAACAATTGGACTTGTCAACAACACACTGCAAGGTCATATTGGAATTCAAGATCTACAAAAGAACACAAATAGCACAAGGAAGAAGAAAAAGCTTGGAGCACAACACAATACAGAATGTATTACCAAGTAAATGTACAAAGATAAGTGAATTCTTAGGGTTAAACACATATATACAAGGTAGGGGGGCCTCCTAAATAGTGAAAAAGTTTCCCAATGGTCCTAAGTGTGTTCAGACTATTGAAATATATCAACAAATCCCCCCTCGGAAAGATGCGGTAAACAAGGAGCTAGCACTCATGTATAAGGAAGTTTCAAGCTATATGGAAAGATACCAATCCACACAAGGAATCATGCAACACTCATCCCCATGACCATTGAATACCTTAGGATATCCCCCAAGCCTGGGACCTTGGCTAGCTGGCCCTTGTCCCTCACACACATAGAATGACCCCTATGGACCAATGTCATGACCCCTGTGGATCAATGTCCGACACTCTCTCCCCCTTCTAAAGATCATTGTCCTCAATGATCAAGGAGGGAAAGTACTTGCGAACCAGAGCTTCTGATACCCAAGTAGAGTCAGTAAGTGGTAATCCTCTCCAGGCTACTAGATACTCCTTGGATGACATGATTCCTCAATCGTTTCTGTCTTCGATCTAGTATCTTGTGTGGAGATGATATGTGCTATCACTTTCTTGCAAAGAAATAATACCCTCTTTTAGATTATCCTCCATAGAAATATACTTTCAAAGTTTATTGACATGAAACACTGGATGGACTCTGCAATCCAGAGGAAGCTCTAATCGGTATCTTGCAAGGTCCACAAAACTTTGGTGAAAGCTTACTACACTTCCCTTCCCTGTGGAGAGTGAAGTAGATCTAGCTGGTACTTGAAGAAAGACTCTGTCTCCTTCCTCAAAGGATCTAGGAGATCTCTTCCTATCAGTATACTCTTTACTAGCCCTACCAGTTACTTGCTACATCTTGGCCTTAGCTATTTCTAAATTTGCTTGGAGGTTCATTAAGAACTCTGAAGCACTAGGACATTTCTTTGGCATACCTATGGTACTTAGAGCAATGGGATTCATGCCATAGTTCATCTCAAAAGGAGACATTCCTATCACCTTGTGAGGCCTATTGTTATAAGCAAACTATACTAGTGGCAAGTAACTATCCCAATCTATCTACCTCTCACACACATATGCGCTCAACATGTCCTCTAGAATCTAGTTGGCCCTCTCAGTCTGACCATCTGTCTGAGGATGATCACCACTACTCATTTTTAATGACACTTTTAGTTTGTCAAATAGAAATTCCAGAAGTTTCATGTGAATTTGACATCCCTAGCTAAAACTATGGATGTTAGTAATCGATGCAATCTGAATACATGCGAGATAAAAAACTCCGCTACCTGTGGAGCTTCTATCATCTCTTGCATGGGTATGAAATGAGCAATCTTGATCAATCTTTCTACCACAACTAGGATAGTATTCCGCTTCCTTTGGGTCCACATTAACCTGACTATGAATTCCATGGATACACTATCCTAGTTATGATCTAGAATCTGTAAATGATGCAAAAGATTTGGTGTCTTTACCCTTTTTGCTTTTTTGACTTGACACATAAAGCATTGTTGAACATAAGTGTGGCCATCTCTAGCTAATCCAGGCCACCAAAATGTTCTTATAACAAGTTGTATTGTCTTTTCAACACTAGGATGTCCTACGCAAGGCATATCATGATTGTCATGCATGAATTTTCTTCTCAAATCCCGCAAATCTGGTATGCAAGCATTTCCTTTCCGTTTGACTATTCCATTCTCCTATGAGAAATTGGAATACGAACTAGACTTTTTCGCTCCGCTAAGTGAAGAAACAGCTAGAACTCCCCATCTCCTATGATAGATCCATCACTGATGACTCTAATAATCTATAACAAATGTGGATCTTCCACCTGTGCTTCCTTTATCTCTTGAAGCATTGAGCTTCCTAGAATTGTAAAGCTTTGATACATTATCTGTGATAATGCATCAACAACTATATTATCTTTGTGTCGTAAGAACGCTCCGATGAGGTCCCCAATTTTTGGGCTGTCTTTGCACTCGACTCTAGATCTTGACGACACTCCCACGGAGAACTTCCTCGATAATTTTCCGCCCAGCCGCGTACCCCCCTTCATGAGTTGATACTCCTTAAATAGAGTGACTACTGTGGCATCTCACATGAGTGCCACATGGCACTCATGTGTGTGCCCTTGTAATGGAGCCCAAGAGATGGTTCACACCATCTCTTCTATATGGACTCCCTTCATAACATTTCCTTCCCCTTAACTCCATTTTTGTCCTCAAAAATGGTATTGGAAGGTCTAGAAAACAAGAGGGTGGTACTCCCACTATATCCCCATGTATAAAATACATGGTCCTGTCTCCATGGTGTTTCCCCATATCCTTCCCCTTAAGAAGACTCTTGGGAAGATAAACTAAAACTGGGAAACCGTCTCTGAAGGGTGCTAACCCGCTCCCATGTGGCACTATCTTCTGAACTATCTTTCCACTTTACTAGACACTCTTTATAGAAGTGACTCCTCGTCCGTTTCTCTCGAGTGCGTAGTATGCTCTCTGGCTCATGTGGAATAGATTGAACAAAAATAGGCTCTACTACCTCACTATCTGGAATGAGGTTGTTAGATTCACCCAGCCTTTTCTTAAGCCGGCTAACATGAAAAACTGGATGGATTTGACTATTCTTTGGAAGTTGGAGCTGGTAAGCCATCTTTCCTATTCTCTTAAGTATTTGGAAAGGTCCACAATACCTAGGAGATAGTTTTGGACAAGGTCCCATCTTCATGGTTTCAGACCTAGATGGAATTCTAAGATAGACTTGCTCTCCTACCTCAAAGTTGATATCTCTCCTTTGAGGGTCAGCATAGGCTCTAGCTCTATCCTGAGCTCTCCTAATGTTTTCCTTAGCAAGCCTAAGCATATCGTTCATCTCTTCCAAGAAGTCCTTTGCAGCTTGAAATTTTTCATTCTGCAAGCCTACTGCATAAGGAGCTCTTGGCTGAAACCCATACATAAGCATAAATGGACTATGCCCAGTGGAAGAGTGTTTGGCACTATTATATGCAAACTCTACTATAGGTAAGTACTCTTCCCAATTAGTTTGCCTTTCATTTACATATGCTCGAAGCATATCCTCTAGGATTTGGTTAACCCTCTCTGTTTGCCCATCCGACTGTGGATGCTCGGCTGTACTCATGCTAAGCTTTGTATCCAACCTTTTGAAGACCGCTCTCCAAAAGTGGCTAGTAAACTTCCTATCCCGATCGAAAACTATGTCTAAAGGAAGACCATATAACCGGTATAGGTTCTCTACAAAGAGTCTAGCCAACTCTGGTGTCTTCACTGTAGTACGTGTCAGAATAAACCTAGCCATTTTGGTTAACCTATCCACAATTACGCAGACTGAGTCGTGCCCTCTCTGTGTCTTAGGTAATCCGACTATAAAGTCCATGGAGATACTCTCCCACTTCCCATTAGGAATATCCAATGGGTGGAGTAGTCCTCCAATCCTCAACCTCTCAGCTTTGTTGACCTGGCATTTATTGCATTTAAGCACATATTCTAGGACGTCCTTATGAAGTCCAGGCCAATAAAACTGCCTCTTAACAAGATCATAAGTCTTGCTAACTCCTGGGTGTCCCGCACTAGGTGTGTCATGACACTCATATAAAATATGCCATCTCATCTCAACATCTCTAGGGACACATACCTTACCTTTATATAACAGATATCCATCCTGGACACTGTAGTTCTTCCACTTGAATCCTTCTTGAGTACCCGTCGATACTCCATCCTCACTGGAAGCCCGTATATCACGATCCCCATTCTCTATGGCTTCCCAAATCTCGGAAAATGTAGGATCAAGCCTACATTTTCCTCTAAGGGACTCAAGTAGCTCGCTAGTGATCTGAGTAAAACTCAGTCCATTGAGCATAGGCATGCGGCTAAGAGAATCAACCACTACATTAAACTTTCCCTTCCTATACCTAAGCTCATAATCAAACTCTTGAAGGGTCTCTGCCCATCGGGCCTTATGACCTTTAAGGTCTGTTTGATTAGAGAGCCACTTAATGCTCTCTTGATCAAACACTATCGTGACTTTGGAACCATATAAATAATGATGCCACTTCTTCAAAGCATGGACTATTGCATACAACTCCTTCTCATAGATGGAGTAATTCTTTTGAGCCGGTTCTATTTTCTTGCTTTCAAAAGCTACTGGTCGACCATCCTGTACTAAAACCGCTCCTATAGCAAAATCACTCGCATCAGTCTCAACCACAAATGGTTTGTTGGGAACTGCTATGTGTAAAAGTGGAGCTGTAGCAATCGCTACTTTCAACTTTTCCATACTTTGCTTCTGTTCGTCTCCCCAATGAAAGGATTTTCCTTTCCCTTTAAGTTGTTCCGTCATCGGGACAGCAATCTTGGCATAGTTCTTAATGAATCTTCGATAGAAACTTGATAAACCTAGGAAGATCTGCAACTCTTCCAGGTTCCGTGGATGTGGCCATTCCATAATCACACTTTGACTCCTTAGCAAAGAGTGAATTTTCCCTTAGCACTTGAAATACTTTCCTCAAGTGTTCCAAGTGCTGTTCTTCTAATACACTATAGATTAGAATATCATCCAAAAAATCTACCACAAAATGTCCTAGATAAGGCCGTAAAACACTATTCATGAGTTTCATGAAAGTGGCAGGAGCATTAGTGAGACCAAAAGGCATCACCAAAAACTCATAGTGCCCATATCTAGTCCTAAATGCAGTCTTAGGGACATCCTCTGCCCTAATCCTAATCTGATGGTATCCTGATCTAAGATCAAGCTTGGTGAAATACCTAGCTTGATGTAACTGATCAAATAGATCTTCCAACCTAGGCATTGGAAATCTATTTTTGATAGTTACCTTATTAAGTGCTCTATAATCTATACATAGTCTCATAGAGCCATCTTTCTTTTTAACTAGGAGCATTGGCGATGCCCATGGTGAGTTACTAGGTTTGATGAAGCCTTTATCTAAATAATCCTGCAATTGCTTCTCAACCTCCTCATGCTGAGAAACACTAAGCCTATAAGGTGGTCTACAAATAGGGTTAGTGTTAGTAACAACCTCTATGGCATGGTCAATGTCCCCTCTCTCAGGTGGTAGCCCTCTAGGTAAGTCAGTGGGAAAAACATCTCTGTATTCAAACATAAGATCCTTAAAACTTTTAACCACACACTCTTGCAAAAAAGAATAGCAAAAAGTCCTGTTCATATTTACATTCAAAGCATGAAAATATACATCAGATGAGTTGCATGTACAATGCTCCATATCATGACTGTACAATAAAAACATGTCCTATACATGCTGAGAATAACAGAGACTATACAACTCTAGTAATGAAATGAGAGGTGCACTAGGTACATCTCTCTCTCCCTGAATACAAACTTTACTTCCATTCTTTTCAAATTCGAGTGTGTTGTTTTGATAGCTACGTTTAAGTGTGTCTCCTAACCCCCATAGCCACTCTCTTCCTAAGACTAGATATGTCCTCTCCATGTTCATAATTTGGAAGTCCATAAAATCTGTATAGTCCTGCATCATGACTTCCAAATTGGATACCATAGTATCCCATATTCTCTTATCTTGCCCTTGCATCATAGATACAATGTATTTATGTGCACTAGGCTGCTAGGGAATCTTTAACTTCTTGACCAAAGCATAGTTTATGAAATTATGAGTGGCAGAATCATCTATCATGACCCGCACCCTAGTCCCGTATACACTACCATGTAGCTTAACTAAGTCATGTGGTCCAAACTGCGGTGACCACAATGACTGAATCAAACAACAGGTGTGCTCTATATCCTTGTGCATCTCTTTAGGTGGAGAAGTGGTCTCAACTACTTGTTTGCCTTTAGTTTCCATGTTTAAGTACCCTTCCCCCGTTTGCTAACTAGAGTGTATGAAAATGAATGAAAGTAAAGCTCAAATATGCTAGAAGAAGAGAAATATATCACAAGAGCACTTCCCTGTTACAAAGTAGAGTTGCAGAAGCGAAATCCAAGTGGTCCTTGATGCTTCAAGCCGCTGATTTTGAATCCTTGCCAGGCCCAAAAGAAAATTGGAAATGTCCGCTTGGTCCGGGGAGGTTCTCAACACCATAAACCATCCAAAACAACACCAAAAGTGCGTGGGAAAAGCCCCAAACGGGCAAATTGAGTGAAACTGAGCAATTTTAGAGATATAATAATCCTTGCCAGTCCACAAATTGCTGCCCAGCACCTGTACTTCAAGAATTTGAGACTATCCCAAGTGAAAAAAGTGGATTTGGAGTCCGAATGACGAAAAACTAGGCCCGGGAGTGGTCGCCTAGTTCTTGCTGAAGCACTGCAGAGAGATTTTGATGGGGCAAATCTTGTCCAAATCCAACACCAATGGTTTCTATGCGAAGCTTAGGAGTGCAGCTTCAAAACATGACCAAGATTTTTGAAATCCGATATTGTATGAGGAAGATATGGTGCGGAGAAGTCAGGTATGTCACCGATGGGAAGTGGAAAACTTCATCTTCATGGATGGATGTCTTTGGGAACTTCAAAACTGAGGGAATGAAGCTTTTTTGAATCACCTCCCAACCCATAACCCATCTCCAAAGCCCATATTACATATATTCATCATGATTTTCCAAAAAAACTTGGCTCATGGCATCCCTTTTGCACTCCAAGATTCCAAGAAACTTCAAAATATTACCTCTTAGCTCAGCTCGAACTCATGTATTCTTCATAGTCCTCTCAAAAACCCATTCGACGTGGAGCAGAGACAGGCGGTTCTTTAATCCCACATAAGGGCGCTGCCATCCAAAATTTGAGTATATATTCAAGGCTATAGAAGCCTTTACTCATCCAAGAGTGGGGAGGGAGGAGCCAAGCTCCCCCGTGAGCTGTAGGTGCCCGCCTGCGTGAGAGAACAGTTGACCCAAGTCAACTTATATGCTCAATTTCTCTGTTGCGCTGTCACCCGTCCCTATCACCCGCGCGTGGCTCTGTTGATGACCGTTACGGCTCTGATACCAATGTCGTAAGAACGCTCTGATGAGGTCCCCAATTTTTGGGTTGTCTCTGCACTCGACTCTAGATCCCGACGACACTCCCACGGAGAACTTCCTCGATAATTTTCTGGCCAGCCGCGTAACCCCCTTCATGAGTTAATATCCTTAATTGGAGTGACTACTGTGGCATCTCACATGAGTGCCACATGGCACTCATGTGTGTGCCCTTCTAATGGAGCCCAAGAGATGGTTCACACCATCTCTTCTATATGGACTCCCTTCATAACACTTTGCCTCTTCTATACAATATTTCCATGTGAAACTCCTACATGAGCATAGCCCAACAAGCCTGTCTGCCTCGAAGATCTGGCAGACTACAAAAATACTTAAGTGTATGGTGATATGTGTATACCTTAAAATCTGCACCATAAAGATAGTGTCTCTAGACTTTAAGTGCATGCGCCACTGCATACAACTCATGTTCATGCACTGGCCAACTGCGTTGTGCACTACTTGATTTCTTGCTTCCAAAAGCTATTGGCTTGCCATCTTGGCTCAAAACTACCCCCATGGCTATGCCACTAGCATCTGTCTCTAACTCAAAGGGTTTCTATGGATCTACCACTTTGAGTATAGGAGCCTCTAAAACAGCTTGCTTTAGAGTATCAAAACTCTCTTGCTACTCTTGCTTCCATGCAAATGGAACTTTGCCTTGAAGCAAGTTCATCATAGACACTGCTATTCACAAATAAGAAGAGATGAATTTTTCAATAGAAACCAGAAATTCTTAAAAATGATCATAACTACCTCTCATCCTGAGGATTAGGCCAAGATAATATAACTAAAACCTTCTTGGGATCCATTTGAACCCCATCGGCTGATACCAGATGCCCTAGATACTCTATCCTTAGAAGAAACAACTAAGTCTTCTCTGGATTAACATACAGATGATTTTCTCTTAAAACATTCAAAACTAATCTCAGATGATTCTCATGCTCATGTAGAGTCCTACTATACACTAACAAATCATCAACAAAATCAACAACACACTTTCCAATGAATGGTCACAAAATGTCATTGGTGCATTAGTCAAACAAAATGGCATGACCAAATACTCATAATGACCAAAACCAATTCTGAAAGTTGTCTTATGTACATCATGATCTCTTAATCTAATCTGATGGTAACCACTTTTTAAATATATTTTACTAAATACAATGGATCCACCTAGAGCATCTAAAAGGTCATCAATCCTAGGCATGTGATACCTGTGTCTCATAGTAATATTATTGAGTGCTTGGTAGTCAATGCACATCCTATAAGATCCATCTTTCTTGTTCACAAGAAGAACTGGTGCTGCAAAGGGTGAATAGCTAGGTCTAATCAGCCCTTTCTCTAGGTACTCGTCCACAACCTTGTGGAATTCATTCTCCTCTTGCAAACTCATTCAAAATGGTGGTCGAGCAGTCAGACTTGCTCTCGATACCAATTTGACTCTATGCTCTATGTTCTTGCAAGGAGGCGAACCAGAAGGTAATTCTTTCAAGAACAACTCTTGGAACTCTGCTCTCAGTTTCATTGAAAGTGTTGGAGCATTCCAACTAGAGTCTCCATGACTACATGAATCCATCATAATACACGATGAATGCATAAAATAAAGAAAATAAATGTACTTATAATCAATCTTAACCAACTTGGTAGCATTTACCAATCACGTCTCTTGGAATCTGGCTCTCCATAGATCAGTAGTTGCCTCCCCTCATGCTCAAACTGATAAACATGTGAAGCAAAGTCAATGACTGGTCTCTTCCTTGCATGCCACTTCTTACGAAGGACTACATCGAAATGTGCTAGACTCGCTATCTCAAAATCCAATCTGTTCTCATAGGACTGCATCTGAATTGGTAGATCAACAACTTTTCGATCCCATGTCTCAGTTCCTTCCCATTGGCTAACTCTACTGTGTAGGCATATTCTGATGGCATAGTGTTTAGATGTAATCGCTTGACTAGTTGAGAACTAATGACATTATGTGTCAACCCAATGTCAAAGAGTACCTTGATAGGCTGTTCTACCATGACTCCCCTCATGACAATGAGTTCGATATCTAGGAACTGATATCCTTTCTATGCCACTGGCGAAAGCATAGCATCTGGCACAGTCGAGACCTTCTTCCTAACCATCATGGTCACTATGGGCAATGATATCGAGGATGGGGAATCTCCAAATTCCTCATCATCATCACTCCCGGATTGAGTGGGATTAATCACTATGGTGGCTTCTATCTTCTTTTTCTTAGGAAAATCCTTGGGCACGTGTTGCCCTAAATACCCATAGCATAATCCTTCTTTCATTGCCTTCTCTTTCTGTTGAGGGATAAGTATTGACTTGTTATAAGCCCTCTCAGCTAGAGAACACACTTTTCTCTTACCTCCTACAACTATCTTGATCATATACACCTGTTACCCTCTCTAGAAGGTTGTGCATTGATCCAACCAGGAGTAAATGTGTGTGGAAGGATCGACTGACCTTAGGCCATGAGGACCTTTGACCTCGGGAGCCTAAGGCCCTATGGCCATCCTCATAGAATAAATCCATCTCCGTGGCCTATGCCAAGGACTGACATCTCTCCTTCTGCACCAATGTTCTAATAGTTTCTCTCCCTCCCAAGATGAACTTGTGGACCTGGAGAAACTCAAGGACAGTATCAGGTACTTTAAGAAGTACATCTCTATACTTATCTGAGTACTCCTAAATGTTCTGATTCTTCTGATTGATGAAGACCAGGTGTCTAGTGCTCTAGACCTCTCATCAAGTGGTACAAAATTATTATAGAATAAGAACTTGAATGGATCCCAAGTTTTGGTCTCTTTCTTATCTTGTTCGATCTTGTGCCACCACCTATGGGCGACGTCCATAAGGTTATATGTGGCCTACTAAATCTTGTGCCTATCTTCCATGATATGGCATAAGTGGAAGCACTACTCCCACTTTCTGAGCCACTACTCAACAGCAACAGTAGTCCTAGCACTAGTCGAACCATCATATCTAGGCAGTTTAAGATCCTTAAGCTTCCATCTGGCCTCTCTGACTAGGATGCTATCTCTAGGGACTTCTAGAGCTAGAGACTCATCTAGAGCATCTATGTCCATCCCTGGACAATCAGGTTCTAGCACATCTTCCTCTTTCTTGGAACCATGCAATTGTTCCAAGATATCGTGGAGTGTGCTCTCTAGATTGGTAATCCTATTACTCATGATCTGAACGCAATCTGTAGGTTGCTCTTCCATGAGTGTATCTCTCCTAGAAGGTGATGATGGTCCTGAGTCCATACGATGATATGATGAAACTCAATTTATGTTTTTACTATTTTTTGTTTTTATGTTTTTTCAAACAGTACGCTCTATGTACACCTAAATAAGTAAGTGGCAGCAGAAAAGAAACAAATCACAAGCCTTTGCTCAATGGAAAATGAAGAAACAAGAAACTTTTAGTATGTTGTGTATTCTTGGATGCATATGCATACTAATTTCTAGAAATTTTGGTAGCATAATGACATAATTTTGAAAATACCAAGTAATTGACAAGCAATTTTTGCAATAATGATGTCGACAACAACAATCTAACTACAAATAGACTGAAGGGGATTACACACCCTGACAAATTTTTTTTTCTTTCCTCACTAGACCTGCAAGAAAAATACTTACATGTCCTTGCAAATAAGATACATGCACTGTACAATATGATTCCATGTCCTAACTACACGTATACTATAGATGCTATAAAATTGCATATTCTATATGCGGTATGATACAAAAAGAAAGCAATAATGCAAAGTAATTGACAAAGAAACTTATCTGGAGGCCCAAGAAATAATATGCAGGTGTGTATAGGTGTTGGAGATGGTCCACACTCCATCCGAATAGCTTTCCAAGACTCTTTCTGTCACATAATCCTAGTAGGAGATGGTTGAACCACGCCTTAAGAGAGAGGATTAGGAAGTAATCCTCAACCATGGCTTTTGGGGCAAGTGGTTAGCTCATTGCACTCCTAACTGGGAGGTTGTGAGTTCAATTCCCAACATTGGTATCAGAGCCTAGTTGAGAAATTGGGCAAGACGGAGGTTCACGCCTCATTCGTGGGCACTTGGAAAAAGCGCTTATCTGTGGTGAGTGTGAAACTGGCCTTGGATGAAGGTGCATGGGCATTTGGGCACCCACGGAGGGTGGGATAGGTCCAAATTTGGTCCATGGGCATGCATGGAAAGTGGGTCCAAGAGTTAGAAGGGTCCACAAGTGAGCATTGAGGACAATGCTCAATCTAAGGGGGGAGGAATGTCACATAATCCTAGTAGGAGATGGTTGAACCACGCCTTAAGAGAGAGGATTAGGAAGTAATCCTCAACCATGGCTTTTGGGGCAAGTGGTTAGCCCATTGCACTCCTAACCGGGAGGTTGTGAGTTCAATTCCCAACAATTTCAATAGTTGGTGCTTCAAAACAATGCTCAAAAGAGGGTCGTTGATGACACAGAATCAAACTTGAAGCTCTGAAAAAGACAAAAACTGAAGCCAAAAGATGCCCCATGACCAATCTCTGGAAAGAGCTCTCAGAGAGCAATCATAAGAACAAAAAGCTCTGAATTTGAAGGTTGGATGCTCAAGATATGGCCAATTTAATGTCAATAGATAGTGATTCTTGGCTAAATTAATCAGCTTATAGCTATGGCCTCCAAAGAAACAAGTTCAAATGTTGCTCTGAGTGAGTACTTCATCAGGCATATGCATGCATGTTCATTTATCCCATATGCACTGATATAAGTCTATGAGACACCTTCAAATAAAGGGTTGTCTTCTAAAGCTCGCAACAACAAAGGAGAAGAGTATGGGTGCTACCTCTCTCTCTCTCTTCTGTGCATTTGCTGAGTGGGTGGGCAGCCTTCTTATGTCTGGGTAGATACTTGAACTCATGTCTGAGCGCATGTGCATGTGGTTGTTGGAACAAAACAATCACAAATTGAAGATTGCAAAGAGCTTGAAGCAAGTCTATGATCAGATTGAAGTGGAAAAAGACACTTGAGAAAGTGAAGGGATCTCAGAAGTCAAGCTTGTATACATATGTAAATTAGAGTTGGAAATTTTTGTAATTTGAGTATAGATAATCCTTAGGATTATAAGGAGTAATGTAATAGATGCGGGATAAGTCTAGAACCATATGTATATAAGTCAATGATTGTTGAAGCTCAAAGTCAAGGACACAGCATGGAAGCACATCAAAAGGTGGACACACAAGGAAAGGGAGCAAGTAGGGAGCTCCATGAAGCGTATGTCAAATTTTCAGATGAATCCCCTACAAAAATAGTGATTTTCATCACTAAAAACCATTGTAAATACCATTATCTATTTTTATAACTCCATTTTGTTCAAGCCAAGGAGTCCTCGAGCTTGAGGAGTATTAGAAGTACCATCGTACCAATTTTCATAATTTTTAGACTTCGTTTGAGCCCTCAAATAAGCCCTGGAACCTAATTTTTAACTAGGCCGGACACTAGGTCTGAACAGGGCCAAAACTAGTCAAAAAACTATCAAAAGAGCTAGAGAGCTCATTTTTGGGGCTAGCTGGTTAGAGAATAGAACTTTTGTAAGAGAACTCTTTTGCAATCTAAGCTTTCCATTGTTCCTCTCTTTGATCTTACTTTGTGCGCGTGTGTGTGTATGTGTGTGCATGTTTGTGTGCTTTCACTCACGCACTTGTGCCTTCACTTGCTCGTGGTCTTCATACCGGTCCTCACGTCTCCGCGGATTGACAAGTAAAGGAGGTGGTGCTTACGCTCGAGCTACACCAAATTTTGGCGCCGTTGTCGGGGAGAGAGCTTCGAGGACGAGCGTTGTGATGGTAAGATCGTAGATTTGTGACGTTGGAAGGTAAAAAAATTGTCATTTCAGTTCATTTTCTGTTTTTTCCTCTTCATCTTCATCATCATCATCATCTCCACCTTCTTCCATCTTCTTCTTCATAGAAATTTCTTGTTTTTTAGTGCATTTTCACCATTTCCATACCATTTTTCATGCATTATTGTGTGGGAAGGAGTTAGGAGGTGCAAGAGAGAGCAAGCGCTGTGTTTTTTTCATGATTTTCTGCTCATACGGAGCTCGCCATTACCGGCGCTCAAAAATTTGAATTTCCTGCCAAAAAACGTGATTTTGTGAAAATTCAAAATTTTTTGAAAAAATCACGATTTTCTGTTTTCCCGCCTAAAAGTTGGCTGAAAGAATCACGATGCTGTGGTCATTCTCAGAATCGCGATTCTGTGATTGTGCTCAAAATCGCGATTCTCACAAATCACGATTTTCAGCCAAAAAAACACGATTTTGAGAAAACACGATTCCCTACTCAAAATCGCGATTCTCAAAAAATCACGATTTTTAGTAAAAAAACACGATTTTGTGAAAAAAGGCGATTCTGTGTAAACACGATTCTGTGCTCAAAATCGCGATTTTCATGTCAAAAAACACGATTTTCTAAAACACGATTTTGTGCTCAACATCGCGATTTTCTAAAACACGATTTTCTGCTCCACATCGCGATTTTCAAAAACACGATTTTGTGCTCAACATCGCGATTTTCATGCCAAAAAACACGATTCTCTAAAACACGATTCTGTGCTCAAAATCGTGATTTTCATGTCAAAAAACACGATTTTGTGCTCAACATCGCGATTTTCTAAAACACGATTTTCTGCTCAACATCGCGATTTTCAAAAACACGATTTTGTGCTCAACATCGCGATTTTCATGCCAAAAAACACGATTTTCTAAAACACGATTTTGTGCTCAAAATCGCGATTTTCATGTCAAAAATCACGACGATTTTGTGCTCAACATCGCGATTTTCAGAAACACGATTCTGCGCTCAACATCGCGATTTTCAAAACACGACTTTCAACTCAAAATTGCGATTTTCAAAACCCGATCTTGTGCTCAACATCGCGATTTTCTGAGTTCACAGCATCATGATTCTCTGAAAGTTCACAAAATCGCGATTTTCTCCAAAGGTCCTGTTTGCCTGTTTTGACCCCCTGGAACCTGATTTGACATAACTTTTTCATCCAAAGTCCATTTTTTGAGCTCTATAGCTCGTTGGAAAGCTCGTTTCAAATCCTACACGATCTCAACTGTTTTTTTCAAGAATAACGCGTTGATTTTGAGATAGGATAATTTGAAGTTGACCCTCAAGTGGGACTAGGGAACCAAGGGGGCTCCAAAGAATTTTGAACCATACCAAAGGGAAAATTTGGACTCTTGACTAAAGCATATGAACATGAGATCTGGTAGACACTTAGGCAAGGATAAACAAAGCATTAGATATTCTCAATCCAGTGTCAACAATACAGCTAAGTCTTGGGCACAACAACTAAGTGGTCATCTTTTACTAAGTTCAGACACAAGTGATTCAGAAATGTCTTTTAGTATGGGAAAACCTGCAGGTGGCTCAGGGACTGCCCATCTACAAACACCAGAAGGTCCCTATAAGACACAGTTGGAATATATTCGGACCAACCGATTAGGTGCTCGCATCCATGAGGATGGCCTGAGGCGATCAGTGGTCCAACTCAAAAATCCAGATCAATCCTTTGGACTTGAACACCCGGTGGTCAAGTTCGAAGAGGGTTCATACATTGATAAGGAAGGAACCATGTATGTGGTTACCAACCAACCAGATAGGACCGATGAGTTTGGAAATATCATTCATGAGAATGAGATAGGAGACCTAGAACAAGGAAATGTAGGACAAGGACCCCAGACTCCTAGAGGTAAGTCAGTTCGGACCAGAGTAATCACACCAGATTGGATCCCTCAAGACAACAAAAGCATAGAACTATTCTTGAATAAAGAAACAGAGGAAGCCTTTTGGAGATTCAAGCCAGATCAACCTAGGCAATTGGGCATAGTCATCATCTATGAATTCAAAGATCTTGAGATACCAGGCAAAGTTGTCTACCTGGATAACACATCAGAGAAGATATTCTTGGTAACAGAACATGATAGACATGCATATACTTGGAAGAGTGAATTGATTTTCCCTCCACCAAGATCCAATGTTTCCCATGGCCTCCAAGGAGTAGGATCATCCCAAGCTCATGAAGCCCAGAGAGAAAGAACTAGAGAGAGACATGAGGTAAGTTTTGCACACACGGTGGGCAGAAATAGACCAGGATTTGAAAATGAAAGACCTGAAAGAGAGAGACATCAAGCACATAGGCAACAAAGAGATGAACATGATTTTCCATTGCCTAGACCCCGAGAGCACCCAAGAACCCTTAGACCCACTCAAGTGATCAAGGCAATGAAGAATTATTTTGACGGGTGAGGAGATCCTTATGATCATGTGGCCGAGTTCAAACAAGTGTTAAGAGCTGAACAGGTTGAGGATTTGTTCACCCAGTATGAGGCATTTGGTTTGACTCTTAAGGGCACTGCCTTAGCTTGGTTTCAACCTCTGAGTAGTCGCAACTATCGCGATGTAGGCCAACTGCTAGACGAATTCATTGTAGAATTTTCCAAGAGTGGTATCAGGCATAACACATCATCCTTGATCCACAGTTTCAAGCAGACACCCCAAGAAACAGTGCGACTAGCAGGTAGAAGGTTCAGATAGTACCTAGAAAGATGCCCTACTCCAGAGTTACCCATACCAGCCAAACAAGTGGCCTTGTTCTTAGATGGCTTACTGAGCACAAAGTTAAGATCATATGTGTACTTGAAAGAGCCTAGATCCATAGAAGAGTGCATGCGGACATGCATTGACATAGAAGATAACTTGGGTGAGGAGTTAGGATTATCCAAACTCTATAAGGATTCTGATAGTTCTACTAGTCATACTTCAAAAGTCTCCACGGAAATAGAGGAGATAGCTGAGCAAGTTGCCAAGAAGCTAGGAGTCCAAAATAAACAAACACAGAGAGTCACTCCATTGAATCGGTGTTACACTTGCGGAGGCGACCACATGGCTAATGTATGCCCATTGCACAACTAGAACATGAGAGAAAGGAATGCTCCATATTGCACTATTGAGAGAAAATATACGAACCACATGGCTCAAGATTGTCCCTATAATAGGCAGGCTGTTAGACAGAATTATCAGCAACCTTACCCACAAGGTAGGTATCAGAACCAATACCAACAGCCATATTATAGACCACAACAGCAATATCAGGCACCATATAGGCCACAACCTGTCTTGGGAAACCAACCACCAGCTCCGGCCAACGTGATTCCAGTTAAATATGTTGTGGGAGAGGAAAATCCAAATAGAGCATTGGTGCCACTAACCCCATTGATACCAGATAATGACTCTCATGCTCATAGTTCAGACTATTCCCATGAAGGTAGTCTACATGCTTATTACACAGAGTCACCTGAACATAGTGAGATTTACTCATATCAATATGAGGCACCACCTATGGAGCAAAATTGGGAGCCAGAATACTCCAATGTCATGCACACAAATCCTAACCCTAGGCCCCAGTTGAGACAAATGAGACCACAAGCCCCTAGAGGATCTTGTTTCAGATGTCAAGGTGACCATTTCATTCGTGACTGTCCCCACCCACCATCTCCGAGTCAAGGACAGGCTATCACAATACAGGCTTTTTGTCCTGATTTGTGGCAAAGACCATCTCCCCAGAGATTGTCCAAGAAACCCCTCTAGTGCACCCAAGATTACACCCATCAATGTGGTAGGCTTAGTGGCAGATTCAAGTTCATGTAGTAGCAATGTGGCTCCTATACAAGTTGTCACTAGAGCACAAGCCTTAAAACAGGATAAACCAGCAGAACAATCAAAGTTGAGTGAATCAGGAGAACCTAGTAAGAGGAAAACAAGAACATGGAAGGATACCAGAGAGAAGGCCAATCGCAAGTGGAATAAAAAGTTATCGGAACTAGAAGAAAGCTTAAAAGAAGCGAAAACAAAAATAGAAGACATTGCATCTCAAAGCCCATCACATGCTGAAACTCCATCCAGTCCACCTCATCCCACCCCACCGCCCATTGTAAATAGACCGCAACCAGGGTCTGTTCTTGCAGATCCAACCCCAGAAGGCTTGGACATGATGTTCAAGGCATACCAGGCTCGACTTCAAGAAGGGCCTACAGCTGCAAACCTAGACAAGAGTTACCCTAGAGCGGATTTAGAGATTGAACGAATGAAAATGTGCATGAAAATGGTAGAACAAGCTCAAGCTATACTTGAGACTAGTCAAAAGTTCAATCAGACAAACTCTGTCAAACCAGATTTGCATTTCCAAGGGTTACTAGAAAGATTAGAGCAGTTGGTAAACAAACCACAAGTTTCTTTACCTCCACAGGCTCAACTAGTTATTGAGAGAGGAAGCTCACCACCAATGGAAGCTTATGTTCCTAATTCCACGGATGTTGGAATGCCTCCTTCAATTCAACAGTACTCTCAAGAGTTCTTGCGGGAAATACAAGAAGAGAAATGGGCCAAGGAGAAGGGTAACTCCCCTCCTATTCCTGAGATTGATGATCTTCATGATCAATTTCCCCAAGACATTCCATCTATTTACGGAGATGAAGCAGAACAACAAGAAGACAAAGGATTAGATTTTGAATCTAATACCTTAGAAGAACTGCCTCAATTTCCAGGCCCATGGGAATCTGAATCTCTTCAGATCAGAGCTCCCACAATACTGGTAAGACATGAAGACTCAGTGGTTCCAAGGAACACGGATGTCGTGAAGAACACTAAGGTTCAGTGTCATCTCGCTGTAGAAGAGTTGCTCAAAGCAAAACCTGAGCTATGGAATCATGTGAAGGATCAGGTTCCAGAACTTGATTCCAACATGCCAAAAGCAGGCTCTAAGCAAAGGGTACCAGAGATACCTCTAGACAAAATAGGGGACATGTGTGAGGGTGAAGAAGGTAATACTTATCTTCCAATCACTTACCAAGGTTACACAACCAAAGCAATCATAGATTCAGGTGCTGGTGTTGCCATTGCGACCACCTCCTTGTGGAAGCAATGGGGAAAACCCACATTAAGACCAACTAGAATGAAGCTTCAAATGGCCGACGGTCATTTTGAAAGACCTCTCGGATTGCTAGAAGGGATAACTCTAACCACTTGTGGTGTAGAGTTTGAGCACACATTTGCTATATGTGACTTTGAGAAAAATAATGTCTATGAGATGATCCTAGGAAGACCCTTCCTACGACAATTGCAAATAGTACAGGATTGGGGAACCAACTCCTTGTACTTGCAGCACTTAGGGGTCACTACCAAGGTCAATTTGAAGGATTACTCCTTCAGAGATGTACCACCCCTATAGTGGAATCCTATCCACAAAGCAAAAGAAGATATCTCTGTGCATTCTGAAAGTTCACCTGATCCATCATGGTTGCATGAAGATACTCATTTGTGGATGTGCAAGGTCGCAGAGGAAGAGGAAAAACGTTTAAAGGCAAGAGAAGAAGGAACTTTGCCAGGAGATAGACCAATTAAAGACCCAACCTATACACCGATGATCTTTCCAGATGAGGAATTTGAGTCTCATGGTTGGCCAAAAATCTTAGCCACCATGGACATTGCTGTCAATGAAGAACAATGGACACCTCATTGTGATGAGGAGGGTTATGATATCTCAGTGTTCATGTGTCAGCCCTTGCTAGAAGAATGTGACCCTAGTGATGTCATAGAAGAAGAAGAGAATGACGATGATATAGAGTCCATTGTGATGGATAGTTGCTTTAACTCAGAGCAGCACTATCTAGAAGATATAGGAGTGTTCACCCAGAAAGAAGAAGAACCTCTCACAAGTATTAAAACAGTAAATTCAAAGGAGGGGAGTGAGAGTAGTCAAAAGAAAAAGAAAAGAAAAGTAGTGAAACAAGAAGAGGAGGAATCATTGTTTGAAGTACCAGAAAACTTCAAGAAATATGAAGTTGACGACCGCAAAATTTTGGTACGAATGCCTAAGAGAGAGGCCATCATAGGAGAATCATATGATAATAAAGAAAAGACCAAGAAGATTGTAGTGACCATCGAAGAGAACAAAGAGAGATGCACATATATAGGAGATGACCTAAGTGCAAGAGAAGAAATGGAGCTTGTAGCTCTATTAAGGGAATATAGGGATGTGTTTGCGTGGCACTATAGAGACTTGAAAGGGGTAGATCCAAGAATTTGCTCTCATACTATCCCCATGACTGCTGATGCCAAGCCCACCAAACAGAAGCCCTACACATATAATGACACTTATGCAGCCAAGATAAAAGAAGAAATTGATAGGCTAATTGAAGCTGGGTTTATCTATGAGATTGAGCATACTGAATGGGTCTCCCCCATTGTAGTGGTGCCCAAGAAGAACGGGAAGTTGCGAGTGTGTATTAACCTTAAAAAAGTTAATGTCGCTACTATCAGAGATAGTTATCCACTTCCAATCACAGAACACCTTTTGGAGCGTGTTGCAGGCAAGGAAGTTTATAGCTTCCTTGATGGGTTTTCAGGTTACAATCAAGTAGCCATTGCCCCAGAAGATCAACACAAAATGGCTTTTGCTACAGAGTGGGGAATCTTTGCATTTCGTGTGATGCCATTTGGGCTCACCAATGCACCTGCAACATTCCAAAGGCTCATGTGTCAGGTCTTCAAAGAGTTCTTGCGAAAGAGCTTAGAAGTGTATGTGGACGATTTATGTGCTCATTCCCAAGAAAGAAGGTTTCACATCCCTGAGCTCAGACAAATCTTCAACAAGTGTAGAGAATATCGAGTGTGTCTGAACCCAGAAAAGTGTGTGTTCATGGTGCGTCAAGGTAAAATCTTAGGTCATATTGTTTCTAAGAATGGAATCTCAACAGATGAAGATAAGGTACGAGCCATAGCGAAGCTACCAAGGCCAAGGAATGTTAAAGAGGTACAAGCCTTTATGGGCCATTGTGGATATTACCGTAGGTTTATCCACATGTACGCGATCATAGCTAGACCCCTTTATGCCTTGCTGTCTAATTTTGAGTGGAACAATGAATGCGAGAATTCTTTCAATGAACTGAAGAAACGTTTGTGCACAGCACCAATACTGACCACTCCTGATTGGAATAAACCATTCCATGTCCATGTGGATGCATCCAATCATGCCATCGGATGTGTGCTTGAACAACCCAAAAGTGAACGAAACTTAGATTTGCCCATAGCATATGCTAGTAGACAGCTCACTGCAACTGAACGGAACTATACCACAACTGAGAGAGAGGGCTTAGGCATGGTATATGCTGTGAAGAAGTTTAGACACTATTTATTGGCCAACAAGTTCAAGTTTTTCACTAATCATCAAGCTTTGTTATATTTGGTCAATAAACCTTGCAATACGGGACGCTTAGTAAGATGGTTCCTCTTACTAATGGAGTATGACTTTGAAGTTGTTGTCAGGAAAGGTAGAACCCACCTTCGGGCAGATCACCTTTCTCGCATCACTTCAGGTGAGTCACCGCAAGGAGTGTCTGACGAATTACCCGATGCTTATCTGTTCAATTTAGAATTTGTTCCTAAATGGGCAAATAAGTTGGTACCAATCCTAACCTTTGGCCCTGCAAATAAGAATGTGAAAACATCACAAGAAGAAATTGTAAAATCACAAAAATATCACATATTAGCAGGAAGCATGTACAAACAAGATACTGAAGGTGTATTAGCTTGTTGTGTGGAGGATGATGAACATAGTAGTTGGTTGCAACAAGCCCATGAAGGAATGCTAGGAAATCACTATTCTAAACAACGAACATTGCAGAATTTGAACGTTTAGGGGTGTATTGGCCTAGCATGGACAAAGAAATACATGAGTGGATCAAGAATTGTCCAATGTGTAGAGAGAGACCACCAGTGGAGCATGCGACCCTTTATCAAGTATCATTAATTCCAGATTGGAGTGCTCCATTGGTAGAGTTTATGAGATCGGGAAGATTACCCAAAGAGGCCAGTCTAGCAAGAAGACGAAATATGGAGCAAGAGGCTCAAGGCTATGCCTTAGTAGGAGAGAACCTATACCGAAGAGGCAAAGATGGTTACTTAAGACTGTGCATTCATGAATCTGACTATTTAAAGGTCTTAGAAACTACACACAGTGGTGCTGCAGGTGGACATTTTGGTCCTGACCGAGTGATCAAGACCATTCTATTCTCAGGACTGTGGTGGCCCACTCTTCATATGGATGCACATACCTATGTGAAGAAATGTGACACATGTCAACATGCACAATATCCAGTTAGAAAAGACGAGATGCCCTTGAGGCCAATGATGGGAGGGCGTGCATTTTCCAAGTAGGGGCATAGACTTCATAGGTCCTATTAACCCCCCAGCTAGAAACTCCCATGCAGAATATATTATTGTAGCCACAGATTACCTTACAAAGTGGGTAGAAGTGAAAGCCACAACAAAGAATGATGCTCAGACTACGGCTAAGTTCTTATTCGAGAATGTGTTCAGGAGATATGGACTACCAATAGAGTTGGTGAGCGATAGAGGCACACAATTCTTGAATGAAGTCATTGAAAATCTTCTCCAAGAATTCTTGGTGATACACAAGAAATCTGCCCCCTATCACTCACAAGCTAACGGACAAGCCGCGAGTACCAATAAGATCCTTTGTAACGTATTGACAAAATTGGTAAATAATAAACGCTCTGATTGGGACAAACAACTTCATCATGTTGTTTGGGCTTATCGAGTTGCCTACAAAACGGTACTCAATGCCACCCCATTTCAGATGGTCTTTGGACAGAATGCGGTGCTACCACTGGATTTCTTAATCCCTGCTTTAAAAGTAGCACAAGAGCATGAGTGGAATGGACATGAAATGTCATCTAGGATCTTTGATCTAGAACGCTTAGGTGAGACAAGGCTATGAGCGGCTGCAAGCATCTACGCTGCAAAGAAAAGGCAAAAGGCATACTTCGATGCACACATTAAGGATAAGGGACTGAAAGAAGGAGATCTAGTGTTGGTTTACACACTAAAACAACATGCCCGTAAGTTGGAAAAACGAGGATATGGACCCATGATCATTAACAGAATTTCCACTAGCGGCGCGGTTCAATTGGCTACTTTAGAAGGTGATATCTTGCCAAACTATATTAGTGGTTGTAGAGTCAAGTTATATCAAGAACCTCTTACAGAGGACATGCTAATGAGACTCAACACTGCTAAGAAACGAAAAGAAGAAGAGTTAAGAGTGAGAGAAGAAGCACAGGCAGAGGCCAGAGAGCGTATTAGGCGAAATAAGTTAAGGTGATTAGGCCTAGATGTCAACTCAAAAGCCCCAAAATATCACATGGATATGTGCCAAAAGTCAGGCATAGCGACTTCTCAAGTCATTGACCGAAGACCCTTTGTGACCATAGAGATAGGACAAGGGAAGGGTGCAAGAACGGTGAAAGCATTGATTGACTCAGGTGCAGCAAGTAGTGCAGTTAGACTTTCCTACTGCCAAGACTTGCAGTTGAACATCAATCCCATAGAAGCTTATCTCATAGGATTGGGAGGTGTGGAAACCCCTTGTATGGGCGAGGTGGAACTTCCCATCTACCTTCAAGATGTTCCAATGAAAGTCAAAGCGCTAGTGTGTCAAGATGAGAACCTTACAGAACCACTTATCTTAGGACAAGATTGGATTTATGACAATGCAGTCAACTTAAACCTAAGAAGTCAACTTCTTCAAGTTTGGGTCTAGGGACAATGCTTTACATTAGAACTAGAAAATGGCATGCTCACAAATCCAGATGTCACATCTTGTAGTTCTTCTAAGACTAATCATATGGAAGACGATGTTGTATGTGTCGGAAGCTCTATGATGCAGAAGGAGTCAATCGTGGAAGAACAGGTTTGAAGGGGGGTGGATCTTTCTTCTTCTCCAAAGAATCAAGTAGCCATAGTAGTGAGTCCACCACACAAGCAAACACAACCTCACGATAACTGCTACATCAAATAGAAAGACACCATTCGATAAGAAAGTAGTCCCGAACATGAAGCAGATCTGGGTACGCAAAGGAGAACAACCACCAGCCTTGCCCCCACAATTCCCATCTAGGCAAGCCAACCAGGCCAGAAGACGAAGGAAGCACCTCGGACAAGCTCAATCACAAGGTATCCAACAAGTTTGGGTGCCTAAGAAGTTAGCTGCAGCTCAACAAGGGCAATTACAGATGTGGGTACCTAAGAAGCTCTTACATCTACAACAACCTATGTTCTCCCACATGTGAAAGGTCTCAACAAAGAAGCCAAAAGGAGAAGAGGGTAAGAACCATGTACAGAGACCGAAAGGAGATCAAATCAGCTCTTCAACAATAGCAGGAAGACGTGCAAAAAGGATATGGGTTTGGAAGCCAAAAGTACAAGTAGCCTCCATCGAACCAAAGCGCCAACCACACTGGATACCACAGTTCAGAAAGCATCCAACGAGGAAGACGCCTGAAGTAATCTCTACAGTGCCAAATGCTGTTCTAAAATGGGTCCCTATCAAGAGGAAGGATCAGTGGTCATCTCAAGATCCAATGGATACCTCCAACAAAGATGACATCAACATCTGCAGGTGACATCAGGCCTCGACGAGCGACAACCATGTGCCCCTTGCACAACCCTATCTTTTGCACCATTCAGGTCATGCATTTCCAAAGTATGCATTAATATGGGGCCACATTACACGGCTGTGCATAGACACACTTGAGAATCCCAGGCACAAGAGCACATTGACATATGTCAAAGATTTTTATTGATTGATACTAAATTATGTCTTCTTGTTTTGTGATATTGTTCCTAAAAAAAAAAAAAAGAAAGAAAGAGAGGAAGAACTTGTTCCCAGGTTTGGCTCATGAAACATGAATGAGACATGCTTAGTTGAAGATGGAACTATTGATTACTGGGCATTTATCAGTTGGGATAGAAGTGTGTCTCGGCTAGCAGATGATATTATTGCTGCCTTAGCTGGTAGATGGAAAGCACGTGGCATGAACATGGCATCTATAACTATGATTTTCTCTTCCCATGGTAGGAATGAAGAGCTTGAAGGTTCGCAACTTGAGTGATGCTTAACTACTTCATGTACGAGAGCATCCAAGGAGATATCTGCAAAGGGTAGTTCTGGAGGAGAAGACTCCTGCGTATGGTGAGCTAAAGAGAATATGTGAAACTCAGCTTGATGTAGTTACCCAATGTTGTTTGCCAAAGAATATAAAGAAATTCAATTCTCAGTATTTGGCAAATGTTGCTTTGAAAAGAGGAGAGAGGATCAACCACTCAAAAGATCTCATCAGTGGACCATCAACATGGACATTCATCAACAATGTTCCATCCCATAGGCCGAGTGTACAACACGAAGAGATGAACATCAATCAACCTTCTCCATGGTAAGTATCTTTACTCTGGCAACACCATAACCATGATAGATTAGGAAACCTCTTCATCAGCATACCCTTGGGCACTTAGCTCAAGACCCGCAATTTTTGCACCATACTTCTTCCAATGCATTTTCCAAGTAAGCATTCATAGGGCTACATTACAAGGCCGTGCACAAGGCACATATTTCCCTCAACCCATGCACGAACACACTTACCCATCACTCAATATGGGTTAGGAGTACTTGGCATGACTACTATGAACATCAACTGTGGAAGATCTAGAAAACATCCACAGAGACTCACAACTACACAGTCATGTTGGAATCCCAGGAAGAAGCATATATCAAGAGACTACAACTTGCAAAGACTCGCAGTGCTAGATGAAGAACCAGACACATCTGGAAGTCAGACGACTTTTGTTCAGACAGACAGGACGCTCCCTCTCAAGGCACTACTTGGAACAACCACTACAACAAGGGTCTATCAGGGATGACAGACTCGAGAGGGGGGGAGTGTTGAAGCTCAAAGTCAAGGACAAAGCATGGAAGCACATCAAAAGGTGGACACACAAGGAAAGGGGGCAAGTAGGGAGCTCCATGAAGCGTATGTCAAATTTTCAGATGAATCCCCTACAAAAATAGTGATTTTCATCACTAAAAACCATTGTAAATACCATTATCTATTTTTATAACTCCATTTTGTTCAAGCTGAGGAGTCCTCGAGCTTGAGGAGTATTAGAAGTACCATCGTACCAATTTTCATAATTTTTAGACTTCGTTTGAGCCCTCAAATAAGCCCTGGAACCTAATTTTTAACTAGGCCGGACACTAGGTCTGAACAGGGCCAAAACTAGTCAAAAAACTATAAAAACTAGTCAAAAGAGCTAGAGAGCTCATTTTTGGGGTTAGCTGGTTAGAGAATAGAACTTTTGTAAGAGAACTCTTTTGCAATCTAAGCTTTCCATTGTTCCACTCTTTGATCTTACTTTGTGCACGTGTGTGTGTATGTGTGTGCATGTTTGTGTGCTTTCACTCACGCACTTGTGCCTTCACTTGCTCGTGGTCTTCATACTGGTCCTCACGTCTCCGCGGATTGACAAGTAAAGGAGGTGGTGCTTACGCTCGAGCTACAATGATGTAAAGAAATACATGTGAGAGTCATTAGAAGACAAGTGTCATAGAGATAGATGTGAAGAGAGTCATCTTCAGAAAATAGCAACAAGTATTTCGTAGATTTCTCTCAGTCTGAACACGTGGATCAAAAATCCTTTTGTACACATCTAATCTGGAAGCTAATGAAGTTATGTTCAAAGTTTCATAATCTAGTTCCTTTCATGCTATGAGTATGATTAATAGGAACATGTGTATGTAAAGTCTGTAGCTAGATCTCTCAGAGTCGCGCACTTTTTCGTGTCAATGTTTTGCTTAGATCTCAGTGTACAGTGTAAAGTTTTTGATGAGTGAGCATTCAAAATCTAAGTTAGAAGGTAAGGAAGCTATGGCTAAAAGCATTTAGTAAAATGGGATCTGTGCTATGAGAAATCAATCTTAGAAGTTACCTATGTCAAAGTCGCTTGTTCAGGAAGATAGTTTCTGACATACTTTTGATCTTAAGGATCAAATTAAAGATTTAATTATTCTTTTGAAGAACTAATGGTTGACATGATTGCGTGAAGGTAGTCTGGAGACATGTGCATCATTGGTTTGAAGAAATCTAAAGATATGTGCAGGTAATGAAGTCAATTTCTAAAGCAGACTTTCTGAAGAAGGAATTTCTTCACTCAGAGAAGTATTAGTGAAAGTTTTGATAAAGGAAGACAATATTTGTGTAAAGTTTGATCCACAACTGATATAGAAGTGTTCTTCGATCAGTATAGATCAGACCTTTGGAGATTAAGAGGTCTCCAACAGTGGCATCAGAGTTGAAGGTGCAATACAAGTGAAGTAAAGGCATTGAAAGTCCCGACTGTTGTAGATATTGAAGTTCCTTCTAATTGAAGGTGGACAAGGACAAATTCTTGAAGATAACCTTCAAAAGTACAAATTACGAGTTCAAAGAATCAAGGAAGATTAAAGCTTCATATCAAAGGTACACTCTATTATCATAAATCATAGTAATTGCAGACACAGAAGATCAAAGATGGGAGAAAGCTTGCAGATTGATAAGCTAGATAGGGAGAACTATCCAGCTTGGTCCATGAGGATGGAGGCACACCTCATGAGAAAAGATTTGATGGCATTCAATACAGGAGAAGAAGAAAATCCTGAGTTTGAAGATCCTAGTGTTCCAACTAGGGAGGAACTTGCAGGTTTGAAGAATTGGATGAGAAAGGATGCTCAAGCTAGGAGCATCATTTACATGGCTGTAAATGATTATCTTCTACCTCACATCAGAGGATTAGAAAGTGCAACAGATGTGTGGAATGCTTTGGAAGAGCATTTCCAAAACACAACCAAGTCTAGGAAGTCCTCATTATGGGCAGAGTTTACAACTTTCAAGAAGAAGAGTTCACAATCAATTTATGATTATGTGGCAAGGATGAAGGATATTGCAGATAGCTTGGGAGCAGTAGATGAAGACATTGAAGAGGATAAGTTGGTAAGGAAAATACTTACAGGTCTAAGAGGAGATGAGAAGTGGAAGCCTTTCACATTGTCCATAGAATTGTCACTTGATCACTTTACTCCTGACCTTAATCAATTGCTAGGACACATGCTAACTTTTGAGCAGGACATTAAAGGAGACAATGATAGGAGTGCAAGTCAAGATATGTACTCCAAGGACAAGAAAAAGAATGGCAAAGGGAAGCAGTCAACTGATGATGAAGGAATTTCAAGTCAAGCTAACTTTACAAAAGGAAAGATGAATTTCAGAGGTAAAGGAAGAGGAGGCAAGAACAAAGATAATACTAAAGCTTGTTGGATTTGTGGCAGAACCAATCATTTGGCAAATGATTGTTGGTATAACAATCAAAATGGTGGAAGCAGTAACCAGAGCTTCAATCAAAGAGGTAGAGCAGGCAGAAACCAAAGAGGCAACTTTAGAGGAAGAGGTGGTAGGACATCATATGCTAGAGGAGGTGGAAGAAGTTTTCAATCTCAGTCCTACAACAACAATTATTATAATTATGCATCATATCAAAAGGATGACATGAGTCTCATATTGAATGCAACTCATGAAGCAGTAGGAGAAGATCAAAGGGTGTTTTATATTGACTCAGGATGTAGCAATCATCTGAGTGGAAATATATCATTGATGACTGACATGGAAGCAAAGGTGAATGGACATACAGTTCAAACAGGTGACAACACTAAGCATAAGGTGGAAAGCATTGGATCAGTGAAGACAAAGAATGGAAGTACACTCTTGAGCAAGGTACTTTATGTTCCTACTATTCCTAAAAAATTGATAAGTGTAGGGCCAATTGTGGAGAAGGGATATGAAGTCAGATTCACAAATGATGGTGTTTATGTGCAAGATCCAAATCAGGGGTATAGAAACATCATTTCTGGTAAAAAGGAAGGAAGGTTGTTTACTCTCAAAGTCCAAGGTAATGTGGGACATGCTTTATTTACTTATGGAAGTCAAAAGATGTCTGAGTTAGACCTATGGCATAAAAGGCTAGGTCATTTTAATGAGAGAGCCATAAAGGAAATGTCAAGAAATGATGTGGTGCTTGGTTTTCCAAATGTTGAAGGGCAACACATGGTGTACAAGTGTGAAGCTTGTCAATTAGGTAAAGCACACAAAAGTTCATACAATAAATTAGGATATAAGTATTCAAATATGCTTGAATTGATTCATACAGATGTGTGGGGTCCTTCAAGGGACTATAGCATAAATGGATCCAGATATTATGTGTTGTTTGTTGATGATGCAACCAGATGGATTACTTTATATGTAATCAAGGATAAATCAGAAGTGTTCAAGACATTCAAGCATTATCATGCTTATGCAGAAAGGATTACAGGACAAAAGCTCAAGAGGTTGAGATCAGATGGAGGGGGAGAGTATTTCTCTAAAGAGTTTGATGATTATTTGTGGAATGCAGGTATAAAAAGAGAAGTAACTTACAGGTACTCCCCTCAACAAAATGGAATTGCAGAAAGAAGAAATAGAACTCTTGTAGAATTTGCAAGAGCAAAGATTAAGGAAAAGACTTGTCCAAACTGTTTATGGGCAGAAGCTATCAACACTGCAACATACCTTGTGAATAGGTTACCTTGTAAAGCTTTGGATGGAAGAACTCCTTATGAAGCATGGTGGGGTAAGAAACCTACTCTTGATCATTGTAAGGTATTTGGATATAACTTATGTTCCTTCACAATTGAGACATAAGTTAGAACCCAAAGCAGAGAAGTATGTGTTTATTGGGTATGATGATAGACAGATGGTTTATAGATTGTGGAGTCCATCCACAAAGCAATTTCTTGTTACCAAAGATGTTACATTTGATGAGCAAAGCACATGGTATACAGGTTCAACAAATGAGTATGCAGATGTTAAAGAAATACAACGGAAAGGGAAGAAAAAAGTAAGTGTGTATGAAGAAGATATTGATGATGTTGATTATAAAAGTAAATTGCAGGATAATGTTGAAGATGGGCCCAGATTTGATCTAGAATCAAATGTGGCTGAGACTTCAAGAAGTGCGGAGATCAGAAGATCTTTGAGAGAAAGAAAAGAGCCTATCAGGTATAGCTATGATACATCTTTCTTAACAACAAAAGATTATGCTTACATTGTGAAGACAGAAGAGGATCCAATCACATATGAAGAAGCTAAAGGTAAACGGAATTGGGAGGAGGCAATGCAAGAAGAGTATGATGCTCTACTTGAAAATGAAACATGGGAGTTGGTGCCAAGACCAAAGAATTAGAAGGTCATTGGATGTAAGTGGGTGTATAAAACAAAAAGGTTTGCAAATGGTAAAGTGTCTAGATACAAGGCTAGAATTGTGGTCAAAGGTTATGCCCAAACTTATGGGGTAGATTATGATGAAACCTTTAGTCGTGTTGCTAAGATGTCTACAATTAGATCATTGATTGCTATTGCTGCTTGTAAAGGATGGAAGTTATCACAATTAGATGTGAAGAATGCATTCCTGAATGGATACATTGCAGATGAAGTGTACATGGAGCAACCAGAAGGCTTCATGGATTCAATTGGATCAGATTATGTGTGTAAGCTCAAGAGAGCTTTGTATGGATTGAAGCACGCCCCAAGAGCATGGAATTACAGGCTTGTTAAGTTCTTGAATGAATGTGGATTTCAAGCATCAAAGGAAGATAATAGCTTGCTAGTGAAGGCAAGTGAAAATGGATACATATACATGTGTATTTATGTTGATGATATTATTGTCACAGGTATAGATGCTCAAGGAATCAATGAGCTTAAGAAACAAATAGAGAAGGAGTTTAAGATAAGTGATTTGGGAAACTTATCTTATTTCTTAGGAATGCAGATTGTATATACTCAACATGGAGTATATGTTACACAAGAGAGATACTTGAAGAATCTTCTGGTCAAGTTCAACATGGAGGATTGCAAGTCTTCGACCACACCATTGGAGGTAAATCATAAATTGAGCAGGTATGGAGGTGAAGAGTTTAATGACATGAAGAAATATCAGAGTTTGGTAGGTAGTTTAATCTATACTACCTTGACAAGGCCAAATCTATCATATGCTATAGGTGTGTTATCACAATTTATGCATTGTCCAAAGAAGACTCATTGGATTGTAGCTCAAAGGGTAATCAGATATATCAAAGGAACCCTAAGTGAAGGTCTGTATTATGGTTTTACTTCTGATACAAGAATCAAAGTGTTTGGTGATGCAGATTGGGCAGGTGATTCAGATGATAGAAGGTCTACTCATGGGTGTCTCTGTTATATTGGAGATAAATTAGTTTCTTGGTGCTCAAAGAAGCAACATGTAGTTTCTTTGTCATCCACAAAAGCTGAGTATAAAGGAACCGTAGAGTTTGCAAAGGAATAATATGGTTAAAGACCTTATTGAAGAGTTTTGGAACTGATCAGAGTACTCCAATTATTTTTGGAGACAATATGAGTTCATTGTATTTGGCAGCTAATCCTGTTTTTCATGCCAGGACTAAGCATACAGAGATTCAGTATCATTTCTTGAGGGAAAAGGTACTAGATAAAGAGATTGAAGTGTTGTATACTCCAACAAAAGAACAAATTGCAGATATGTTAACAAAAAGCTTGGATGGACCTAAGCTACAGAGATTCAAAGAGATGGCAGGAGTGAAGAAAAATGGAATAATCACAATTAGTGATTGAGGGGGAGCTGTTGGAACTAAACAATCACAAATTGATGATTACAAAGAGCTTGAAGCATCATGATCAAATTGAAGTGGAAAAAGACACTTGAGAAAGTGAAGGGATCTTAGAAGTGAAGCTTGTATACATATGTAAATTACAGTTGGAAATTTTTGTAATTTGAGTACAGATAATCCTTAGGATGATAAGGAGTAATGTAATAGATGTGGGATAAGTCTAGAACCATATGTATATAAGTCAATGATGTAAAGAAATACATGTGAGAGTCATTAGAAGACAAGTGTCATGGAGATAGATGTGAAGAGAGTCATCTTCAGAAAGTAGCGACGAGTATTTCATAGATTTCTCTCAGTCTGATCATGTGGATCAAAAATCCTTTTGTACACATCTAATCTGGAAGCTAATGAAACTATGTTCAAAGTTTCATAATCTAATTCCTTTCATGCTGGGAGTATGATCAATAGGAACATGTGTATGTAAAGTCTGCAGATAGATCTCTCAGAGTCGCGCACTTTTTCGTGTCAATGTTTTGCTTAGGTAAGGAAGTTATGGCTAAAAGCATTTAGTAAAACGGGATCTGTGCGTGAGAAATCAATCTTAAAAGTTACCTATGTCAAAGTCGCTTGTTCAAGAAGAAAGTTTTTGACATACTTTTGATGTTAAGGATCAAATTAAAGTTTTAATGATTCTTTTGAAGAACTAATGGTTGACATGATTGCGCAAAGATAGTGTGGAGACATGTGCATCATTAGTTTGAAGAAATCTGAAGATATGTGCAGATAATGAAGTCAATTTCTAAAGTAGAGTTTCTGAAGAAGGAATTTCTTCACTCAGAGAAGTACTAGTGAAAGTTTTGATAAAGCAAGACAATATTTGTGTAAATTTTGATCCATAACTGATATAGAAGTGTTCTTAGATCAGTATAGATCAGACCTTTGGAGATTAAGAGGTCTCCAACAGTGGTGGCATCAGTGTACTGTAGAGGGGGGGGGGGGGGGGGGGGGGGGTTCCTATGGCTCTTCTCCAAACTCCTTTTGCTCCATGCTCTAGCTTCAACAGAGACCTCTGACGTCGGCTGACGACAACAATGATCTAAAACCATGAGGAAGAAGATGATATCATGCCAAAAAGTACAAAAAATGCATGCAAAAAAACTACAAAAAGCTCCTAGGCTCTGATACCAATTGTAAGAAAAGACTTGAATGATGTGTGTGTGACTCTCCTCCCATCCATATATACCCTCTTGTATTCTAATAATAGCAATGATCTGGAATGGTCTAGTGCCACCATGTGTCCATCATGCAACACTCATCCCCATTACTACCGAATACCTTAGGATATCCCCCGAGCTTGGGACCTTGGCTAGCTGGCCCTTGTCCCTCACACACATAGAATGATCCCTATGGACCAATTTCATGATCCGTGTGGATCAATGTTTGACATACTACCTATGAAAGCTTTATTTGTAACACGCATGGACTAATCTTCTTGTAACAAAGCAAAGTCTAAGTCCTCGAACATTAAAGCATTTGGATTGTTTTTCATCACCAATCAAAGAGTAAAAGCAAAAATCTTATATGAATCTAGAAGATCGTTAATAACAATTTTCATAGGTGAACTATGTGGCATGATTTCATCAGCAAAAATCAATTGCTCCTTCAAATCTTTGATCTTTATCAAAAAACTTTACATAGAATCTCCTTTATTCATACACTCACCCTCCAACTATTTTTGGAGGTAAGCACCACAAGCCTCATTTCTTTCTTGGTACAATGTTGTAAAAGTATCCCAGGCATCTTTTGTTGTCTTGCAAGAGCAATTATGAATAATATTGGCATCTTTGATAGACATACAATGCATGTCTATGTGCATTTGTTCCATTCATCAAAGTTTCTCTGAAATATATGCAAGAAGAGCCAAAGCACAACTAGGAAATTGAAGATCCTCATCTTCAACGTTGTATACATCACCTTGAATAATTGTATTTGTAAGTGTAGTAGGACATTTTTCAACACCTTGCACAATATTCCACAACCCTTTTGCTACCAATATATTACGCATCATATATACCCACAATGGGTAATTAGCATCATCCGTCTTATCCTCAACAATCAAGATATGGAATACATCATTGCTTTCAGCCATGGCCAATAACTAAATACCCTCATGCAAAAAAAATGATTGTTTCTCAAAAATTTGAACAAAAAAACCCTAATGAGCTCCGCAAAACTTGTAGCAGGCTTTGAAGTGCTTGTACTAACAAACCAAAACATATCGACACACTCAACGAAGCTTTTTAGAATTCCTAATTGCCTTGAGTATGCTCAATAATTTTCATGTGATTTTGCAATTGTGATTGGAGGGGTATCGACAATGCCCTAGATGGAGTGGCAACATGCTCTATTACAAATTTAGAATTTGAGGTCTACAAAAGCATTCAAACACCACAAGGAAAAAGAAGAACCTTGGAACATAGGGTTATAGGCATATATACAAGCCGGGAGAAAAAGAAACCTCCTAGAGGGTAAACAGTGCTCCAATGGTCCTAAATGTGTTCACATACATCACTAATGTAAAAAGCCTATTGTTGATGGCCGCCCCTTTCTAGGTTAGGTCCCATTCTTGTAGCGCACTTGGCCTCCAGGCCATTGACTTGGGAATAGCCATGTGCAACAAGTCTACCTTTGTACTTCTCTAAAGTACCATCTGCCTTGTATTTTAGCTTCTAGATCCACTTGATGCCAATGAACTTCTGCTTTGGAGGTCGCTCCACTAGCTCCTAAGTTCCATTCTTCATAATATTATTGTATTCTGTTTGCATAGCCGCTCTCCAGTTCGGATTTTTGAGTGCTTCTTCCACACTTGTCGGCTCCTTTGTTTGTTTGCCAATAATCTTAGTCATCAATGCTAAGTTTACAATATGGGCTTCCGTTCATCTCTGTTCCTCTATTCTTTGTGATTGCCTTGGACCATCTGCAATCTATTCAATTGATTGTGGAATGGGATTTGTGGAATCATAGAGCTGCCTTACCCATTGTGGTAATGGATTTTCCACTTGAGTGATAGTCGTTTGATGACTTACAGTCTCATCATCCAAGGATGATGCTTCCTTATCTTTTGTAGAAGGGCTAGCTCTTAGGTGAGGTTCATAGTGGACTACTTCTTTGTCTGATGATAGTGGAAGCTTTCTTTTCTTTTTCCACCACATGTGGCTACTCCTCCTTGAACACCACATCGCGACTCGCTATGATCTTCTTTGCTTCCGGGTCATAAAGCTCATAAGATTTCTTCTCTTCACTCTACCCTAAGAAGATATAGTTGGTGCTTTTTGGTTGAAGCTTGTTTCTTTCTTTGTCCGCAATGTGTACATAATACTCACTTCCAAACACCTTGAAATGGGAAACAGAAGGCTCAAACCTTGGTGGATAAATTTGGAGACAACATCGAGCTAGCCATTGGAGAGATGGTGGATAGATTCTAGAGATAAAGTGGTGTTGCAAAACCCTACTTCACACCAGCCAAGAACAAGTTGTGGAGAGTGTAGTATGCCCTTTTAGGTTCCTATTGATCATAAATAATCACCTATCTGATTTGGAACATGATCCTCTAATCAATGGATCAAGAAAAATAAGTAGAAAGTTGAACTAAGATCATAGACTTGCTATTTTAGTCTCTCCTCATGTTCAGTAGAATGAACAATGCTCTCAACCTGCTAGTAATAGCCAAATTCCTTTTGGTGGTATCTAGTTAACTTAGATAGCTACCAATCATGATTTATTTCAATAAAAAAGATGGACTACACACTAAGAATGTTACTTATCAAGTTAGAGGACTTGCCTGATATTTTCACGGTGCTTCAGTGTGCAGACCAGAGAGTAAAGACATGAAGATACCTCATGATTGAAGATGGCAATGAAAATGAAACTTTGTACCTATTAAGTAGATAGTATCATGATTCAATATCACTTTAAATCACATTAATTGATCAACCATGCATTGAGAACAAGCTCTGAGAAGCTCACTGTTTTGAGATTATCATAGCAGAGAAGTGAAGTAGAGACATGATCAATGTGTATGTATTAAATCACATAATAGTACAATGGCATTGGAAATGTTCAATTGCACAATGTGAGGGTAGTGAAGGAGCTATGGAATGATCTCACTAATCACAAGGTATCCCTCTCAAATGATCTTCTAGTCAGGCTCTACCACGTGAGTCTTTTGATCCACTTTTATAGTTGAGATTGGAGCCAAGCTTTGAATTCAAATTCAAATTCTTACCATAAAGTGAGTCCTAAACCATAGGATTTATTCTCTCATCAATCATCTGCCAAGTAACTTGAGAATTCCTCCTAAGTCCTCATGAGAGTAGTGCATTAAGCATAGGAGCTTTTACAAGGATAAAAGGTAAAGTGACTTTTACAGGGGAGTGATCATATGTGACTATATGAAATACATGTTAGTTATCCAAGTATGTAGGCTTGGATTCTTTTGCACCAACAGCTCCTCCTCAAGCCTATCATGCTTGATCTTCAATCTTCCATTTATTTCCTGCAAACCAATCATCATCTTGAACCTGTTCACCTTAGTTCCATCCAAGGATTTTGTGAGCATATCTGCACATTGCAAATGAGTTGATACATATGACAATTGGATGTCCTTGCTAAGTAATTTCTCTCTTACATAATGATAATGCACTATGTGCTTAGTCCTTGCATGATATAGAGGATTAGCAGCCAAATGAAGTGAAGTAGTGTTATCTCCAAAAATCATTGGAGTATAAGAATGTAACCCCAAATCTATATAGAGTAGTTTGAGCCACATGGCCTCTTGTGTTGCATTTGCCAAGCCTCTATATTATGCCTCTGTAGGTGACAATGCCACAGTTGGTTGCTTCTTTGATGACCATGATATTAGCTTAGATCCTACAAAAGATAAGTAGCTAGAAGTGCTCCTCCCATCATCCTTGAAGCCAGTCCAATCTGCACCAAAACACATCTTGATATCTAAATCAAAAGTAAATGGATAAAATAGCCCTTCATTTATGGTACACTTCAAATATTTTTGGATCCTCTTAGCAGCTTCCAAGTGTGGTTTTCTTAGTGTATTCATAAAATAGCTTAATGTACTTACTCCATAACATATGTCCACTCTTGTTAGGGTTGCATAGTTGAGGCTCCCAACAAGTTTTTGGTAACCTATAATATCTTCAAGGAGTTCTCCCTCATGAGAATTAAGTTTGTGATTGAGTTCCATAGGTGTACATGCAATTTTGGTGTTCTCCATCTTGAATTTTTCCAGCATATCATGAATGTCTTTTCTTTGAGTAATAAAGATTCCAGAATCTATATACACAAGTTCTAATCCAAGAAAGTATGTTAAAAAACCCAGGTCACTGATCTTTAACTCTTCCATCATCTGAGACTTGATTTTCTTGATGCCATTGGCATCATTACCTGAAATGATAATGTCATCCACATAGACACATAAGTAGATAACTTTTGAGTTAGTCTTCTTTATGAATAAAGAAGAATCTGCTTTGCTAGCAACAAATCCTTGATCCTATAAATATGTGACAAGTCTATGGTTCCAAGCTCTAGGAGCTTGCTTTAGACCATGAAGTGCTTTCCTTAGCTTGCATACATAACCTAGTTTGTCCTTGTCCTCATACACTGGTGGTTGACCCATGTAAACTTCTTCTAAGATCCATCCATAGGGGAATGCATTCTTAACATCTAACTGATATAGGTTCCAATTCTTTGAAGCAGCAACACTTATCAAAATCCTGATGGTTGGCATCTTAGCCACAAGTGAAAAAGTCTCCTCACAATCCACTCCATGGGTTTGAGCAAACCCCTTTGCCACTAGCCTTGCTTTGTACCTGTTTATAGAATCATCTGAATTCTTCTTGATTTTATATATCCACTTGGATCCTATTACCTTTATACTTAGCTTCTTGGGAACCAAATCCCGTGTTGTTCTCCTCAAGTGCTTGAATTTCTTCCTGCATGGCTTCTGTCCATTCTTTCTTATTATTGGCTTCTTCAAATGAAGAGGGTTCTTCTATCATAGAGTCTTTAGTCATGTACACAGAATGCTTGGTGACTAGTGATGTATCATAGCCATACCTTATGGGTTTTTTACTCTCCCTTTGAGATCTTCTGAGTGCTTCATAGCCATACCAATTGCTCGAACTTGATCTTGCCTTTTTACTTCCAATCAGTGCAGTCAATCTGTTCTTCATCCTCTAAATTGACAACTTTTGGTATTTGTTGATCTTCTTGAGTGAGAGTTAGAAACTCACTTTCCAAGTCATAAGGTAACTTATCTTCCTACAATCATCTTCAAACCATGAATTATTTTCATCAAACACCACATCCCTACTAACTATAAATCCTTTGTTAGTGGGATTGTACAACCTATATCCCTTTTGGTTTTGGTCATAGCCAATGAATATACGCTTTTCAGCTTTTGGATCAAGCTTCCCTCTAATCTATGAGGGTATATGTGCATGAGCAATGCACACAAAGATTTTACAATGGTCCAATGAGGGTCTCCTACCATTCCATGCCTCATAGGGTGTCATTCCATCCAAGGATTTAGATGGGAGCCTGTTAATCAAGTATGTGGATGTGGAAACAACCTCTGTCCATAGGTAAATTTGGTAGTTTCTTTTCATTCAACATTGATCTTGCAGCCTCTACTATCATTATGTTCCTCCTCTTTGCCACTTCATTTAGTTCAAGAGTGTATCTTGTTGTGACTTCTCTCTTTATACCTCTGTCCTATAAGAATGATTCAAATTCATATGAGAAATGCTCACCTCCTCCATCAGATCTGATCCTCTTAAACCTTCTACATGTTTGGTTCTCAACCAACGCGAAATACTTTTTGAAACAAGTAAAAACTTCATCTTTATGCTTCATGAAATAAAGGATTGTCCATCTACTATAATCATCTATGAATGAAACATAGTACCTTGATCCTGAGATTGATGGCTCTCTGCTAGGATCCCACACATCAATGTGCACAAGCTCCAAGTAGTCTTCATACATATAATCTTTCTTGTTGGATGGTTGTCTGTGAGATTTGCCAAATTGGCATGCTCCACATTTGTAAATCATGTGTTGATTGGATATATTTGGAAGTCCAAGCACACTCTGATCCCTGCATATTTGCTTTAGTGTTCTTTCACCTATATAACCTAGCCTTTTATGCCATATCTCTAGTTTAGATAAGGTTTGACACTTGTAATTGAAGAGTGCAATGTTTCTAGTATCTTCAACTTCAAATGTAAATATTCTACCAGATTTCTCACCTTTTGCAATCCTTTTGAAGCCTTGTTGAGGGTCTTCCACATATGCTCCATGCCTTTTGAATCTGACTTGTAAGCCTTTCTCAACAATTTGCCCTACACTGATTAGGTTTTTTCTTATGGTTGGCACATATAAAACCTTACTCAAAAGGTTCATGTTACCATCAGAAGCCTTGACATTTCCAATTTTCTTAACAGAGTGTCTAGTGTCATCACCTATCTGCACTTCATGCTTCCCTTTAAGTTCTTCAAGATCAGATAGCAATGCTACATTTCTAGCCACATGATTGGAACAACTAGAATCAATATAGAAAAGATGCTCATCATCTTTACCTTTCTTGGATGTCATGTTCATAATCAATAATGAATCCTCTTGGTCTTCTGTGTAGTTGTTATGATCTCTTCTACCTCTAAAGCCTCCTTGGTAGTTGTTGTTGTTGTTGTAGCCTTGATTGTAGTTGTGATGATAATTGCTTCCTCCATTGTTGAACTTGCCTCTAGATTGTCCATAGCCTCCTCTATGGAAGCCTCTCCTCTCTGATTCCTTGTGTTCTTAAAGCATTCTTCTGTGGTGTGATTGATTAGGCCATAGATATTGCAAGGTGAAGTGTTGTAAGATCTCCCCTGCCTTGTTTTCCTCCTTGATGCCATTTATGATATGCCTTACTATCTGCTCCTCTTCTATCTCTTCTCCAATGCTTGCAAGCTGGTCAGCCACATCCTTCATCTTGGTTACATAGTGAGCTACACTTTGCTTTAGTTGCTTTTTCAGGGTTGTAAACTCCATCCATAGCTGGTTCTTCCTAGCTCTTCTATTTGATGATAAGTATGAAGAAAGTACTTCCCAAGTCTCTTGGGAGGTTTTGCAACTCCTAGTGTGAGGTAATAAGAACTAAGATATTAAGTATATAAGACCTGGCAAGAGCATCCTTTGCACACCATGTAGTTTGCCTTTCTTGCTCTTCCCTTGTAGGTTGATGTTTGCTCCTAAATGTTGGCATTTCTTCATCTTCTGAGATATATCCATATAATCTTCTTCCTTGGAGGTAGGCTTGCATCCTTAGTGACCATGCTGAATAGTTTCTCCTTTCCAAGTTGTCAATGAATGATGGAAATCCATCTCCCATCATGCTTGTTGTTGCTCTGATACCACTGTTGGAGAGATGGTGGATAGATTCTAGAGATGAAGTGATGCTGCAAAACCTTGCTTCACACCATCCAAGAACAATTTTTGGAGAGTGTAGTAGGCCCTTTTAGGTTCCTATTGATCACAAATAATCACCTATAAGCTTTGGAGCATGATCCTCTAATGAATGGATCAAGACAGATAAGTAGAAAGTTGAACCAAGATCATAGACTTACTATTTTAGTCTCTACATTGTTCAATAGAATGAACGATGCTCTTAACCTACTGGCAATTAGCCAAATTCCTTTTGGTGGTATCGAGTTAACTTATACAGCTACCAAATATGAGTTATTTCATTAAAAAAGATGGATTATGCACTGAGAATGATACTTAGAAAGTTAAAGGACTTGCCCGATATTTTCGGGGTGCTTCAGTGTGCAGACCAAAGAGTAAAGACATGAAGATATCTCATGATTGACGAAGGCAATGAGAATGAAACTTTGTACTTATGGAGTAGATATTATGCTGATTCTATAGAATTTAAATCACATCAATTGATCAATCATGCACTGAGAACAAGCTCTAAGAAGCTCACTGTTTTGAGATTATCATAGCAGAGAAGTGAAGTAGAGATATGATCAATGTATATGTATTAAATCAAATAATAGTACAATGACATTGGAAACGTTCAATTGCACAATGTGAGGATAGTGAAGGAGATATGGAATGAGCTCACTAATCACAAGGTATCCCTCTCAAATGATCTTCTAGTCAGGCTCTACCACGTGAGTCTTTTGATCCACTTTTATAGTTGAGATTGGAGCCACGCTTTGAATTCAAATTCAAATTCTTACCATAAAGTGAGTCCTAAACTATAGGATTTATTCTCTCATCAATCATCTGCCAAGTAACCCGAGATTTGATTCCTCCTAACTCCTCGTGAGAGTAATGCATTGAGCATAAGAGCTTTTACAAGGATAAAAGGTAAAGTGACTTTTACAGGGGAGTGATCATATGTGACTATATGAAATACATGCTAGTTATCCAAGTATGTAGGCTTGGATTCTTTTGCACCAACACTAGCTCCTCACTTGACTTTGGTACACCAGCTCCCATCATTTGATCCTGTAGATTCTTTATGCGAGTGATAAACACTTCAGCAGTCTCCCCATCAGCAAACCTTTCTGGTGCTAGTTGATTCCCCAAACTTTGAATGCGTGTCTAATTCTGAGTTTCATATTGATTGCTAAATATGTTCCAAGCCTCACATGCCTACTGAATAAGAGTCAGAATACTATCACAAGTGCTTGTCACTAGAGTACAAAGTGCATCCACATTCCTTTGCTTCCAAGCACGTAAAAAAAGAGGAATCATCCAACTAGGATTATTTGAGTCAAGTGTTTCTTGGGTCTCGATTAGCTCATTGGGAGGAATCATCCAACTAGGATTATTTGAGTCAAGTGTTTCTTGGGTCTCGATTAGCTCATAGGAGTCAAGGATGGAAGTGATCTTAAACTTCCACAGGTGTAATTAGTACCCATTGACTTTACCTTCTATGAATGTTGGAGGTCGTACCCACAATGTTTGCACGATCGGCATTATTATTGCTCCAGTTGGTGTTTCGCATACTCCTATTGATGAATCACCTTGATTCCCAACAGTAGATGAAGACACACTTCTTGACATCTTCTCTCTTCAGTCACTCAAAAACCTTTATGACTTCTACATTTTTGCTTCTGTGATACTCAAAAGCTCCTATGCTCTGATACCATGTTAAAAAATATAACGATCTAGAATAATGCAGCGGAATTGGATGGTCAGGTAGAGTAATGAGAAGCAAAACAGACTAAAAGAAATTGTACACAGATAGAGAGATAGAGAACTCAAAATCTCAAAATGCCAATAGTAATATACAGCGATGATACTTTCCACCCGTGCGCTCCCACTATGGAGCTTCAATGGCAATATAGGTAGAATCTAGATGAAGGGCTTTATAGTGTGTGTATTTATTATTTCTCCTCATTGACTAGTTCTACATAATCCTAAATTTAGGCATGATCTTCTCGAGCACCTAATCCTATATTTTAGGCATAAACAACAAAATCTCTTGTAACTTTGGAACAACCCAATTATGTAATTATTGGACTGAGTAAACCTCTAGATTGAACAGCCTCTAGACGGGACTTCAACCGGACCCGACTTCCATCGGACATGATGTAGCTCAGTGATGAGTAGCACCTCCTTTAATGTCAACCCGGGAAGACGTAAGGATGGTATAAAGACCTCGAACAAGTGATGGCACAAATGTGTGAGTGAGAAGCACACAAACATGCACACACACATGCACACACACGGCAAGACAAAGAGAGAAACAATAGAGTTCTTTAGATTACTCAAAAAAGTCTCATACAAGTTCAATTCTACAACAAGCTAGCCTCAAAAATGAGCTCTCTAGCTCTATTTATAGTTTTTGACTAGCTTTGGTCCTGTCCAGACCTAGTGTTCGACCTAGTTAAAAATTAGGTTCTAAGGCTTATTTGAGGGCTTAAACAGAGTCTAAAAAATATGAAAATTGATAGGTAGGTACTTCTAATTCTCCTCAAGCTCAAGGACTCCTTGGCTTGCACAAAATGGAGCTACAAAAATATAAAATGGTATTTACAATGGCTTTTAGTGATGAAAATCACTATTTTTGTAGGGATTTCTTCTGAAATTTTGACATACACTTTCTAGAGCTCCCTGCTTTCTCCTTCTTCTTGTGTGTCCACCTCTTTGATGTGCTCCTGTGCTTTGTCCTTGACCTTCAGCTTCATGAAAAATGATAGGCCTATTTGCCAGATCTTCTTTGACTGCTTTGCCTACTTGGCCCTTCTCGTTGGCATCCTTGTCTCGTAAGTCCTTGACTGCCTTGACCACTGCCAACACTCCCCCCTCTCTCGCGTCTGTCATCTCTGACAGACCCTTGTTGAGCGGACCGTTGGATGTAGTATTCCACCACATATGTCGCTAAGTGGTGTTCTGTTAATCTCAGTCCTTTTTCCAAGTCGGTGAGTAGGGCATCCTAGTCTACTGGCCCAGGTACCTCCGGATGTGGCATGCGTAGCTTCTCTGAGTGTAGAGCCTGTTGTACCGCAAATAATTGTAATAGATGAGATTGGTCTGGGTATGAATATCTTTGAATGATATTCTCAGAATCCTGTGATAAACATTTCTTCAAATGTTTGTTTGAAGCAGGTTGGGAGATACTTGATACAAGCATGCCACGCATATACAACATTAACGGATGGTGTGGTGCTCATATCATAGACGAGATCTTGGTTACCTTCATTGAATCCAAGAGCCAAAAGGTGAGGTTCTTTGACATTTTTAAAGGTTCAGAATGTAACCAGCATTAGCTCAAATATTTTGAGGTACATTCTTGAATCTGATTCCCCAATGCCGAATGGTTCAAATCATGTATGCGACCGCGGGTTGGCCATGAGGTGGTGCCAGGTATACATAGTTTAGCCACTTGTCACATCCTTTAACTGTCAAAACTGTTTTGGTGTACTTGGGCCATGATCTTCGTCGAAAGACAGGGTAGTAGCAAGGGTTATAATTGATGTATAAGGGCATATTATCCCAAGTTTGCACCATCTCGGGGTATGTTTCTAGTAGGCATATCCTCCATGTAGGTTGAAATATGTTTCCATGCATTGCACTTTTGGGAATTTCATCTGGTGCAAATTGTGTTGCCGAGGTTGGTTCTTTTGTGGTGTGCTGCTTTATCTCAGCATTATAATCTGCCATTAATACACAAAACGGAACATACAAATCATCTGAAGTTCCAATCCATCGATGATGGGAGAGGTTTTTGAAGTAATCTGATTTGATGACGACCTCTTCCAGTCGGGACATGGACTGTATCTGCACTGCAACTCTATCATCATGGGTTGGACCAACCTTTTCTAATTTTTGCATCCATTCTCGAGATTCAATCTCAAATGTGTCCATTCCTTCCTCTGTTTGTTTGCCCCCTGGCATAGGCATGGGTACATAAGGGTCCTCAAAAGTCTCATCAACTTCAATTCGAACTAAGTCCTCCGGCTACGGCTCCATGAGGGGAGAAGGTTGATGCTCATATTGAAGAATTCTATTTTGCAGTTCTGCCGGTTGTGCTCTCAGTTCTGCGACCTCTTCGGATGTGTCAGCTATAGTTGTTACTTCTTTTGGTGACTCTTGCTGAGTGGCCAATTGCTTTCGTAGGTCATCCCGCTCTTTTTCTAAGGCACCATGTGCTTCTAGGAGGTCGGTGCTGTAGACATGTGTTTTCGTAGTAATGCGAGATTACGTCGAAGCTTGAGATTGTCTGTTATTTGTGCATGTAGCATTGCGTCGAGTTGTTGTTTTTCCTCTGTATCTGGTTGGGGGGGCATCGGGATTGGCCACTAACTGATCATGTTGTGCCTGCAAGGTATCGTGCTGCAGACATGTGTTCTCGTAGTAATGCGAGATTACGTCGAAGCTTGAGATTGTCTGTTATTTGTGCATGTAGCATTGCGTCGAGTTGTTGTTTTTCCTCTGTATCTGGTTGGGGGGGAATCAGGATTGGCCACTAACTGATCATGTTGTGCCTGCAAGGTATCATACTACTATTGTAATAGCCTCTTGTCCTTCTCCAAGTTTATGAATCTTTCTTGTAATTTTTCATGGGTTCGAAACAGGTTCGTATGTTGAGCATCTAAATGTTGGTAATGATGTTGTAATTGAGACATACATTGATATAGGGTATTGAATACATAATTGACAGGAGTGGATGATGGGAAGGTGTTGAATGCAAGAGGGTAGGGAAAAGGGAAAGGGAGTGTGTATGCGGTGCTTGAGAATGGTGAAGTGGGTGGTGGGGGAATGGGAGATTGTGGGAATATGGGGGGAGGGAGAGGTGCGGAAGTGGGTGATATGTCCATGAAGTCGTATGTGGATGCAGTCGTGGGAGTGATTGTGTACATGGGAATGGTAGGTGTGGTGATGGCCATGAAGGTGTATAGTGGTGTGTGCAGTTGTGCATATGAGCCACTCAGAAGTGTGACAGGGGGGATTGGATTTTCAGTGACTACAGTTAGAATTACAATGTCCGATGTGGAAGTTACAATGGTGGTGGTTTCAGGTTGTGCGGATTGTGAAGGTTGACTCACAGTTTGTGCTTCGCTATGGGCAATGGAGACTGTGGCTGTGACAGTAGTGGTGACGGTGGTGGTAGGAGGTGAAGGTGGTGGAGTTGGAGGGGAGGGTGGTAAAGGTGGTGATGGGGGTGCACTTGAGGTATGGGCTTCATCAGTGTGATGAATGGAGTGAACTATGCCAGTGGTTGCGAAGGTGGTGGCATGTGGTTCTGATACCAAAATATTTATCTGCTTCCTTGGTCTGGGGGGACGTCTCCCATGTCGTTGCTCAAATCTTTGTGAGTGTGCAAGGGCGGTGTGCACGGTCTCTGGTACTCCTAGTGTATCAGTCAGCATGTCAAGAGTAGCCCTGTATTGATCATCTATACCTTCTTCTTCAAGTATATGATTCATCAAGGCCTTTCCTGTTGCCAAAGATAGTCTGTGTTGTTCTTGAACCAGGTTGATAGTATCATACAGTCTTTTTAGTTGCTTCCTATAAGCTGGGGCTCCCGCAAGTTCTGGTACAATGAGTTGCTTATATTCATGCTCCCCTTCGTCGAATGGTCCTTCTTATTCATCATCTTGTTCCTCTTCTGTGGTCTCCTCTTCCTCTTCATCTACTTCAATGACTTCTGGTTGAGTTGGGTGGGGCTGGTCTGTGACAGTTTGTTGCCCACTTAATTGCTTTGCTTCAACTTCCAAATTAGTAGCGTTAATTATCCTTGTTATTTCCTCATCAGTCAAATCCTCCAATGTGAAGCCATGAGGGAACCCTAAATCGATGGGTATCCGGGGGAACACCAGATTAGGCCCTTCTGCACTATGCCTTGGTAACCTGATGGTAAAGGGCTGCACGTGCCTCTGGGGTGGCGGAGTCATTTCTGGTGTAAGGGTAGCACATCGGGCTTGTGCACATGGCATTTGAACATCTCCCCTCATTTTCTTTGAAGGAGGCCCTGCGGCTGATATTCTTCGCTAAAAATCTTGCACTCTAGTCCAGATGAGAGCTCTTTGAATTAGTACATCATATGCCAAGCATTGATATATAATCCTCATGAGTGTGTAGCATCCATAGAGGACTGATTTTTGCTTCTTACACCACCATTGGTGTGCAAGATGGATTTGTTCAATAATCCAATGCGGCATGTTAAAATTGTCGGATTGAAGGTGTCTACTAAGTATAAACTGAACCAAATCTTCTTGGCGGGCATCGTGAATCTTTCTTGCATCGGGAATGTGAAGTGTTTCATGTACATTCGGAGGTGACCGGCAATAGTTGGTGTCATTGCCACCATATCCTTCAGTTTAGTTAACTTCTTGTTCTTCATGTTGTCTGGAATCATTGTCTCTTTCTCTATGGGGATGTGCAAACCTCTCATTTCTAGAGCTTCCCTTACAAATTGTTCGTCAATTGGAAGCACTTCAGTTCATTTCCTCTTGTAAGGGAAGGTAGTACAAAGGTCCTATACCCCTTTTTCTCTTTACTAGGAGTGAGCGTGCTAATCAGGTATGAACACCTTAGGAAGTCTAGATTTGGTAACTGAGCTTTGAAGTAATCATACAATCCAGCCTTCTTCCATATTGGTTGCAATCCTTCACTATTTTGAGGCCTCTCAAACTCTCGTGTAAAGAAGTGATATCGGCCCCAGCGTCCGTTGAACTCTATCTCAGCCTCCCATAAATAGGTGCCTTCTCCAAGGGGTCCTGCAACTTCACTGAACCAGTGGGAGTTCTTGCTTACTGGTGATGTGTGCCCTTGGGGGGGGGGGGGGGGGGTTGAATCGGTATGACATGTAAAGCTCGCAATGCCTGTGGCCTTTCCTTCAACTCCTCCTGAATAGGGAGACTTTCAATGTCTACCACCTGAGAATTGGTGCCTGCCTGGGAGCTCGTTCCTGCAGCCTCGGCCATATTGAGGAACTCGGTCGCCAGTTCTGTGAGAATATACAAATGAATGTTAACATTGCACATGGACACCAAGTGATGATGTGTCTCCATTACAACATTAACATGATGAATTGTGACGTAGTTAGTTAGTTAGTTAGTGTTCGTATGGTTGTGAGTGTGAAGTGTGGTTAGCAGATGCAGGGTTCCTATGTGCTAGTTAGGGTGGTATGGTGCAGTGTGGATACAATTAGTAAGCGGAGGTGACTTTACAATGGGATCAGGTGGTTTATTACAAGGTTTGGGCTGCCAAACACAGTGGATGGCTTTTGTTTTTTATTTTGTGGAGACTCTGGAGGGCTTTATCAGTTTTTAGGGACCCATTTACAAGTGATTCTGCCCATGCTCATGGACGAATAGGTTTTTGTGTGTGTCGAATGAGAGTGGGAACCAGTTGTTCATGTGAGTGAAGTATGCGATATGTGGTGTGGTTTATGTGTGCCTATTTGGGCCCGCAAGCAAGCCTTAGGCACCCAAATTTGTCTTGATTGTGGGTCGGCCTTCATTGACTTCTTGGGTACCCAGATAGTCTTTACTTTTGTAGAAGAAGTGTTGAAAGAATTCTTATTAGTGCCTTGTCGTTGATCACTAATATGAAGTTGAGACAATGGGGGTGGCTTCACCGCAATAGGATGCTCGCCTTTCTGTACCCATAGTTGTTTTGGTGACTGCAACACCTTGCTTTGTACTTTCCTTTGGCTCCGAGCATAGATCATCTGCTTCTTCTGCATTTGATCTGCCTTTGGTTGTTGCATCCCTATGGCCTTTGGAAAAGAAGGGAGTTCCATTGTATCCTTGACTTCTTTGTTGAGACAATCATCCCTCTTCATCACATAGTTTTGGACAAGAATAGCATTGTCATCTTCATGTGTACTCCTGGAAGGACCAGGAGTTTGTGCCTTTCCTAGTTCCTTGAGTGCTTCATTTTCTAACTCAAGTGTAATGCAGTTCTGATTTACCCAGACCTGAAGAAGTCCGCTTCTTAGGTTTAGGTTGACTGCATGATCATAGATCTAGGCTTGACCCAAGACAAGAGGCTCAGTGAGGTCCTCGTCTTGTCACACTAGCACGTTAACTTTCATAAGAACATCTTGGATGTAGAGGGGAAGTTCCACCTCGCCCATGCAAGGGATTTCCACACCTCCCAATCCTATGAGGTATGCTTCCACAAGATTGACACTTAAGTCCAATTCTTGACAGTAAGAAAGTTTAACAGCACTAGTGGCTGCACCTGAGTCAATCAAAGCCCGTACAGTTCTTGTACTGCTTCCTTGTCCTATCTCTAAGGTTACAAAAGGACATCTGTCAATTATTCTATTGGAACTTACACCTGAGACTTCACACATAGCCATGTGATATCCTGGATCTGCATAGGCATTTGTCCTAGGCTGATTTCTACCCTGTCTTCTCAATTTCATTCTTCAGATGTGTTCCAATGCTTCTGCCTGTGCTTCCTCTCGGATTCGTTTTTCTTCCTCTTTACGTTTCTTTGCCGTATTGAGTTGATTTAACATCCCCTCCGTGAGAGGTTCCTAGTATAATTTGACTCGGCATCCGCTAATGTAACTAGGGAGAACATCGCCATCTAGAGTAGCTAATTGAACTGCTCCACTCATTGAGATCCTATTGATAATCATTGGTCCATAGCCTCCCTTCTCTAATTTCCGTGCATGTTGTTTCAAAGTGTAGACTAGGACTAGGTCTCTTGCTTTCAAGCCCTTATCCTTCACATATGCATCAAAATATGCTTTTTGTCTTTTCTTAGCTGCATAATTCCTGTTGCAGCTCTTAATCTTGTTTCACCTAGTCGTTCAAGGTCAAAGATTCTAGAGGAGAGCTCATGGCCTGTCTAGTCATGCTCTTGTGCTACTTTCAATGTAGGTATCAAAAAGTCCAATGGTAGCACTGCATTTTGGTCAAATACCATCTGAAAGGGTGTGGCTTGGAGTATCATTCTATAGGCAACTATGTATGCCCAAACAGCATGGTGTAGTTGTTTATCCCAAGTAGAGTGTTTATTATTCACTAGTTTTGTCAGCCAATTGCATAGAATCTTATTTTTGCTCTCAGCTTGCCCATTAGCTTGTGGATGATAGGGGGCAGAATTCTTGTGTATCACCAAGAACTCTTGAAGAAGATTTTCAATGACTTCATTCAAGAAGTGAGTGCCTCTATCACTTACTAGCTCTATAGGTAGCCCATATCTAGTGAAAACATTCTCGAATAAGAACTTAGCGATCGTTTGAGCATCGCTTTTCATTGTGGCTTTTACTTCTACCCACTTGGTTAGATAATCTATGGCCACAATGATGTACTCCGCATGGGAACTCTTAGTTGGGGGATTGATAGGACCGACAAAGTCTATTCCCCACTTAGAGAATGCACGTCCACCCGTGATAGGTTTTAGTGTCATCTCGTCTTTGCGTATAGGATATTGAGTTCGCTGGCACACATCACATCTCTTCACATAGGTATGTGCATCCATGTGAAGCATGGGTCACCAAAGACCTGTAAGTAGTATCCGATCTGGTCCAAAATGTCCTCCTGCTACACCCTGGTGAGCAGTTTCCAAGATCTTAAGATATTCGCTCTCATGAACACATAGTCTTAGGTAACCATCTTTACCACGTCTGTATAGATTATCCCCAATGAGTGTATAGTCTAAAGCTTCTTGTTCTAAGCTTCTCTGCCTAGCCAAGGTCATATCTTGAGGGAATGTTTTCGTCCTCAAAAAGGCTACTAATGGTTCACTCCAATTTGGTACTAGAGACACTTGGTACAAAGTAGCGTGCTCCACAAGTGGTCTAATGTGACAGACTGGGCATTCTTTACACAACTTCTGGACATCTGCTTCCATAGTTGGCCAATGCACCCCGAGTCTCCTTAGTGTTTGTAAGGTTCTTTGCCTCGAGTAGTGTTGCTCTAATGCACCTACATGTGCTAATTGCAACCATTTGGCATACTCATCCTCTTCCACACAACAAGCCAATATCCCTTGATCAGTATGCTTGTACACACTTCCTGCCATGATATGGTACTTTTGGGCTTTTACTATCTCCCTATCTTGAGTGTTTACTACTAGGTGATTAGGCCCGAATGTCAACACTGGCACTAATGTCTTAGCCCACTGAGGTACAACTTCCAAATTAAACAAGTAAGCATCAGGAAGATCATCCGATACTCCTTGTGGGGCCTCTCCAGATGTGAGCCTAGAGAGATCGTCTGCTCTCAAATGAGTCCTCCCTTTCCTCACCACAACCTCAAAGTCATATTTGATTAGCAAGAGAAACCATCTTACTAATCTACTTGTATTGCATGGCTTGTTTACCAAGTACAAGAGTGCTTGATCAATAAAAAATTTAAACTTATTTGCAAGCAAATAGTGTCTAAACTTTTTAATCGCATATACCATGCCTAATTCTTCTCGTTCAGTGGTCGAATAGTTTCGTTCAGCTGCATTCAACTGTCTACTAGCATAGGCAATTGGAAGACCATATTACCTTCACCAGTAGGTTGTGCAAGCACACATCCAATAGCATAATTGGATGCATCCACATGAACATGAAAGGGCTTATTCCAATCTAGTGTGGTCAAGATTGGTGCTGAACATAATCTCCATTTAAGCTCATTGAAAGAATTCTCACACTCATCTGTCCACTCAAATTTGGTCAAAAGAGCATACAGAGGCTTTGTGATGACGGCATACATGTGTATAAAACGTCGGTAATAACCACAATGCCCCATGAAAGCTTGCACTTCCTTGACATTCTTTGGCCTAGGTAGCTCTGCTATGGCTTTCACTTTCTCCTCATCCGTGGATATGCCATTCTTTGACACTATGTGGCCTAGAATCTTGCCTTGCCTTACCATGAAAATGCACTTTTCTGGGTTCAGGCAGACTTGATACTCTCTACATTTTTGTCAAAGATTTGCCTGAGTTCCGGTATATGTGTCTGTCTAATGTTGGAATATGCACAGAGGACATCAACATAGACTTCTAAATTCTTCCTCAGGAATTCCTTAAACACATGGCACATCAGCCTCTGAAAAGTGGCTGGCGTGTTGGTAAGACCAAATGGCATTACCCGAAAAGCAAATATGCCCCACTCTGTGGCAAAAGCCATCTTATGCTGATCTTCTGGAGCAATGGCTACTTGATTGTAACCAGAGAATCCATCAAGGAAGCTATACACTTCCTTGTGTGCTACTCGTTCTAGTAGATGCTCAGTGATAGGAAGCGGATAATTATCTCAAATGGTGGCTGCATTAACCTTCTTCAAGTTAATGCATACATGTAACTTTCCATTCTTCTTGGGCACCACTACAATGGGAGACACCCATTCAATGTGCTCAATTTCATAGATGAATCCAGCTTCAACCAAGCGATCTATCTCTTCCTTGATTTTGGCAGCATAGTTATCGTTGTATGTGTATGGATTTTGTTTAGAAGGTTTGGCATCTGAGGTCATGGGAATCGTGTATGAGCATATGTCAGGGTCTACACCTTTCAAGTCCTTGTAACTCCAAGCGAATATATCTTTGTATTCTCTTAGCAAGCTTATCAACTCGTGCTCTTCTTCTTCCATCAGGTCATGTCCTATGTAAGTGCATCTCTCTTCTCCTTCTTCTATGGCTACAACTATTTTCTTGGTGGTTTCTTTGTTATCATAGGCCTCTCTTGATTGTGCCTCACATTTAGGCATTCTTATCATGACTCTCCTATCATATATTTCATACTTCTTAAAGTTTTCAGGGACCTCAAACAGGGATTCTTCCTCCTTAGGTGTGACTTCTCTCTTCTTTCTTTTCTTACCTTCACTCTTGGGGGTCACTTGCATGGTTAACCTTACATCATTTGTGAGCTCTTCGTGTCTCTGAGGGTGAACTTCTACTTCATAGAAGTATTCTTCATCTGATGCAAAAGGTGGGTCCATAATGATTGACTCTAGATCAGAGTCACTTGCATCCTTGAATGCATCAGTGCTAGGTTCACATTCTTCATGAACCGAGTCACCCATGATTGGCTCTATTGAGAAGACTGAAATGTTACAGCCATCCTCATCATAGTGGGGTGTCCATTGTTCCTCATTGATGGCTACATCCACTGTTGCTAAAATTTCGGCCCAACCTTGAGGTTCAAACTCTTCGTCAGGAAATACTACAGGTGCATAGGCTGGGTCTTGAACTGATCTATGGGTTCCTTTCGCACCTACCTCTCTGGCTTTTTCTCTCTTCTCTTCTTCTACTACTACTTTGCACATCCATAAGTGGGTATCTTCATGCATCCATGAGGATCCTGATCCTATGGAATGCACTGACTCTGTATCATCCTTGGCTCTATGGATGGGATTCCATTAGATGGGAGGGACATCTCTATGAGAGTAATCCTTGAGATTAACTTTGGTCGTGACACCTAAGTGTTGCAAGTACAGAGAATTGCTTCCCCAATCCTGTACCACTTGCAACTGTCGCATAAATGGTCTTCCCAAAATCATCTCATAGGCATGATTTTTGCTAAAGTCACATATAGCAAAGGTATGCTCAAACTCAACACCACATGTAGTGAGAGTTATTCCTTCTAGTAGTCCTAAGGGTATCTCAATGTGACCATCGGCCATCTGCAATTTCATTCTCATTGGCTTGATTGTTGGCTTGCCCCAATGCTTCCATAGGGAAGTGGTGGCAATTGCAACTCTTGCACCTAAGTCCAAAATTGCCTTGGTTGTGTACCCTTGATGGGTAATGGGAAGATAGGTGTTTCCTTCTTCACCTTCACTCATATCTCCTATCTTGTCCAAGGGTATTTATGGCACTGTTCTATGGGATCCTACCTGGGAACGAGGTTTTGCTACTTCTGGTACTTGATTGGCTACATGTTTCCAAAGTTTTGGCCTAATCTTGAGTAACTCTTCTAAAATGAGATTGCACTGCACTTTAGTGTTTTTCACTACCTCTGTGTTCCTGGGTATGACTGAGTCTTCGTTTCTTACCATGATTGTGGGAGCTCTCATGCAAGTAGGCTGAGCTTCCCATGGGCCTATGAAATGGGGTAGTTCTTGCAAGGAATTAGACCCGAAGTCTAATCTCTCATGGGATTGGGTACTCTCTTGCTCCTCATAAATGGAAGGAATGTCTTGTGGGAATTGATCGTGCGCATCATCCACAAGTTCAATGGGAGGAGGAAGTTCACTCTCCTTAGCCCATTTCTCTTCTTGAATCTCTCATAGGAATTCTGGTGAGTACTTATTCATAGAAGAAGAGGTGTCTGGTTCAGTGGAATTAGGCACATAAGCCTCCTTGGGGGGAAGGCTTATCCTTTCACTTGCCTTGTCCTTATTTTGAGGGGCGGGTTCCTTTTCTAATTGTGCTATTAACCTCTCCAATGTTTCTAGCAGTCCATCAAAGTCCAACTGCGTCTTTGTTGAACTAGAGAAGTTAAAGAGGCGACTGGCTTCAAACATGGTTTGAGCAAATTCCACCATCTTAGCAACTTTGGTTTGTTCAAGCTCTAGTTCCGCTCTAGGGTAACACTTTTCATGATCGATTACGTTTGGCCCTTCTTGGATTCTGGCCTGATATGCCTTAAGCATCATGTTTAGGTCCTCGGGAGTGGGATCTGCTAAGACTAATCCTACTCTAGGGGGTGGTGGGATTGTGTGGGGTGGGTTGGAAGGTGGTGGATTGGATGCGAATGGTGGTGGTGGAGTAGTGTGAGAGTGAGGTTGAGATGTGAGTTCAATTATCTTGGCTCTCGTTTCTCTTAGACTTTCCTCGAATTCGCTCATTTTCTTTGCCCATTGTCTTTTCATTCTCTCACGGTTGTTCTTCCAGGCTCTAGTCCTCTTCTTGGTTACTCTTTTAGTCTCACTAACCTCAAGATTCTTTTCTTGTCCTAATCCTTGGTTTTGTTGCAGGGCTTGAGCTCTCGTGACCACTTGCACGGGTGCAGTGGAAGTTACACTTCCTGTAGAGTCTACTACTAACCCAATATCATTGATGGGAGTAATTTTCGACACATTGTTGGGGTTCTTAGGAAAATCACACAACAGATGCTCTTTTTTGCAATCGGGACAAAAACCTTGAATTGTCACAGATTGGGTTAGTGTAGGTGCAGGCATAGGGCAATCACGGATAAGGTGATCTCCCTGACATCGATAGCATAGTCCTCTAGGAAATGGGGGTCTTACTTGCCTAGGTTGAGGCCTAGAGTTGGGGTTTGCATACATGGCATTTGCATACTCTGGCTCCCAACTAGGTTCACTCGGATCTTCATAGTAATATGACTCGTCATGCTCTAGTGACTGCATGTAGTAAGCATGGGGGCTATTAGCATGAGTAGAGTCAAAGCTATGATCACTAGGATCACTTTCTAAAAGCAATGGTATTACTGGCACTATGGCTCTATTAAGATTCTCTTCTATAGCTGCATACCTTATCGGGATCACATTAGCTGGGGTTGGAGGTTGCTGTGCTAGAATTGGTTGAGGTCTCTACTGCCCTTGATAGGGTGGCTGATAAGGTTGATAGGGCCTACCGTACTGTTGTGGTAGGTATCGGTACTGGTATCTACCCTGTTGTGGATATGGTTGTGGGTAAGGTTGCCTAACTTCTTGCTTATTGTATGGGCAATCTTGCGCAGTGTGATTAGTGTATCTCCGTTCTATGGTGCAGTATTGGCTGCTAAGGTTCACTTGGGGTTGAGCCATGATGGGACATACATTCGCCATATGGTCACCTCCACAAGTATAACATCTTTTCACTGGGGCAAACCTTGGTATTTGTTTGCTTGATACACCTAACTTCTGAGCTACTTTCTCAGCGAGTTCCTCAATAGATGTGGATTGCATGGATGTGAGGCTAGTAGAATTATCTGAATCTTTGTAGATTTTTGAAAGTTCTAATTCCTCCCCTAGGTTATCTTCAATGTCAATGCACATGCATACACACTCTTCTATGGTCCTAGGGTCCTTCAAGTACACATATGATCTCAATTTGGTACTTAGCAGTCCATCCAAGAATAAAGCCACTTGCTTGGCAGGTGTGGGTAACTCAAGAATAGGGCATCTCTCTAGATATTGCCTAAATCTTCTTCCTGCAAGTCTAACGGTCTCTTGAGGTGTCTGCTTAAAGCTGTGAATCAATGAGGAAGTATTATGCCTTATGCCACTCTTAGAGAATTCAGTGGTGAAAGCCTCTAGAAGTTGGTTTATGCTCCTGAATTGTCTCTCATTTAGTGGTTGAAACCATGTAAGGGTTGTGTTCCTAAGGGTTAGACCAAAAGCATTGTACTGTGTGAATAGGTCCTCAACTTGTTCAGCTCTCAAGACTTGCCTAAACTCGGCCACATGATCATATGGGTCTCCAGTGCCATCCAAGTAATTCTTCATGGACTTAACCAGCTAGGTTGGCCTCAAGGTCCTAGCGTGTTCCCTAGGCCTTGGCAAAGGAAAATCATCAGCATTTCTTGGGTTTCTTGGGGCTCTGGGTCTCTCGGTTTCCATTCTATCCATCTCTGTCCTTGCTCTTTCTCTTCCCAGTGGGGTAGCAAAGCTCACTTCTGGCCTATCTCTACTCCTGTCCCTTTGAGCTCCATGAGCTTGGGATGTTCTAGCTCCTTGATGGCCATAATAGACATTAGATCTTGGTTGGGAAAAAATAAATTCACCCTTCCAAGTGTAGGCATGCCTACGATGCTCTGTGACCACAAAGATCCTCGTCACTTTGCCTGGGCTATCAGGATCTTTGAACTCATAGATTGTGATTGTTCCTACCTCGTTCAGTTGATCAGGCTTATATCTCCAAAAGGCTTCATCAGTCTCTCAGTTCAAGAGCAGATCTATGCTCTTATTATCCTCGGGAACCCACTCTGGTGTGATAATTCTAGTGAGAATTGATTTGCCTCGAGGGGTTTTAGGCTCTCCACCTATGTTTCCTTGCTCTAGGTCACCTATGTCCGTTTCTGGGATCACATTACCAAATTCATCTGTCCTATCTGGGTAGGTGGTGACCACATACATGGTTCCTTCTTTGTCAAGTTATGCACCATTTTCAAACTTGACTGCTGGATGTTCGATTCCAATGGGTTGGTCAGGGTTTTTAATTTGGACCACAGCTCTTCTCAGGCCGTCCTCATAGATGCAAGCACCTAATCGGTTGGTCCTAAGGTATTCGAGTTGAGTCTTGTAGGGACCTTCAACCTTTTGCAAGTAAGCCACGCCTGAACTTCCTGTTGGTCTCTCCATTCCATGAGACATCTCTAATTCGCTAGTTTCAGAGCTAGGGTAGTGTGAATAATTGCTCAACTGTTGGGCCCAAGACCTAGCAGTGTGATTGAAACCTGCCTCTGAAGACCTAAGGCTTTGTCTATCTCTTCCTAGATGTCGTCCTGATCTGAGATTCATATGCCTAATTTCACAACTCCAACTTTTCCCAAGTACAACCTCACTCCAGATCACTTTATATCAGTCACTTGGTTCTTTTTTAGGTGGTTCTTGTGTTTTATGCCCTTATCTGATATCAGGTCTTCAGGAATACTTGAGTGATTTTTCGCACTTTAAGTTGATCATACCACGTTAAGTTCTTTCCTTTAAAGTTATCGATCACAAAGAGATTATGTTTCAGCTTGAACTTGAGTGCTTAGGTAGTCTTCAACTTGATAGATGCCTATTGTCATCCTGACTTACTTCTAGCACTACTTGCACTTGGCCTAAGCTAGGAATTGATAGGGGGAGTTGAGAATAATCCAACCTCAAGTTGCTTGTCCCTTGCCCTTGTAAGCCCAGGAAGTGCGTTCCCAAGCCTGTACTCACTCTTGTCTTGAATGTCCTTCGATGCTCTTAGTGGATCTGTAAAAGTCCCAAAGTTAGCTCAAGAGTTAAATTCAACTGACATGACAGACCACTTTCATTCATGTAACTCATAGACCAAATTGCTCTTTGCCTTTATGGAAAACAATCCTAGAGTACCCTCAATTCTCCTTCCTCAGGGTTCGTATGAGGAAGTTATGATTGTTCAAGGTTCTCGGGTTAAAAAACAGGGTTCAAACAGGCTAGCAAGCAAACAGGGTCTTCTCAAACTATTTGCTTATGGCCTCCCTATGTGCCCTATAGCCCAATATTCATGCCCAAAATTAGCCCAAAATCTTCAAATAAAAAACCCTAAAAATTTGGCTAAAAATAGTTGTCAATCGTGATCGACAGGTCTATCAATCACGATTGATAGAGGTGTCTGTCGGGGCATGTCAGTCGCGATCGACACATCAGTCACGATTGACGGTGTCAATTGTGATCGACAGAGTCGGTCGTGGGGTCTGTCAGTCGCGATTGATGGTGTCAATCATGATCAACATTTTTTCTGCAACTTTCACTATAATTTCAGTCAATCGGGGTTGAATCGGTCGCGATGGATACATGGGCACGTGAATTTTGGTGTCAGTCATGAAATTTCAGTCGGTCACGATCGACGGTGTCAATCGCGATTGATTGAGTCCTACATGGCAATCCATCGTGGTCTCTCGATCGTGATTAACAGGGTCTGTCGATCGCGATTGATAGAGTTTGTCGATCGCGATTGACAGAGAAACACGGAATTTTTTAGTTTTGATAAGTGATTTGGAATGTGCTCATCATGTGTGTCATAGTGGTTCACTTTGTTTTACCAAAAGCTCAAATTCTTTGTCGATCGCAATCGACAGAGGTCAGCAATGCAGAGATAGTGCCAAGCTTTTCTGTACATGCGTAGCCTACTGGAGACGATGATACAGCCAAAACCTACAAGAATACTCAAGAAGCATGCAAAAATAGCGCACATAAATTGCTCTCTCGCTCTCTCTCACAAGTGAAATGAGGGAAATGGAAGGGGGAAGGAGATATGACCAAAAAACTAAATTTTTCACGATGATGGAGATGGAGGTGGGAGATGGTGAGGATGATGCTGGTGATGATGATGGTGAAGTAAGAAAGATAAAAATTAAGGAAAAGAAAGAAATTACCTACAACGCCGATGTCAGAACTCTACATCTTACCATCACACGCTCGTCCTCAAAGCTCGATCCCTGGCAACGGCACCAAAATTTGGTGTAGCTCAGTGATGAGCAGCACCTCCTTTAATGTCAATCCGGGAAGACGTAAGGATGGTATGAAGACCTCGAAAAAGTGATGGCACAAATGTGTGAGTGAGAAGCACACAAACATGCACACACATACACACACGCCCACACATGGCAAAACAAAGAGAGAAACAATGGAGTTCTTTAGATTACTCAAAAAAGTCTCATACAAGTTAAATTCTACAACAAGCTAGCCTCAAAAATGAGCTCTGTAGCTCTATTTATAGTTTTTGACTAGCTTTGGTCCTGTCCAGACCTAGTGTCCGGCCTAGTTAAAAATTAGGCTCTAAGGCTTATTTGAGGGCTTAAACGGAATCTTAAAAATATGAAAATTGATAGGTAGGTACTTCTAATGCTCCTCAAGCTCAAGGACTCCTTGGCTTGCACAAAATGGAGCTACAAAAATATGAAATGGTATTTGGCTTTTAGTGATGAAAATCACTATTTTTGTAGGGATTTCTTTTGAAAATTTGACATACACTTCCTGGAGCTCCCTACTTGCTCCTTCTTCTTGTGTGTCCAACTCTTTGATGTGCTCCTGTGCTTTGTCCTTGACCTTCAGCTTCATGAAAAATGATAGGCCTATTTGCGAGATCTTCGTTGATTGTTTTGCCTACTTGGCCCTTCTTGTTGGCTTCCTTGTCTCGTAAGTCCTTGACTGCCTTGACCACTACCAACACCTGACTTCCACCGGACCCAACTTCCATCGGACCCGACTTCCACCAGACTCGACTTCCACCTGATTTCTAGATCGAACACCATAATTCTGGATTGGTTGACTACCA
>CM035410.1:58988772-59011272 GCA_020310875.1 Ceratopteris richardii | reverse complement strand
TGTCATAGCAACTAGCCCAATCAAAGTCACAAAAAGCATGTAAATCTGGGGCTAGTGATTCCCCCTTGGGATAAAACAATCCAAGTAGCCGGGTACCACTCAAGTAGCGAAAGATGTGCTTAATTACCTGCCAATGCTTGACACCTGGGCAATGCATAAACCTGCTCATGTGTGAGACAACAAACTGAATATATGGCCAAGTAATGCATAATTAAATCAAGCATCCAATAGCCTACTGATAGAGAATGGCATCAAATGCATCTCCAGCATCATCAAGATTTAATTGTAAACCTGTCTCCATAGGAGTGGCAATAGGTTTACAGTCTTGAAGACCAAAATGCTGCAACAATGTGTCAATATATTTTGTTTGACACAAAGCTATTCTGTCATCAACTTGCATAAACTAAATGCCCAAGTAATGATGCGAATGCCCATCTCTGGCATCTCAAATGAGGTATGAATATCAGCCTTAAAATCTACAGTATACTTCTCATGAGGACCAATGAGCAGCATGTCATCAACATACACAACAATGATCAGAAGCACATCATTTGCACGCTTAACATATAAGGTGCTTTCAGTTGGACTGTTCTCCAAACCATGTGCAATCAGATAGGCATGTATCTTTTCATACCAAGCACGTGGTGCTTGCTTCAAACCATATACTTCCTTTTTCAATCTGCACACTTGATTTTCATGCCCTTTCTGCACAAAGCCATAGGGCTTCAAAACATACACTTCTTCATGCAAGTCACCATTTAGAAATGCAGTTTTGATGTCCAGCTGATGTACATTCCAACCATGATGACCTGCAAGTGCACAAATGCTATGAACAGTAGTCATTCGGCAAGTAGGATCAAGGGTCTCTTCAAAATCAATGCCTCTTTCCTGAGCATAACCCTTTGCAACAAGCCTAGCCTTATACCTATCAACTATTCCATCAGGCTTATGCTTCAGCCTGTATACCCACTTAGTGACAATGGCCTTCTTGCCTCGAGGCAAGTCACATAAAGACCAAGTACCATTGTTCATTATAGCATCATAATCAAATTGCATAGCAGCCATCCGATTTTCAAAATCTTGTGCTTCATCAAACAAAACAGGCTCATTCTCATCACAGAGATTAGAGGCAGCCATAGCATAGAAATCTAATGCAAAAGAGGCACTATAAAAACCTGAATAGGTATGATATGATAGAGGTGCATCTCATTTGTTGTCATGCAAAGTCTGCACTAGCCATTTTGGCATAGTTTTTGCCTCCTTCATATCAGCTCTCTCATCAATAAGTGCATTATGTAAATCTGCATCAAAAATGGAATGATGTGCATCATCACATGAAACGTGTAAAGGCTGAGAAGTTGCCTCATTAGGACCAACACTAGACTGTCCACCTGTAAAAGAGGCAGCAAGGTATCATACATGTCTTTGGAGCTAATAGATGTCTCCCTAGTACATCAAAGTAATGGTTGAATAGCATCTTCCACAAAAACATCACGGCTAACCAGAATGCATTTAGTATGTGGATGATATAGCGATAGCCTTTGCTTTCAAAACTGTGCCCAACAAAAATACCTTTTCACTGCTTTATCATCCAACTTCCTGCCTTGTTGTTCAGGCACTAATGCATATGCCAGACAACCAAAAACATGCGCATGAGCAACAGATGGCTTACAACCGTCCCAAGCCTCATATGGAGTGATAGACTACAATGCTTTAGTGGGACACCTTTTAAGTACATATGTTGCTCACATAACAGCCTAAAGTCAAAAATTGTGGTAAAGCTTGACTCTTGACCATACACCCTCGCCATCTCCATGAGTGATCTTTTCTTCCATTCAGGAACTCCATTCTATTGAGGTGTATATGGCACTGTACACTGATGTTTTATCCCATGTTTAGCGAGAAATGCATTGAAGTTAGCACACATATATTCCCCCCCTCGATCAGAATGGAGAGTGTCCATTTTACACGCTGACAAATTTTCAACCAAAACCAAAAATTGTTTGAAGCACATAAACACTTCAGACTTTGTTTTCAATGGATATACCCATGCATGCCTGGAAAAATCATCGATGGAAGTCATGAAGTAAAGATAGTTCCCAAAAGAATTTGTCTGCATAAGACCACAGACATCATTATGAGCAAGCTTCAATTTCTGAGTAGCTCGAGCTGAACCATCTTTTGGGAAGAAGGAATATTGCATTTTGCCCAAAATACAACCTTCATATACATGTTTACCAGGTGCCTCAAGTTTGGGCAAAGAGGACACCATTTCATATTTCTATAGGCATAGCAAACGAGCAAAATTCAGATGACCAAAGTGTGCATGCCAAAGCTTTGCATCTAACATAGCCTGAGAATCATGTATAGCACAGAATGAATCATTCACAGATTTTTCTTAGTCTATGAGCTTATACAACCCACGACATAAAATGCCAGAAGCAATAATGACATCGCCATTTGACAGGTCATGAACTGTACATCTGTCATCAAAAAAATTCACAACCAAGCCAATCTTGGCTAAAACTGAGACTGATAATAGATTCTTCTTGATCCCTGACACAAATAAAGCATCTGACAATGTAAAAGAACTACCATTAGTAGTAATCAGAATGATCTTACCAACTCCTATAACAAGATAAGAGGAGTCATTGGCACATGTGACAGTATTCCCTGTAGGGGCAAGCTCGAGTGAAGTGAAGAAACTACGTTGCGACATAATATGTTTGGTTACCCCACTATCAAAGTAACAAACATCCGAGTCTATTGCAGACATAGATTGTTCATGAGAAGATGGATCATAACTGCAAAGAGTGGTAAATGCCCATTCTTCATTCTGCACAAGATTAGCAGAATCTGTTTTGGGTGTAGAGGCCTCTGCAACCACCATTCCAGCCTCTTCCTTCCTTCCATCTTTAGCACTCAATTTTGGACAGCTCTTTATGACATGAGTATTTCCTTTACAGTATTTGCAAAACAATTTCTGCTTTTTTGTTTTCTTCTCTTCTCTGTCTTCCTTCTTTGATAGTGTAGAATTAGTAGATTTTTGCTTACTAGTAGAAGAGCTCCATTTACCTTTGCCCTTCTGATTAGCTAGGAAAGCTTGATCTGCAACACGCATAATGGACCTATTCTACCTAGACTGATCTTCCTGCAACAGAACAGAGACTAACTCCTCAAATATTAAGGCATTTGGATTGCCTTTCACCATCAAACAAAGAGTAGAGGCAAAACTTTGATATGAATCAGGAAGACCATTCAAAACAATCTGCACAAGTGAACTGTCAGCCAAGACTTCATCAGTAGAAATCAATTATTCTTTCAACTCTTTGATCTTTGTCAGAAAATTGTCCATGGAATCACCTTCATTCATGTGCTCACTCTCCAACTGTTTTCAGAGGTAAGAAACACGAGCCTCATTTCGTGCATGGTATAAAGTGGTAAGTGTATCCCAAGCATCCTTAGTTGTTCTGCAAGAGTGAATGTGAGGAATAATGGTAGATTTGACAGACAAGGCTATCAATGCATGTGCTTGAGCATCTCTGCCATCCCAATGAATTTGCTTTGCAGTAGGTGTAGCAAGAACCGCAGCACGAACAAGAACATGAATATCATCATCTTCAACGTCGTCTGCATCACCTTCAAAAACTGTGTAATAGGAAGTTTTTCAACACCCTACACAATATTCCAATGTCCTTTTGCAACCAATACATGACGCATCATATCATCTCATAATGGGTAATTAGTACCATCCAACTTATCCTCAATAGGCAACATACGGAATACATCACTACTTTCACACTAAAATACCATGATGAAGAAAAATGATTGTATCTGAAAAAGTGGAACAGAATTACCCTGACAAGTTTTGCTAGACCTCTAGTAGACTTCGAGGCGCTTATACTAGCGAATCAAAAATTGTATATATCTTTGGCACAAAAAGACAAAATTGCATGCACAAGCACTATGATAGTACATTCGGAGGGCAAAAATTCTTGCAATTCTGAGACTATGACCGGAGGGTGTCGACTACACCCTAAATGAAGTGACGAATTGCTCTAATACCAATTGTTGGAGTTCGAGGCCTATGGAAGCACGCGAACAGCACAAGGAAGAAGAAAAAGCTTGGAGCGCAACACACAATACTGAATGTATAACCACTCAAATGTACAAAGATCTATGACTCATTAGGGCTATAGGCATATATACAAGCCGGGGGAAAAAAATGTCCTAAAGAGGGAAAAAAGTGCCCTGGCAGTCCTAGTGTGTTCACTAACACAATACCTAAATATATCAACAGAAGAAGAGGATGAAGAAGAAGAGGATGAGGATGAATAGGATGAGGATGAAGAAGAAGAGGATGAAGAAGAAGAGAATGAGGAAGAAGAAGAAGAAGAAGAGGAGGAGGAGGAGGAGGAAGAGGATGAAGAGGAGGAGGAGGAGGAAGAGGAAGACGGGGAGGAAGAGGAAGAGGAGGAGGAGGAAGAGGATGAAGAAGAGGAGGAAGAAGAAGAGGAGGAGGAGGAAGAAGAAGAAGAAGAAGAAGAAGAAGAAGAAGAAGAAGAAGAAGAAGAGGAGGAGGAGGAGGAAGAAGAAGAACAAGAGGAGGAAGAAGAAGAAGAGGAGGATGAAGAAGAGGAAGAGGAGGAGGAGGAGGAGGAAGAAGAAGAAGAAGAAGAAGAAGAAGAAGAAGAAGAAGAAGAAGAAGAAGAAGAAGAAGAAGAAGAAGAGGAGGAGGAGGAGGACGAAGAAGAGGAAGAGGAGGAGGAGGAGGAGGAGGAAGACGAGGAAGTAGAAGAGGAAGAAGAAGAAGAAGAAGAAGAAGAAGAAGAAGAAGAGGAGAAGGAGGAAGAAGAAGAGGAAGAGAAAGAGGAGGAAGAAGAAGAAGACAAAGAGGAGGAGGAGGAAGAAGAAGAGCACGAGGAGCAGGAAGAGGAAGAAGAAGAAGAAGAGGAAAAGGAAGAAGAGGAAGAGGAAGAGTAAGAAGAGGAAAAGGAAGAAGAGGAAAAGGAAGAAGAGGAAGAGGAGAAAGAGGAAGAAGAGGAAGAGGAAGAAGAAGAAGAAGAAGAAGAAGAAGAAGAAGAAGAAGAAGAAGAGGAAGAAGAAGAAGAAGAAGAAGAAGAAGAAGAAGAAGAAGAGGAAGAAGAAGAAGAAGAGGAAGAAGAAGAAGAAGAAGAAGAAGAAGAAGAAGAAGAAGAAGAAGAGGATGAGGAGGAGGACAAGGATGAGGACGAGAACGAGGAGGAGGAACAAGAGGAGGAAAAGGAGGAGGAAAAGGAGGAGGAGGAAGAGGAGGAGGAAGAAGAGGAAGAGGAAGAGGAGGAGGAAGAGGAGGAAAACCAAGAGGAAGAAGAGGAAGAGGAAGAGGAGGAGGAGGAGGAAGAAGAAGAAGAAGAAGAAGAAGAAGAAGAAGAAGAAGAAGAAGAAGAAGAAGAAGAAGAAGAAGAAGAGGAGGAGGAGGAGGAGGAAGAAGAAGAAGAAGAGGAAGAGGAGGAGGAAAGGAGGAGGAAGAAGAGGAAGAGGAAGAGGAGGAGGAAGAAGAGGAAAAGGAGGAAGAAGAAGAGGAAGAAGAAGAGAAGAAGAAGAAGAAGAAGAAGAAGAAGAAGAAGAAGAAGAAGAATAAGAAGAAGAAGAAGAAAAAGAAGAAGAAGAAGAAGAAGAAGAATGTAGCTCAAGCGTAAGCACCACCTCCTTTAATTGTCAATCCGCGGAGACGTGAGGACCGGTATGAAGACCACGAGCAAGTGAAGGCACAAGTGCGTGAGTGAAAGCACACAAACATGCACACACATACACACACACGCGCACAAAGTAAGATCAAAGAGAGGAACAATGGAAAGCTTAGATTGCAAAAGAGTTCTCTTACCAAAGTTCTATTCTCTAACAAGCTAACCTCAAAAATGAGCTCTCTAGCTCTTTTTATAGTTTTTTGACTAGTTTTGGCCCTGTCCAGACCTAGTGTCCGGCCTAGTTAAAAATTAGGTTCCAGGGCTTATTTGAGGGCTCAAACGAAGTCTAAAAATTATGAAAATTGGTACGATGGTACTTCTAATACTCCTCAAGCTCGAGGACTCCTCGGCTTGAACAAAATGGAGTTACTAAAAATAGATAATGGTATTTACAATGGTTTCTAGTGATGAAAATCACTATTTTTGTAGGGGATTCTTCTGAAAATTTGACATACACTTCTTGGAGCTCCCTACTTGCTCTCTCTTCTTCTATGTCCACTTCTTTGATGTGCTTCCATGCTTTGTCCTTGACCTTGAGCTTCAACACTCCCCCCCCTCTCGAGTCTGTCGTCCCTGACAGACCCTTGTTGTAGTGATTGTTCCAAGTAGTGTCTTGAGAGGGAGTGTCCCTTCTGTATGAACACAAGTCGTCCGACGTTCTTCATCTATCACTATGAGTCTTTGCAGGTTGTAGTCTCTTGGTATGTGCTTCTGCCTTATATTCCAGCATGACTGTGTCGTTGTGAGTCTCCGTTGATGTTTTCTAGATCTTCCAAAGTTGATCTTCATAGTAGTCAAGCCAAGTACTCATAACCCATATTGAGTGATGGGTAAGTGTGTTCGTGCATGGGTTGAAAAAAGTATGTGCCTTGTGCACGGCCTTGTAATGTAGCCCTACGCATGCTTACTTGGAAAATGCATTGGAAGAAGTATGGTGCAAAAATTGCGGGTCTTGAGCTAAGTGCTCAAGGGTATGCTGACGAAGAGGTTTCCTAAACTATCATGGTTATGGTGTTTCCAGAGTAAAGATACTTACCATGGCAAAGGTTGATTGATGTTTGCCTCTTCGTGTGGTACACTCGGCCTTTGGGATGGAACCTTGTTGATGAATGTCCATGTTGATTGTCCACTGATGAGATCTTTTGAGTGGTGGATCCCCTCTCCTCTTTTCAAAGCAACATTTGTCACTAACAATGTGCATTTCTGAGCTTGGGCTCATGCACGTTCACTTCCCTATATTGACACTCAGAGGAATATTGGACACGTGCCGGTTTCTAAGAGATTACCATGCTGATTGACATAGACCATTCACCAGTGCTACTGTTCCATACTGGTTCAGGAAATACTGAGAATTGAATTGCTTTATATTCCTTGGCAAGCAACATCGGAAAACTACACCAAGCTGTGTTTCACATATACTCTTTAGCTCACCATATGCAGGAGTCTTCTCCTCCAGAACTACCTTTTGCAGATATCTCCTTGGATGCTCTGGTACATGAAGTAGTTAAGCATCACGCAAGTTGCGGACCTTCAAGCTCTTCATGGTAAGAGAAAATCATAGCTGTAGATGCCATGTTCATGCCAAATGCTTGTCCTCTACCAGATAAGGCAGCAATAATCTCACTGCTGGCTGAGACACACTGGGAACAAGCTCTCTCCCACTTCTCTCTTTTTTTTTTTTTTTTTTTTTTTTTTTTTTTTTTTGAGGAACAGGATATCACAAAACAAGAACACAAAAGTTAGTATCAATAGAAATGTTCGACATATGTCACTGTGCACTTGTGCATGGGATTCTCAAGTGTGTCTATGCACGGCCGTGTAATGTGGCCCTATATTAATGCATACTTTGGAAATGCATGACCTGAATGGTGCAAAAGACAGGGTTGTGCAAGGAGCACATGGTTGTTGCTCGTTCGAGGCTTTCGATGTTATTTGTGGAGGTTGATGCCGGCCTTAGTGGAGGTATCCATTGAGTCTCGAACTGATGTAATCCTCCTTATTGGAGTCCATTTTAGAACATCATTTGGCACTGTAGAGGTCACTTCAGGCGTCTTTCGCTTTGGATGCTTTCTGAACTGTGGTATCCAGTGTGGTTGATGCTTTGGTTCGGTGGAGGCTACTTGCACTTTTGGCTTCCAAACCCATATCCTTTTTGCATGTCTTCCTACTAATGTTGAAGAGCTGATTTGATCTTCCTTTGATCTCTGTACGTGGTTCTTACCCTTTTCTCTTTTTGGCCTCTTCGTTGAAACCTTTTGCATGTGGGAGAACAAAGGTTGTTGTGGGTGTAGGATCTTCTTAGGTACCCACATCTGTAATTGCCCTTGTTGAGCTGCAGCTAACTTCTTAGGCACCCAAACTTGTTGGATATCTTGTGACGGAGCTTGTCTGAGCTGCTTCCTTCGTCTTCTGGCTTGGTTAGTGTGCATGGAGGGGATTTGTGGGGGTAAGGCTGGTGGTTGCTCTCCTTTGCGTACCCAGATCTGCTTCATGCCCAGAACCGCTTTTTTACCGAATGGTGTCTTTCTATTTGATGTAGCAGTTGTCGTGAACGGTGGTGTTTGCTTGTGTGGTGGGCTCACTACTGTGGCTACTTGAGTCTTTGGAGAAGAAGAAAGATCCACCCGCCTTCGAACCTGGTCTTCCACGACTGACTCCTTCTGCATCATAGAGCTTTTGACACATACAACATCTTCTTTCATGTGATTAGTCTTGGAAGAACTAAGAGAGTGTGTGGTGCCATGATCTAGGAGCATGCAGTTCTCTAATTCTAATGTAATGCATTGTTCATGTACCCAAACTTGAAGAATTTGACTTCTTAGGTTTAAGTTAACTGCATGGTCATAGATCCAATCTTGACCCAAGACAAGTGGTTCTGTAAGGTTCTCATCTTGACATACTAGCGCTTTGACTTTCATTGGAACATCTTGAAGGTAGATGGGAAGTTCCACCTCGCCCAAACAAGGGGTTTCCACACCTCCCAATCCTATGAGATAAGCTTCTATGGGATTGATGTTCAACCCCAAGTCTTGGCAGTAGGAAAGTTTAACTGCACTACTTGCTGCACCTGAGTCAATCAATGCTTTCACCGTCCTTGCACCCTTCCCTTGTCCTAGCTCTATGGTCACAAAGGGTCTTCGGTCAATGACCTGAGAAGTCGCAATGCCTGACTTTTGACACATATCCATGTGATATTTTGGGGCTTTTGAGTTGACATCTAGGCCTAATCGCCTTAACTTATTTTGCCTAATACGCTCTCTGGCCTCTTCCTGTGCTTCTTCTCTCACTCTTAACTCTTCTTCTTTTCGCTTCTTCGCAGTGTTGAGTCTCATTAGCATATCCTCAGTAAGAGGTTCTTGATATAGCTTGACTCTACAGCCACTAATATAGTTTGGCAAGATATCTCCTTCTAGAGTGGCCAACTGAACTGCACCACTAGTGGAAATTCTATTAATGATCATGGGTCCATAACCTCTTTTTTCCAACTTACGGGCATGTTGTTTTAGTGTGTATACCAACACTAGATCTCCCTCTTTCAATCCCTTATCCTTGATGTGTGCATCAAAGTATGCCTTTTGCCTCTTCTTTGCAGCGTAGATGCCCGCTGCCGCTCGTAGCCTCGTTTCACCCAAGCGTTCGAGATCAAAGATCCTAGAGGACAATTCATGCCCATTCCACTCATACTCTTGTGCTACTTTTAAGGCAGGGATTAAGAAATCTAATGGTAGCACAGCGTTCTGTCCGAAGACCATCTGAAATGGGGTGGCGTTGAGTACCGTTTTGTAGGCAACTCGATAAGCCCAAACAGCATGATGAAGTTGTTTGTCCCAATCAGAGCGTTTATTATTTACCAATTTTGTCAATACGTTACAGAGGATCTTATTGGTACTCTCGGCTTGTCCGTTGGCTTGTGGATGATAGGGGGCGGATTTCTTATGTATCACCAAGAATTCTTGGAGAAGATTTTCAATGACTTCATTCAAGAAGTGTGTGCCTCTATCGCTCACCAACTCTATTGGTAGTCCATATCTCGTGAACACATTCTCGAATAAGAACTTAGCCGTAGTCTGAGCATCATTCTTTGTTGTGGCTTTGACTTCTACCCACTTTGTAAGGTAATCTGTGGCTACAATGATGTACTCTGCATGGGAGTTTCTAGCTGGGGGGTTAATAGGACCTATGAAGTCTATGCCCCACTTCGAAAATGCACGTCCTCCCATCATTGGCCTCAAGGGCATCTCGTCTTTTCTCACTGGATATTGTGCACGTTGGCAAGTGTCACATTTCTTCACATAGGTATGTGCATCCATATGAAGAGTGGGCCACCAAAGTCCTGAGAATAGAATGGTTTTAATCACTCGGTCAGGGCCAAAATGTCCACCTGCAACACCACTGTGTGCAGTCTCTAAGACCCTTAAATAGTCTGATTCATGAACGCACAGTCTTAAGTAACCATCTTTACCTCTTCGGTATAGGTTTTCTCCTACTAAGGCATAGCCTTGAGCCTCTTGCTCCATATTTCGTCTTCTTGCTAGACTGGCCTCTTTGGGTAATCTTCCCGATCTCATAAACTCTACCAATGGAGTACTCCAATCTGGAATTAATGATACTTGATAAAGGGTCGCATGCTCCACTGGTGGTTTCTCTCTACACATTGGACAATTCTTGATCCACTCATGTATTTCTTTGTCCATGCTAGGCCAATACACTCCTAAATGTTTCAAATTCTGCAATGTTCGTTGTTTAGAATAGTGATTTCCTAGCAATCCCTCATGAGCTTGTTGCAACCAACTACTATGTTCATCATCCTCGACACAACAAGCTAATACACCCTCAGTATCTTGTTTGTACATGCTTCCTACCAATATGTGATATTTTTGTGATTTTACAATTTCTTCTTGTGATGTTTTCACATTCTTATTTGCAGGGCCGAAGGTTAGGACTGGTACCAACTTATTTGCCCATTTAGGAACAACTTCCAAATTGAACAGATAAGCATCAGGTAGTTCATCAGACACTCCTTGTGGTGACTCTCCTGAAGTAATGCGAGAAAGGTGATCTGCCCGAAGGTGGGTTCTACCTTTCCTGACAACAACTTCAAAGTCATACTCCATTAGTAAGAGGAACCATCTTACTAAGCGTCCAGTGTTGCAAGGTTTATTGACCAAATATAACAAAGCTTGATGATCAGTGAAGAACTTAAACTTGTTGGCCAATAAATAGTGTCTAAACTTCTTTACAGCATATACCATGCCTAACCCTTCTCGCTCGGTTGTGGTATAATTTCTTTCGGCTGGGTTTAGTTGTCTACTAGCATATGCTATGGGCAAATCTAAATTCCCTTCGCCTGTGGGTTGTGCTAGCACACATCCGATGGCATGATTGGATGCATCCACATGGACATGGAATGGCTTATTCCAATCAGGAGTGGTCAATATTGGTGCTGTGCACAAACGTTTCTTCAGTTCATTGAAAGAATTCTCGCATTCGTCGTTCCACTCAAAATTAGACAACAAGGCATAAAGGGGTCTAGCTATGATCGCGTACATGTGGATAAACCTACGGTAATATCCACAATGGCCCATAAAGGCTTGTACCTCTTTAACATTCCTTGGCCTTGGCAGCTCCGCTATGGCTCGTACCTTATCTTCATCCGTTGAGATTCCATTCTTAGAAACAATATGACCGAGGATTTTACCTTGACGCACCATGAACACACACTTTTCTGGGTTCAGACACACTCGATATTCTCTACACTTGTTGAAGATTTGTCTGAGTTCAGGGATGTGAACCCTTCTTTCTTGGGAATGAGCACATAAATCATCCACATACACTTCTAAGCTCTTTCGCAAGAACTCTTTGAAGACATGACACATGAGCCTTTGGAATGTTGCAGGTGCATTGGTGAGCCCAAATGGCATCACCCGAAATGCAAAGATTCCCCACTCTGTAGCAAAAGCTGTTTTGTGTTGATCTTCTGGGGCAATGGCTACTTGATTGTAACCTGAAAATCCATCAAGGAAGCTATAAACTTCCTTGCCTGCAACACGCTCCAAAAGGTGTTCTGTGATTGGAAGTGGATAACTATCTCTAATCGTAGCGGCATTAACTTTTTTAAGGTTAATACACACTCGCAACTTCCCGTTCTTCTTGGGTACCACAACAATGGGGGACACCCATTCGGTATGCTCAATCTCATAGATGAATCCAGCCTCAATCAACCTATCAATTTCTTCTTTGATTTTGGCTGCATAGGTATCATTATATGTGTAGGGCTTCTGTTTGGTGGGCTTAGCATCAGCAGTCATGGGGATAGTATGAGAACAAATTCTTGGATCTACCCCTTTCAAGTCTCTATAGTGCCATGCAAACACATCCCTATATTCCCTTAATAGAGCTATGAGCTCCATTTCTTCTCTTGCACTTAGGTCATCTCCTATATATGTGCATCTCTCTTCGTTCTCTTCAATGGTCACTACAATCTTCTTGGTCTTTTCTTTATTATCATATGATTCTCCTATGATGGCCTCTCTCTTAGGCATTCGTACCAGAATTTTGCGGTCGTCAACTTCATATTTCTTGAAGTTTTCTGGTACTTCAAACAATGATTCCTCCTTTTCTTGTTTCACTGCTTTTCTTTTCTTTTTCTTTTGACTACTCTCACTTCCATCCTTTGAGTTTACTGTTTTAATACTTGTGAGAGGTTCTTCTTCTTTCTGGGTGAACACTCCTATATCTCCTAGATAGTGCTGCTCTGAGTTAAAGCAACTATCCATCACAATAGACTCCAAATCGTCGTCATTCTCTTCTTCTTCTATGACATCACTAGGGTCACATTCTTCTAGCAAGGGTTGACACATGAACACTGAGATATCATAACCCTCCTCATCACAATGAGGTGTCCACTGCTCTTCATTGACAGCAATGTCCATGGTGGCTAAGATTTCTGGCCAGCCATGAGGCTCAAACTCCTCATCTGGAAAGATCATCGGTGTGTAGGCTGGGTCTCTAACTGGTCTATCTCCTAACGAAGTTCCTTCTTCTCTTGCCTTTAAACGGTTTTCCTCTTCCTTTGCAACCTTGCACATCCACAAATGAGTATCTTCATGCAGCCATGATGGATCAGGTGAACTTTCAGAATGCACAGAGATGGAATCTTCTTTTGCTTTGTGGATAGAATTCCACTGTAGGGGTGGTACATCTCTGAAGGTGTAATCCTTCAAATTGACCTTAGTGGTGACCCCTAAGTGCTGTAAGTACAAGGAGTTAGTTCCCCAATCCTGTACTATTTGCAATTGTCGTAGGAAGGGTCTTCCTAGGATCATCTCAAAGACATTATTTTTCTCAAAGTCACATATAGCAAATGTGTGCTCAAACTCTACACCACAAGTGGTTAGAGTGATCCCTTCTAGCAATCCTAGAGGTCTTTCAAAATGACCATCAGCCATTTGAAGCTTCATTCTAGTTGGTCTTAATGTGGGCTTGCCCCATTGCTTCCACAAGGAGGTGGTCGCAATAGCAACACCAGCACCTGAATCTATGATTGCTTTGGTTGTGTAACCTTGGTAGGTGATGGGAAGATAAGTATTACCTTCTTCACCCTCACACATGTCCCCTATTTTGTCTAGAGGTATCTCTGGTACCCTTTGCTTGGAGCCTGCTTTTGGCATGTTGGAATCAAGTCCTGGAACCTGATCCTTCACATGATTCCAGAGCTCAGGTTTTGCTTTGAGCAGCTCTTCTACAGTGAGATGACACTGAACCTTAGTGTTCTTCACGACATCAGTGTTCCTTGGAACCACTGAGTCTTCATTTCTTACCAGTATTGTGGGAGCTCTAATCTGGAGTGATTCAGATTCCCATGGGCCCAGAAATTGAGGCAGTTCTTCTAAGGTATTAGATTCAAAATCTAACCTTTCGTCCTCTTGTTGTTCTGCTTCATCTTCGTAAATAGATGGGATGTCTTGGGGAAATTGATCATGAAGATCATCAATCTCAGGAATAGGAGGGGAATTACCCTTCTCCTTGGCCCATTTCTCCTCTTGTATTTCCCGCAAGAACTCTTGAGAGTACTGTTGAATAGAAGGAGGTATTCCAGCATCCGTGGAATTAGGAGCATAAGCTCCCCTTGGTGGTGAGCTTCCTCTTTCAATAACTGGTTGAGCCTGTGGAGGTAGAGAAACTTGTGGTTTGTTTACCAACTGCTCTAATCGTTCTAGTAAGCCCTGGAAATGCAAATCCGATTTGATAGAGTTTGTCTGATTGAACTTTTGACTAGTCTCAAGTATGGCTTGAGCTTGTTCTACCATTTTCATGCACATTTTCATCCGTTCAATCTCTAAATCTGCTCTAGGGTAACTCTTGTCTAGGTTTGCCGCTGTAGGCCCTTCTTGAAGTCGAGCCTGGTAGGCCTTGAACATCATGTCCAAGCCTTCTGGGGTTGGATCTGCAAGAACAGACCCTGGTTGCGGTCTATTTACAATGGGTGGTGGGGTGGGATGAGGTGGAGTGGATGGAGTTTCGGCATGCGAGGGGCTTTGAGATGCAATGTCTTCTATTTTTGTTTTCGCTTCTTTTAAGCTTTCTTCTAGTTCCGATAACTTTTTATTCCACTTGCGATTGGCCTTCTCTCTGGTGTCCTTCCATGTTCTTGTTTTCCTCTTACTAGGCTCTCCCGATTCACTCGACTCTGATTGTTCTACTGGTTTATCCTGTTTTAAGGCTTGTGCTCTAGTGACAGCTTGTATAGGAGCCACATTGCTACTACTTGAACTTGGATCTGCCACTAAGCCTACCACATTAATGGGTGTAATCTTGGGTGCACTAGAGGGGTTTCTTGGACAATCTCTGGGGAGATGTTCTTTGCCACAATTAGGACAAAAAGCCTGTATTGTGATAGCCTGTCCTTGACTCGGAGATGGTGGGTGGGGACAGTCACGAATGAAATGGTCACCATGACATCTGAAACAAGATCCTCTAGGGGCTTGTGGTCTCATTTGTCTCAACTGGGGCCTAGGGTTAGGATTTGTGTACATGACATTGGAGTATTCTGGCTCCCAATTTTGCTCCATAGGCGGTGCCTCATATTGATACGAGTAAATCTCACTATGTTCAGGTGACTCTGTGTAATAAGCATGTGGACTACCTTCATGGGAGTAGTCTGAACTATGAGCATGAGAGTCATTATCTGGTATCAATGGGGTTAGTGGCACCAAAGCTCTATTTGGATTTTCCTCTCCCACAGCATACTTGACTGGAATCACGTTGGCTGGAGCTGGTGGTTGGTTTACCAAGACAGGTTGTGGCCTATATGGTACCTGATATTGCTGTTGTGGTCTGTAATATGGCTGTTGGTATTGATTCTGATACCTACCTTGTGGGTAAGGTTGCTGATAATTTTGTCTAACAGCCTGCCTATTGTAGGGACAATCTTGAGCCGTGTGGTTTGTGTATTTTCTCTCAATAGTGCAATATGGAGCATTCCTTTCTCTAATGTTTTGGTTTTGCATTGGGCATACGTTAGCCATGTGGTCACCTCCGCAAGTATAGCACCGATTCAATGAAGTGACTCTCTGTGTTTGTTTATTTTGGACTCCCAGCTTCTTGGCAACTTGCTCAGCTATCTCTTCTATTTCTGTGGAGGTCTTTGAAGTATGACTAGTAGAACTATCCGAATCTTTGTAGAGTTTGGACAATCCTAACTCCTCACCCAAGTTATCTTCTATGTCTATGCACGTCCGCACACACTCTTCTATGGATCTAGGATCTTTCAAGTATACATAGGATCTTAACTTTGTGCTCAATAAGCCATCTAAAAACAAAGCCACTTGTTTGGCTGGTGTGGGTAGCTCTGGAGCAGGGCATCTTTCTAGGTACTGTCTGAACCTTCTACCTGCTAGTCGCACTGTTTCTTGGGGTGTCTGCTTGAAACTATGGATCAGGGACGATGTGTTATGCCTGATACCACTCTTGGAAAATTCTACAATGAATTCGTCTAGCAGTTGACCTATATCGCGATAGCTGCTTCTACTCAATGGTTGAAACCAAGCTAAGGCAGTGCCTTTAAGGGTCAAACCAAATGCCTCGTACTGGGTGAACCAGTCCTCGATTTGTTCGGCTCTCAGCACTTGTTTGTACTCGGCCACATGATCATAAGGATCCCCTGTCCCATCGAAATAGTTCTTCATTGCCTTGATCACGTGACTGGGTTTAAGGGTTCTTGGGTACTCCCGGGGTCTAAGCAATGGAAAATCCTGTTCATCTCTTTGTTGCCTATGTGCTTGATGTCTCTCTCTTTCAGGTCTTTCATTTTCAACTCCCGACCTATTCCTGCCCACGGTGTGTGCAAAACTTACCTCAGGTCTCTCTCTAGTTCTTTCTCTCTGGGCTTCATGAGCTTGGGATGATCCTACACCTTGGAGGCCATGGGAAACATTGGATCTTGGTGGGGGGAAAATCATGTCATTCTTCCATGTATATGCATGTCTATCATGTTCCGTTACCAAGAAAATTTTCTCTGATGTGTTATCCAGGTAGACAACTTTGCCTGGTATCTCAGGATCTTTGAATTCATAGATGATAACTATGCCCAATTGGCTAGGTTGATCTGGCTTGAACCTCCAAAAGGCTTCCTCCGTTTCTCTATTCAAAAATAGTTCTATGCTGTTGTTGTCTTGAGGGATCCAGTCCGGAGTGATCACTCGGGTCAAAACTGACTTACCTCTAGGAGTCTGGGGTCCTTGTCCTACGTTTCCTTGTTCTAGGTCTCCTATCTCATTCTCATGAATGATATTTCCAAACTCATCGGTCCTATCTGGTTGGTTGGTAACCACATACATGGTTCCTTCCTTATCAATGTATGAACCCTCTTCGAACTTGACCACCGGGTGTTCAAGTCCAAAGGATTGATCTGGATTTTTGAGTTGGACCACTGATCGCCTCAGACCATCCTCATAGATGCGAGCACCTAATTGGTTGGTCCGAATATATTCCAACTGTGTCTTATAGGGACCTTCCGGTGTTTGTAGATGGGCAGTCCCTGAGCCACCTGCAGGTTTTCCCATACTAAAAGACATTTCTGAATCACTTGTGTCTGATCTGAGTAAAAGATGACCACTTAGTTGTTGTGCCCAAGACTTGGATATATGGTTGACACTAGCCTCAGAAGATCTAATGCTTTGTTTATCCTTGCCTAAGTGTCTACCAGATCTCAGGTTCATAAGCTTTAGTCAGGAGTCCAAAATTTCCCCTTGGTATGGTTCAAAATTCTTTGGAGTCCCCTTGGTTCCCTAGTCCCACCTGAGGGTCAACTTCAAATTATCCTATCTCAAAATCAACGCATTATTCTTGAAAAAAACAGTTGAGATCGTGTAGGATTTGAAACGAGCTTTCCAACAAGCTATAGAGCTCAAAAAATGGACTTTGGATGAGAAAGTTATGTCAAATCAGGCTCCTGGGGGTCAAAACAGGCAAACAGGACCTTTGGAGAAAATCGCGATTTTGTGAACTTTCTGAAAATCGCGATGTTGTGAAGTAAAAAAATCGCGATGTTGAGCACAGAATCGTGTTTTTGAAAATCGCGATTTTGAGCAGAAAATCGTGTTTTTGAAAATCGCGATGTTGAGCAGAAAATCGTGATTTGAAAATCGCGATTTTGAGCAGAAAATCGTGATTTGAAAATCGCGATGTTGAGCAGAAATTCGTGATTTGAAAATCGCGATGTTGATCACAAAATCGTGTTTCTGAAAATCGCGATGTTGATCACAAAATCGTGTTTCTGAAAATCGCGATGTTGATCACAAAATCGTGTTTCTGAAAATCGCGATGTTGATCACAAAATCGCGTTTCTGAAAATCGCGATTTTGATCACAAAATCGTGTTTCTGAAAATCGCGATGTTGATCACAAAATCGCGTTTCAGAGAATCGCGATGTTGATCACAAAATCGTGTTTCAGAGAATCGCGATTTTGACTCAGAGAATCGTGATTCACAAAGTCGTGTTTTTCACAAAATCGTGTTTTTGACTGAAAATCGTGTTTTCTCAGAATCGTGTTTTTGACATGAAAATCGCGATTTTGTCCCACAGAATCGTGTTTTTCTCAAAATCGTATTTTTGGCTGAAAATCGTGATTTGTGAAAATCGCGATTTTGAGCAGAAAGTCGTGTTTTTTCACCAAATCGTGTTTTTTTTTTTTTTTGCTGAAAATCGTGATTGGTGAGAATCGCGATTTTGAGCAGAGAATCGTGTTTTTTGAAAATCGTATTTTTCACCTGAAAATTGCGATTTTGAGCAGAGAATCGTGTTTTTTTGAGAAAAACACAGAATCGCGATTTTTTTCAACCAACTTTTAGGCGGGAAAACTGAAAATCGTGATTTTTCAAAAAAATTTTGAATTTACACAGAATCGCGATTTTCATCACAGAATCGCGTTTTTTGGCGGGAAATTCAAATTTCTGAGCGCCGGCTATGGCGAGCTCCGTATGAGCAGAAAATCATGAAAAAAATACAGCGCTTGCTCTCCCTTGCACCTCCTAACTCCTTCCCACACAATAATGCATGAAAAATGGTATGAAGATGGTGAAAATGCACTAAAAAACAAGAATTTTCTATGAAGAAGAAGATGGAAGAAGGTGGAGACGATGATGATGATGAAGATGAAGAGGAAAAAAACAGAAAATGAACTGAAATGACAGTTTTTTTACCTTCCAACGTCGCAAATCTACGATCTTACCATCACAACGCTCGTCCTCGAAGCTCTCTCCCCCGGCAACGGCGCCAAAATTTGGTGTAGCTCAAGCGTAAGCACCACCTCCTTTAATTGTCAATCCGCGGAGACGTGAGGACCGGTATGAAGACCACGAGCAAGTGAAGGCACAAGTGCGTGAGTGAAAGCACACAAACATGCACACACATACACACACACGCGCACAAAGTAAGATCAAAGAGAGGAACAATGGAAAGCTTAGATTGCAAAAGAGTTCTCTTACCAAAGTTCTATTCTCTAACAAGCTAACCTCAAAAATGAGCTCTCTAGCTCTTTTTATAGTTTTTTGACTAGTTTTGGCCCTGTCCAGACCTAGTGTCCGGCCTAGTTAAAAATTAGGTTCCAGGGCTTATTTGAGGGCTCAAACGAAGTCTAAAAATTATGAAAATTGGTACGATGGTACTTCTAATACTCCTCAAGCTCGAGGACTCCTCGGCTTGAACAAAATGGAGTTACTAAAAATAGATAATGGTATTTACAATGGTTTCTAGTGATGAAAATCACTATTTTTGTAGGGGATTCTTCTGAAAATTTGACATACACTTCTTGGAGCTCCCTACTTGCTCTCTCTTCTTCTATGTCCACTTCTTTGATGTGCTTCCATGCTTTGTCCTTGACCTTGAGCTTCAACAAAGAAGAAGAAGAAGAAGAAGAAGAAGAACAACAACAACAACAAGAGGAGAGGAAGAGGAAGAGGAGGAAGAGGAGGAGGAGGAAGAAGAGCAAGAGGAGGAAGAGGAAGAGGAAGAGGAAGAAGAAGAAGAAGAAGAAGAAGAAGAAGAAGAAGAAGAAGAAGAAGAAGAAGAAGAAGAAGAAGAAGAAGAAGAGGAAGAAGAAGAAGAGGAGGAGGAAGAAGAAGAAGAAGAAGAAGACATTAGGGCGAAAAACGGCCCAAAAAGGGCCGTGTAAGGATTTCAATTAGTTGTGCTTAATCGGGATTAAAGTTGTCAAATCCTTTAAGAAATTCCGTGTAAGTTCATTTAAAACGTATCTTATGCAAATTTTGAAGAGAGAGAAACTAGTATCATATAATCATGAAAAGTTTGTGTGATATCTTACGCCTCGAAGTTTGTGTGATATCTTACGCCTCAAAAGTTGAATTTTCCTCTTGTTCACGGACCTATATAATGTGTGCTGATCACGTTTTGCGCTCTTTTTCTCTACTTTTCATAGCAAGCCTGTTTCTCCCTTTCACGTCATTTTAGACACTTGCTGGTCATTTTTCATAGCAGACCATGGAGAACGTTAACCCAAATACTCTCCCTGAGCTTTCAAACATTCGAAATCATTGTAAAAAGTTCCATATCAACATTGCAGTTAGTCAGGAGTATGCGACGACAAGAAACGTATTTCGAAGGGCTCTTCATCCTCTTGAAGTAGATGGATTGCGAAAGGAAGGCAAGAAACATATCGACATATGGACAGATGGATCTGTTTATCCAATTGATCCACAAACTGGAAGGTACCCCCCTTTTCATAATCTTCATGATCTGATTAGATTTGTGGGAGATGGTGAGGATGGTTTACGAGGCTATTGTTCAAGGCTCTGGGATATTTCAAGGAATTATGTACAATACATAAACTATTTACAAAACACACTACACCAGAAGAATTTACATATTAGGGAGCTAGAAAACAAATTATCCACTTTATCTTCTCAGTTAGAGTCTTTTAAAAAAATGAAAGAAACTCCTATAGGTTTGAGAATGCGGTCAAAACGAGTAAAACCTTTTTTAGATTTGACTGAAAAATCTGGCCAGAAAAAAGAAAAGAATGAAAATTGTTAGAGATCATGTGACAAATGTGCTAGGTTTCAATATGTCGAGCAGTTTTGAGCGCATACATTTCTGTAATGAAATTTTGAGTCAAAATGATGTTTTAAAACTATTGAAACTAAATGAAAATACATGCTTGAAACGCTTTGTTTTTCAAAAACTCATGACAGAAATGAATCTTTTACTAGAACCATCTCAAATTCAAAATATTTGTGATAGTGTCGGAGTGAGTAGGAAAGGTTATAGAGCAATTTCAAAAGTCTGGTGTGAATTTTTAAAATTTAACAAAGTTAGAAGTTTTGGATTGCCTAGACCCCATCATGTAGGAAAGTTTCGGCTCTGCTTGAATAAGAAGATCACATCAGTATTTGGTGAATATAAACATATTCACGGTAACATGCCTTACGAAGTAGGAAAACAAAAGTTACATTTCACTTACAATGCATTTAACAACATATGGATAGATGTTATAAAACTTCAAACATACATGGTTCAGTTCTATAATATAAAAGAGCATGAATGTTCTGGTCTATTGAAATTTGTAATCAAACTTGATGAAGCTGAGCTTAAAAAACATCAAAAGATGGAGAGAATAAGCATTGCACTGATGAACAAAGCTTTGGACTATAGCCTTGGGAAATTGGATACTCCATCTCTCAAAGTACAATCAGAAATGGAGTTATGGTGGGTTGGCTGTGCTCAAGTTCCATCTGAGAGCCATAAAACACTTAAATGGTTATTCTCACAGACAAACATTTCAAATGTTATCCAAGGGCATCATGCAGGAGAATTGTTGAATGTCAAAGACTACGGAAACTTTCAAGTTGAGTGGCATTGAGTGGAGACCTAAAGACACTCAAATGCATGTTTGGTATAAGTGGGGGAGCAAATTCTAAATACCCTTGCTTGTACTGCATGCAAAGCCCAGGCACAAATGGATGGATTACTAGAGCTGAGGGTGAAGAGGCTCCTTCTAGACAAAATGTTATTCTTCGTAACTACTCATCTTCTTCAATGATTTGGGATCCATACTTCCAATAGCATTGACAAATGTACACATATGTACACTACATGCAGAGTTAAGAATCATTGACAAGTTGGTCCGTCTTCACTTGGATTATGCATATTCTATCAAGCCTACAACTCTTGCAGATGAATGCATAAAAAAATGTGAATGTCTTCTTTCAGAAATGGGGTTTCATGGTGGTGATGTTCATCTAAGAAAAGATCCAAAGCTTTCACAAAATACAGGTGATGTTTTACAGGATGTCTCAATGGGAGGTGCAAAAGCAAGGAGATTCTTCAGCAACCATGATGGCAAACAACTTAATGCCATGTGGAATTCATGGAAAACATTTTGTGAGGTCACGACTAATGTAAAAAGCAAACCAGAAATAGCAAAAAAGAGAATGGAGGTGTGGGTCAAACTAGATAATCTTTTAAAGATCATGAGGCAGCACGTAACATCAAAAAGTTATGTGACAGATTTCAGAAAGGCGACCACAGAGCTTATAGAAACCATCATAGAGGCATGGGGTGCCAAAGACATAACATACTACTTGGTGAGCTCCAAGATATTTTATTCAATTTATTTATTTTTAATTGAAATAAAGATCTAATGAAATTCTTCTGCTTTCCAGCATATTCTTCTTGTGCATGGTGCATTCTTTGCAGAAAAAGAACCACTTGCCATGTGGAACACCCAAGGCATGGAAAAATCTCATTATCAAGCAAGGACAAGCTTCTTTAGGTGTACAAGGAAAGGAGGAGGAGTAACAAAGAGCAATGCCTTCAGAGAGCTTTTTGATTGGTTCTTTAGAAGACAATTACAAAGGACCTCTCCTCTTTTCAAAGCAACATTTGTCACTAACAATGTGCATTTTTGAGCTTGGGCTCATGCACGTGCACTTCCCTATATTGACACTCAGAGGAATATTGGACACGTGCCGGTTCCTAAGAGATTACCATGCTGATTGACATAGACCATTCACCAGTGCTACTGTTCCATTCAGGAAATACTGAGAATTGAATTGCTTTATATTCCTTGGCAAGCAACATCGTGTAACTTCACCAATCTGAGTTTCACATATTCTCTTTAGCTCACCATATGCAGGAGTCTTCTCCTCCAGAACTACCTTGTGCAGATATCTCCTTGGATGCTCTGGTACATGAAGTAGTTAAGCATCACTCAAGTTGCAGACCTTCAAGCTCTTTAGAAGACAATTACAAAGG
>CM035410.1:58857485-58978772 GCA_020310875.1 Ceratopteris richardii | reverse complement strand
ATTGTGAGCTCTTCTTCTTGAAAGTTGTGAACTCAGCCCAAGTGAAGACTTTCTTGACTTGGTTGTATTTGGAAATGCTCTTCCAAAGCATTCCAACATCTGTTGCACTTTCTAGTCCTCTAATGTGAGGTAGAAGATAATCCTTTACAGCTATGTAAATGATGCTCCTTGCGTGAGCATCATTTCTCATCCAAGTCTTCAAATCTGCAAGCTCTTCCCTAGTTGGAATACTAGGATCTGCAAACTCAGGCTTTCTTCTTCTCCTGTAATGAATGCCATCAAATCTTTACTCATGAGGTTTGCCTCCATCCTCATGGACCAAGCTGGATAGTTCTCCCTATCTAGCTTATCAATCTGCAAGCTTTCTCCCATCTTTTGATCTTCTGTATCTGCAATTACTATGATTTATGATAGTCAAGTGTACCTTTGATATGAAACTCTGATCTTTATTTATCCCTCGAACTCATGCTTTGTGCTTCTGCAGGTTATCTTCAAGAATTTGTCCTTGTCCACCTAATTAGAAGGAACTTCAATATCTGCAGCAGTCGAGACTTCCAATGCCTTTACTTCACTTGTATTGCACCTTCAGCTCTGATACCACTTTTGGAGACCTCTTAATCTCCAAAGGCTTGATCTATACTGATCTAAGAGCACCTCTATAACAGTTATAGACCAAACTTTACACAAATGTTACTTTGATTTACCAAATCATTCATGAACAATTCTCTGAGTGAGAATTTTTCTACTTCAAGAAGTCTGCTTCAAAGATTGACTTCATTACCTGCACATATCTTCAGATTTCTTCAATATAATGATATACATACCTCCAAGCTACCCTTGCACAATCATATCAACCATTAGTCCTTCAAAAGAATCATTAAAATTTCAATTTGATCCTTAAGATCAAAAGTATGTCAGAAACTGTCTTCCTGAATAAGCGACTTTGACATAGGTAACTTCTAAGGTTGATTTCTCACAGCACAGATCCCATTTTGCTAAATGCTTTTAGCCATAGCTTCCTTACCTTCTAACTTAGATTTTGAATGCTCATTAATAAAAAACTTTACACTGTGCACTGAGATCTAAGCAAACATTGACACGAAAAAGTGCGCGACTTTGAGAGATTTTTCTGCAGACTTTACATATACATGTTCCTATTGATCATACTCACACAAGAAAGGAATTAGACCATGAGAATTTTAACATAGATTCATTAACTTCCAAATTAGATGTGTACAAAAGGATTTCTGATTCACATGATCAGACTGAGAGAACTCAGAGAAGAACTCGTCGCTAATTTTCTGAGAAAGACTCTCTACACATCTATCTCTATGACACGTCTCTTCAAATGACTCTCATATGTATTTCTTTACATCATTGACTTATATACATATGGTTCTAGACTTATCCCGTGTCTATTACTTATTCCTTATCATCCTAAGGATTATCTATACTCAAATTACAAGAATTTCCACCTATAATGTACATATGTATACAAACTTCATTTCTCAGATCTCTTCACTTTCTCAAGTGTCTTCATCCACTTCAATCTGATCATGAGCTTGCTTCAAACTCTTTGTAATCACCAATTTGTAATTGGTTTGTTCCAACAAGAAACATGTCTTGCACCTGTCAAGTTAATCATGGTCAAGACGACCCTTTCCCTTACAGCCCTAGTAGATTTAGGATTCTCCTCATGTTTCATCGATGAAGGATTGGTTAAGAAACATGGAATTCCTATACTTCAGAAGAACAAACCAGTAGTAGCTAAAGTCGTAGATGGTCAACCCATAGCATCTGGGAATATAACCATGGAAACCATACCATTAAGAGTACACCTTGGTCACCATGAATCCCACATATGTTTCAATGTAATATTGAGCCTAATACATCTAGTTATCATTGGAATGCCTTGGTTAAAGAAGCATAATCCAGACATTGATTGGGAAAAGAATAAAATCACCCATCAAGATATCCAAAAGAACCCAACATATGTCGGAGCCAAGGCCTTCATACATGTAGTAAGGAAGGAACCGGCATATATGATCTATGCCATACCAACTCAAGAATCCAAGAAAGATGATCCAGTACAGCTACCCAATCCGTCTCAAAGGCTTTGAAGATGTTTTTGAAAAGAAGAATGCATATATCCTCCCAGATCATAGACCTTATGATTGTCCCATAGATCTTCAAGAGGGAGCACAACCACCCTTTGGACCAATCTATAGACTATCCCCAGAGGAACTTACAGAACTATGCAAGAACATTGATGAGAGTCTAGCAAAGGGGTTTATCAACACTCAAAGTCTCCATCAGGAGCTATTATTTTATTTGTGTAGAAGAAGGATGGGACTCTCTGGATGTGTGTAGACTATCCTGGATTGAATAAAGTTACTATAAAGAATATATACCCTCTACCACTCATATCAGAGCTCTTGGAATGCCTTGGAAAAGCAAAGCTCTTCACAAAGATTGACCTTCGAGGAGTTTACAACCTTGTCAGGATCAGAGAAGGAGATGAATGGAAGACAACATTTCGAACAAGGTATGGACACTTTGAATATGTAGTTATGCCATTTGGTCTCACAAATGCTCCAGTTGTCTTTCAACATATGATGAATGATATCTTTTGAGAGTATCTAGATGACTTCGTGGTAATATATCTCAATGATATCCTGATATTCTCCAAAAATCTAGAGGATCATGAATGTTACATAAAGATAGTCCTAGAGAAACTAAGAGAAAAAGGTTATATGCAAAATTGGAGAAGTGCTCTTTCCATAAGGGAGAAGTGGAGTTTTTAGGATACATTATATCAGAGAAAGGAATCCTTATGGACCCTAGGAAGATCAAGACAATCCTTGATTGGCAACCACCATCCTGCGTTCAAGATGTACAATGTTTTCTAGGGTTTATCATTTTTTACAGGATATTCATAAGAGATTGCTCCAAGATAGTGACACCTCTTACCAAGCTTACATGAAACTCGAAATTCTCGTGGAGCAAGCAGAAAAAGCCTTTCAGACCTTGAAATTAGCATTCACCACTGCTCCAATTCTAGTCCATTCTGATTCTAGCAAGCCCTTCTTCCTAGATACAGATGCATTAGACTTCATCCTAGAGGCCATTCTTCCCAATATGGAGATGATGGGCACCTACATCCAGTTGCATATCATTCAAGGAATTTTTCCCCTCCAGAGATTAATTATGAAATCCATGATAAAGAACTTCTTGCCATAGTAGACGCATTTGATACCTGGCATCACCATCTAGAAGGAGCAGCTCACAAAGTTACTGTATATACGGATCACAAGAGCTTAGAATATTTTATGACCACCCGCATCCTCAATAGAAGGAAATATCGATGGAGTAACTTTCTATCCATGTTCGACTTTGTCATCACCTACCGTCCAGGATGTCAACAATGTCAGTCAGATGCCTTGTCCAGAAGATCTTACCTTGCACCAAAGAAGGGTGAAGAGGCCTATGATCAACAAGAGAGTATATTACTCATGCCTGAGCACCTCCAGATAGCAGCTATCTCTTCAGGCCATCATGAAGATTCAGCCTTGAATCATTTGATCCGTGAGAATCTACCACAAGATGTAAAGTAGAAAACTCAAGAAGGAAAAGTCCAAGAAGTAAATGAATATCAGCAAAAGGATGGGTTACTATTCTATAAGAACCTATTGTATGTTCCTCCAAGAAAGCCTAAGATCCAAGTACTTCAACAACATCATGATAACCTTGCAGCAAGACATTTTGGAGTAAATAAAACAATAGAACTCATATCAAGGGATTTTTGGTGGCCTCAAAATGTGGAAGGAAGTCAAAGAATATATCAGAATCTATGATACTTGCAATAGATCTAAGGCCCGTGACATAAACCTCATGGCCTCTTGCAACCTTTACCTATTCGAAGAAGGCCATGGGCTTCATTGTCTATGGATTTCATCACAGATCTACCAAAGTCAGATAAGTATGATGCCATTCTTGTTATTGTGGATAGATTTATAAAGATGGCACTTCATTCCAAATACCAAGGCAATCACAAGTGCAGCCATGGCTAGAATTTTTCTCATATATGTCTTTAGGCTTCATGGATTGCCTGATGATATTATCAGTGATCGAGGTCCACAATTCATATCCAACTTTTGGAACAGTCTTTGAAAACTCCTTGGTGTTCAAGTTAAACTATCTACAACAAATCATCCATAGACTGATGGACAAACAGAACGGGTGAATCAAGTCCTAGAGCAATATCTTCGTTGCACTAGCAACTATCACCAAAATGATTGGTTTGACTTGTTACCCTTTGCAGAGTTTGCCTATAACAATAGTGTTCATGCACCTACTAAGCAAACTCCCTTCTTTGCAAATTATGGACAACATCCAAGGATGGATATACAACCCATAAATCATGTGAAGAACCTAGTTGCGAGAAATAAGGCCCAATACCTCATGGAAATTCACAAAGAACTCAAGGAAGATATCCATAAAGCTCAAGAACAATATAAGTACTATGCAGATCAATATCATGTTTAGAATCCATCGTATCAACTTGGGGATAAGGTATGGTTACTCAGAAATAATTTGCAAACTTCAAGGCCTTGTGCAAAGTTAGATCATCAAAGATTTGATCCATTCACCATCTTGGCCAAGATTAATCTAATCACCTTCAAGCTCCAACTATCGAGTACTATGAGAATACATCCATTTTTCCATGTATCCATGTTGGAACCATATCACATTTCACCATTGAGGGGTGAGAGACCTAGTCCTTCAACATCTATTGAGATTGATGATCATGAAGAATTCGAGGTCGAGCATGTCCTAGATTCAAGAATATCCCGAGGAGGATTGGAGTACCTTGTTCATTGGAAAGGGTATGAAATCAATGATCGCACTTGGGAACCTGCACAGAACCTTCCAATGAAGCCAAGACCAGAGATCATGATCGCTCCTCGTGGAACTCGTCACTTGAGGGGGAGGTGATGTCATAGACAAAGGAAACCAACCTGAACCTCATATTCCATATGAATCCTATATCTCATGAGTAGTTCAAAGCCCACACATTTGTGATCTAAAGGCTGAATTGAAGAGTTAATGTGCATTCTATGCACATTTTTGGTTTGCTTTCCATATTGACAATGCTCACAAAATGAAAAATCAGAGAAAGATAACATAGGTAAGTAGCCAGAATGAGAAAGATTTTCCATTCCACTATGAGATATATGGTCCAAACGACATGCCAAATACAAGCCATAGGCTGTTCAATAACAGCTAACAAGTGTTCTTTATGTGATACAAATAAAGGATAAAGTGAGCCAGCTTTGCTTCATTTTGCAATAACCATATTGCCCTTTGATATGCAAAAGGTCTGAGCATAGAAACACTTTGTAACCAAGGTCATCAAATTGATCAACTGACATCAAACTACGTGATAACTGAGGTACATGGCGTACATTATGCATAGAAAATTTTGAACCATCAATGAACTGCACAACCACATCTCCAGTCCCCACAATACCACACTGCTAAGAGTCACCAAGTTTCACGTTACCAAGAGACTTTGCTACATAATTAGAGAACCATTCTCTGTGTAGTGTCACATGGAAAGAAGCACTAGAATCTAACAGCCACATGTGGGAAAGAGAATCAGCCATAAGAGCCTCAATTGGCATAGTATTATCAAGTGTCAACTCATCAGCATCATCAAAAATAACATTAATTTCTTCAATCTTCATAGTCAAACTAGATGGTGCAGGTAATTGTTTAACATGCCCATCAACATTTTGTCCTTTACCTTTAGCATTCTTTAATGCATAACAATCTTTCTTCATGTGTCCTTTCCTATGACAGTAAGGGCATTCGATATGTCTCTTTCTTGATTTACTTTTACTCTTTTTCCGTTGACCATTCTTTTCCTTATGCTTGCTCCTGCCACATTGTTGATTCTTTCCTTGGTAAGAATCATGAACATTATATGCATCTCCACTATGAGCACCAACCATAGATTTTGTATGAATCTCCTCACTCAAGAGTGCTCCACATATGTCATCATAAATGAGTTTACCACCAGATGCACTATTGCTAATAGCTGTGCAAAATGTATCCCATGATGATGGCGAGGTGCATAATAGCAATATTGCTTTCATTTCATTATCCATATCCATTTTGTAGGCCTCTAACTGGGAGAAAATAGCATCAAAACTCATTTAGTTGAGCAACAACACCATCTGTGTCCTTCATATGAAGGTCATATAAATTTCTCATCAGATACACCTTATTTGATGCCGTCTCTTTTTCATATGTATTGCATAACTTCTTCCAAAGCTCCTCTGTACTTTCATAGTCTAATATTGTAAAGTAAACATTATCTACCAGGTGCAAGCAAATGGTAGACCTAACATTTCATCCAACTCATCCCAATCATCTTCATCTGTATCAGCAGGCTTCTTTGAAATTCCATTTACTGGCTTCCATTGCCTCCTTTGAATCAGTACATCTTTAATTTGATTCTTCCATAGAGCAAAGTTTGTGCCATCAAATTCCTGGATCTCAAAATGGTCTTTGCCATGTAAGTTATAGCTCCTCCTTAGAACACTAGAACTAGACCCTGATCCATTAGAAGTGCCTAAGACCTCTGATGCCATGATGGTGGAGAACTAGATGGAATGATAGTGGAGCTAGAAGAGTCCAAACACCAACGAATAAGTGTGTCAAGGAGTAAATCGACCACTGTATAGTTGACTAAATAAAAAATCTAGAAAATTATTGCCAGAGCATCCTCTATAAAATGAGCATATGACCAGTGTCAAAATATCATAAAACTACAAGTACTGACATGTTTACCTGCATAGTGAATCATTGACTCCACTGCATATAATCGGTTACCCAATAGAAGTCAACCACGCTTATCGAGCACCTATGAACAACTATCATACATCTCCAATGGCAAAGTTGGGTAAGTCTTCTACCTGCATCATCAAAGAGACCCCGACATCTGGGTGTCTCCCAGTTAAGAAAACCTCACGAGGACCCTCTTTATCAAACATAAAAGGCTTTATGCAAAAAACGTAACCACTATATCAGTGACCACATGGACGTACATAAGCGGTATCCACAGAAGCGTACATGGTGTGTATGTCCTCAATATATGCAGTAAAATGACACTAAAAGGTTGAATGCACAGCCCAAAAACTAGACAACAACACCTGCAATTGTCTGTCAACTCTGATGTTTTAGGCTAAAAAAACCTGCATAAATTCGCAGCGGCTGCTCGAACCAAAACTGAAAACCTTTCGAGAAACCTGTAGTTTTATGTACGTGGCTAAAAACACAGCCCCAAAGTTTGATATTTGTTGTCAAAGAAGTACAAAGAACACTCTTTTGATGTTCTTGGACCTGTGTGAACATGACTATGTGCAAAAGTACTCCAAAATGGCTCCAAAAAACACCCCAAAAGTGCTTCAAAAATAGGATTTGAAAGCAAAGAATGAAGCTTTGAGGAACCAAAACATGTTCAAGGTAACGTTAACCTTAGTCTTTCCCCATCTCAGACACCACAAGAGTGTTGCTTAGTGGCAAGAGATTGCCATGGTTAAGCAAACTCCGAGGGGAACAATAATGGGATGGGTGACCTCCCGAGAAGTACTGGGAACCTCTATCTTCCTTGATCATTGAGGTCCTCCCTTGCGCGCAGCCAACGATGACTTCGGTGACTCGAATGACAAGGTATGCCAAGGTCTATGTGTTGGTCGCCACCTTAGTCATAAGCCTTGGAGAAAGCCAAGGGGGGGGCTCGCTTCGCTCGCACAAAAGAAACAAAGCTTTTGTGTCAAATTGCTCTGATACTAGTGAAGTATTTCGATGGCAATGCACCACAGTGCACTCTCCTTCTCGAGAGGTAATGATGATATCCTCGAAGTAGAAGCTCAAGCTCCTAAGGCCGCACACAATACTCCGCACAGAGGCTGCACAATACGCAGAAAAGCACAGTACACAGGGGGCACGAAGACAAACTTCTTAGGTCTTACAAAATGCAGTTGAACTTACAATCTCTGACTGACCAGGGCACTATATGTTTTATTAAAGAACATATACAAAGAAGTGTTCGATGACCATTTGGCCTTTCACATGGATACTAATGGTAACAACTGGAACTTGAAGTACTTACTTGGTGATCAGAACTCCTTGTGCTCCCAAGACTGGCATTGGTAAGACTGAGTATATATGGTCATGGCCTCCTTATATAGAATTTGAAGGGCGATTCCCAAGGGCGGCTGCAAGCTGATGATGTCATCAACAATGTCAACAATTCGAAGAGGATACAAGGAGCAATGAGACTTCTAGTTCGAGTAATGTAGAGGAAGTGGAAGAGTTATTTGCCAAGAAATTGGGAGTACAAGGACAAGGGAACTACCAAACCCCCCCCCTTGAGAATAATCTTAAGAAGTTGCAAACTTTGCAATGAAGATCATCCATCTCATGTCTTCACACCAGAGAAGGATTAGGGCTATCACAACATTTCCCTTACTATACACAACCAAGTTAGGGGCCTAACATGTACTCTTATAGTGAGCAGAAGCACACCAACCACAACACTGAAAACTATCCATTTAATAGACAACCACGATCGTTTGTACCACCCTAATATAGGCCATACAGATACCCTCTTGGAGAACAAGGCAGAGAAGTGTTGAAGATAAATGTACAAGCTCATTTTCATATGAGCTATGCTTGGATAAATTTACCAAATATAAAGATAAAGGAAAATAAGAGAAAAAAAAGATAAAAAATAAAAGAAAAAGGTCTAGTCAAAATTCATGATGAGTAAGAGATACAATAACTTGCCTTGTAGTTAGTGGCATGTAGTGGGGAAAGTGGTGAGTTAAGAAGGAGGCACAAACTTCTTCACATGCTCATTGGTTATAAAAGTGAAGAGGGAGCACGTTCTAAACAAGGAGAGAAAGATGCAAGAGCTCCCAGTAGCCGGATCTTGCCATTTTGTCATTTTGTCTTCCCGTAGACTCCTTCCAGTCGCACGTCAGTTTGTACATAGCTCTGTTGTGGAGCTCATATCTCAGTGTGTATGTAACTCTTCTTGTGTTTAAACACTCATTGGACAGCTTATCTTGTTTACTTTTAGCATATCAAATATCTCCTTCAAAGCTTATATATTTTGTGAGATATCAGTGAAAGAGTGAAGTCCAATTTTTCAATATACCTGTGTAGACAGGTAGTCTATTTTCACCAGTTAAATTTTCCAACCAAAACATATCAAAATTGATTGATCTTTGTCTTGTTGGAAAGCTCTTGGCATCTACTCTCAGTATCCTAAATATCTCATTCAGAAGATTTATATTCTGTGAGATATCTATCCGAGAGTGAAGTCCAATTTTATAGTGTACTTATGTGTGTAGGTGGTCTATTTTGGTCATTCGAGTTTCCTAACCAGCACTCATCCAAATTACTTGTTTTTTAGCCTGTTGGAAAGGTATTTGTGTATACTTTCTCTACACCAAATATCTTTCTCAAAGGATATATATTCATAGAGTTATCAGTCTGAGAGTGAAGCTCAGTTCTTCAACATACTTGTGTGGATAGGTAGTTCATCTTTGTCAGTTGTGTTTTGTAATAAAAACTTCTCCAAATTAAGTTATTTATAGCTTGTTAGAAATCTCTCTTTGTCAATTTTGATTGACTAATGGCTCAAGTCCATTTGAGTTTTGTATTGATAGTAGCAAGCTATCTAAGGTGCAGCTATTTGTCCAAGTGCTTGACATACAAGGTTTCACTACACACTTCCGTTGCGCATAGGCGAACTCATTCTCCATAGTTGGTATCAGAGAAAACTTGGTGCTGAAGCTTCATCAATAGAGTTGAAGATAAAGCAAAGCAAAAGAGGAGCTATAAACCAAGGAGGAGCTTCACAAACACAAGAGCAAAGGACAATATAACTATTCGAGGTAACTCTCAAAGTCTTTGATACTCTTTAATGGATGACTTGGGTCAACAAGTAGAGAAGTTAGATAAGGATAACTATCCCGTGTGGAAGTTTAGAATGACCAACTACCTAATGGGCAAAGGCTTATGGGGTATTGTGAGTGGCGATGATGCTCAACATCAAATCAATGAAGCTATGGCCACCGAAGTCCAAAGGAGGCAAGCAAAAGAATGGGAAGAGAGGAATAGGAGAGTCATGTTCCTCATTTCGCAAGTCATTACTAATGCCATGGTAGGGCATATTCAACATCTAGAGAAAGCTAAGGATGCTTCAGAAGCTCTTGAAAGGATGTATTCAACAAATCCCAAAGATAGGAAACTTCAACTCAAGAATGAGTTGAACACAATCAAGAAAAGTTCGAGTCAATCATAGCTGAATATACTTTGAAGATTAAGGAGCTAAGCGATGCTTTAGCTTCTATTGGCACAACGATTGAAGACAAAGATCTTGTGTGTTATACTCTCAATGGATTGAGAGAAGATGAAAGATGGAAGCCTTTCATAACTTCCATTAACTTGAAAGATGCATACCCAGGTTTGGAACAACTAATCCCTCATCTTGTCACAAAAGAGCTTAGCTTTGGTGGTCCCAAAGGAAAGGACAACCACAACCAAATGATATATGCAGGTCGAGGTAAAGGAAGAAACTCAAGAGGAAGATCAAGAGGAAAAGGAAGAGGTCACAACCACTCCAACTACAATAAAAACAATTCAGAAGACAACAAGGATGCATCAAATGCCAACACACAAGGAAGAGGTCGAGGTAGAAGTAGAGGAAGAGGCCGAGGCTCCTACAATTCTCATAAAGGTATAACATGCTATCATTGTGGTAAACTAGGACACTATGCTAGTGATTGTTGGCTGAATAATGGAAGACCAAATGGAGGCAATCAAAGGAACCAAAGCAACTATGCAAGCACCTCAAGTGAAGGAAGCAAGGACACACTACTTGCAATGAGATTTGAGTATAGAAGCTCTTGTGAAGATGACAAAAAATGGTACATTGATTCAGGTTGTAGTAACCATATGTCATGCCAAGGAAGTTTGTTCACTAAACTACAGGTACCAAGTGGAAAAGGATGTGTTGAAACAGGTGATGATACTCAACACATGATTGAACATATTAGAGATATAAGGCTTGGAGATATAAGTAGAGCAAAGGTACTATCTAATGTTCTTCATGTTCCTACACTTTCAAAGAACTTGATTTCTGTAGGACAAATGGTAGAGAAGGGTTATCATGTCATATTCGATGAGAATGGGTGCTTCATAAAGAATCCAAAGGAAGGCTTCAAGGTCATTGCTCGAGATAGAAGAGAAGGAAGGATGTTCACTTTGGACGTCCAACATCCACATGGAAAGGTCATGTACATTCAATGTGGGAACAAGAAGATTTCAGAGCTGGACTTGTGGCACAAAAGAATAGGACACATCAACATTCCGAAGTTGAAGGACATGAGCAAACATGAAGTGGTAAGAGGTATTCCAAAATTTAATAGCATTGGACTACATGAGTTATGTGAAGCTTGTCAACTAGGAAAGCCAACGAGGAAGCCATTCAAGAGGAGCAGTTATGTGACCCCAAATGACTTGGACTTGATACATATAGATGTATGAGGACAACCTAAGAGGCATCAATAGCTGGTAATAGATTTTTTGTCACCTTCATTGATGATCACTCAAGAAAGGTATGGCTGTTTTGTATGAAGCGAAAATCAGAGGTGTTTTCTATATTCAAAAGATTCAAAGTTGAAGTTGAAAAAGAAACAAGAAGGTCTATCAAAACCTTAAGGTCCGATGGTGGAGGAGAATACTTCTCCAAAGAATTTTTAGATTTTCTAAAAGAGAATGGGATCAAAAGGAAGTTTACTTGTAGGTATACACCATAACAAAATGGAGTAGCTGAGAGGAAAAATAGGCAAATTGCTGAAATTGCAAGATGCATGCTCAACGAGATGAAGGTACCATTGCACTATTGGGCTGAAGCTACCACAACTGTCATTTACTTGATGAATAGGTGCACAACATCGAGAATACATCACTTGACTCCAAAGGAGGTATATTCTGGTAAGAAACCTGATCTTACACACCTCAAAGTGTTTGGGTGTGTTTGCTTTGTTCACATTCCACAAGAAGTTAGAACAAAGATGGAACCAAGGTCAGAAAAATGCATTTTCATCTGCTACTCAACGGAGCAAAAAGGATACAAGTGTTACAACCCTAGAACAAAGGAATTAAGAGTCTTGCGAGATGTGGTCTTTGATGAACTAAGACCATGGTATGAAGATAAAGGAAAGGAAAAGATTCTTGAAGAAGATTGTGATGATTATGCAGGAACAATTCAAAGAGAAGTTCAACAATCAAGCACAAAGGTTTCAGGTCCAGAGGCATCTACATCAAATGAAGAATGTTCAACATGGAGGGGGAGTCACTCGATGTCTCCAAATTCAGCTCATAGTAGAATCGAAGAAGCAAGTGCTACTCCAAATAGTGAGATAGATGCAAGTGAAGAAGAATATGAAGAGGTAATCACTCCAATGGTAAAGCTAAGTAGGTTAAAGAAGCAACTTTCTAAAGGCAATGAAAGAAGATCTTCAAGGACAAGGTATCCAACTCAAAGGTTGAGTTATGATAATTTTATGGCGATACATTTTGCATACATGATGCAGGTTATCAAAGACAAAGAGCCTGAGACATATGAAGAATCTTGCACACAAAAGGAATGGAAGTAAGCTATGAAAGAGGAGAGCAATGCTCTCAAAGACAATCACACATGGGAGCTAGTGCCAAAGAAAGAAGGTATGAATATTGTTCCAAACAAATGGGTGTTTAAAGTAAAGAGGAATACTGATGGTTCACTAGCTAGATATAAAGCTAGATTAGTTGCCAAAGGATTTGAATAAACACAAGGCATAGATTATGATGAAGTTTTCAACCCTGTTGCAAAGATGGGAACTATCAGAACATTAATCGCAATTGGTGCTTCAAGGAGATGGCCATTATATCAACTCGACATCAAAAATGCTTTTCTTAATGGAGAACTACAAGAAGAGGTATACATGAGTCAACCGGTTGGATTTGAAGATGAAAACCATCCACACTTTGTTTGCAGGTTGAAAAAGGCACTTTATGGCTTGAAGCAAGCACCAAGAGCATGGAATCGGAGATTGGTAGAATATCTAACTAAGTGTGGATGCAACCCAAGTAGTGAAGATCCTTCATTGTATATGAACAAGGAAGAAAATAGAGAGGTATATATTTGCATATACATCTGTATCGCGGCATTTCCCTCTCTCCCACCATCCCCTCGACCCCTCCAACCCCACCGTCCCCTCCTTTCCCCCACCACCCCCGCGGCCCCACCATCACCTCGACCCCCTCCAACTCCACCAGACCTCCTGTTTTCCCCCACCACCCTACGGCCCCACCCTCACCCCGACCCCCTCCAACCCGACTATCCCCTCGCGGCCCCCACCATCACCTCGACCCCTCCAACCCCACTGTCCCCTCCTCTTTTCCCCCACCACCCTCGCGGCCCCCACCATCACCTCGACCCCCTCCAACTCCACCAGCCCTCCTGTTCTCCCCCACCACCCCTGCAACCCCACCCTCACCTCGACCCCCTCCAACCCCACTGTCCCCTCGCGGCCCCCACCATCACCTTGACCCCTCCAACCCCACCGTCCCCTCCTCTTTTCCCCCACCACCCCCACGGCCCCCACCATCACCTCAACCCCCTCCAACTCCACCAACCCTCCTGTTTTCCCCCACCACCCCTGCGGCCCCACCCTCACCCCGACCCCCTCCAACCCCATTGTCCCCTCATGGCCCCCACCATCACCTCGATCCCCTCCAACTCCACCAGCCCTCCTGTTTTCCCCCACCACCCTTGCGGCCCCACCCTCACCCCGACCCCCTCCAACCCCACTGTCCACTCCTCTTTTCACCCACCACCCTCGCGGCCCCCACCATCACCTCGACCCCCTCCAACTCCACCAGCCCTCCTCTTTTCCACCACCACCCCACAAGCCCTCCACCACTCACCCCACGGCCCTCCACCACACCACCACCACCCCACAACCCTCCACCACTCCACACCACCACCACCCCACAACCCTCCACCACTCCACACCACCACCACCCCACAACCCTCCACCACTCCACACCACCACCCCACAGCCCTCCACCACTCCGCACCACCACCACCCCACGGCCCTCCACCACTCCACACCACCACCACCACCACCCCACAACCCTCCACCACACCACCACCCCTCAGCCCTCCACCACTCCACACCACCCCATAGCCCTCCACCACACCACCACCCCATAGCCCTCCACCACTCCACACCACCACCCCACAGCCCTCCACCACTCCACACAACCCCACAGCCCTCCACCACTCCACACCACCACCACCCCACAGCCCCCCACCACTCCACACCACCACCCCACAGCCCTCCACCACTCCACACCACCACCACCCACATCCCTCCACCACTCCACACCACCACCACCCCTCAGCCCTCCACCACTCCACACCACCCCACAGCCCTCCACCACACCACCACCACCCCACAACCCTCCACCACACCACCACCACCCCACGGCCCTCCACCACTCCACACCACCCCACAGCCCTCCACCACACCACCACCACCCCACAGCCCTCCACCACACCACCACCACCCCACAACCCTCCACCACTCCACAACCCCCCACAAACCTCACAAATCTCACATTTTTCCACGACCTTACATAAGGCTCTCATACAGTTTGGATGGACATTTGGAGGATCATTTTCTCAACCAAACCCTGCAGTGTTATATATCGTTGGAAAGCTCTCGACGAGTACTTTCCATTGCTGCAATAATAACTTTGAAATCTTGGGTGAATTTTTTACCACACCCCAAAAACCCCCACAACTCCCCATAACTCACCCCTATTCCCACCCAACAAACAAACCCCACAAACCCCACACAACTCCACACCCCTCCACAAACCCCATAATCTCTCTCAACTCCTCACAACTCACCTTCCATACCACCCACTTAATATGAAGGATCAAAAGCTACTACAAAAATTAGGTGAAGGATGTGCTTCTCAAGGTCATTCAAATATCACGAGCGGCACAAAATGAGGATCTCAGCTTGCATTCAAAAGTGACAGTAAAGGTGTAAGTGGTAAAAGTGAAAGTGGAAAAATGACTATTGCCGCCAACCATTCATGACGACTTCCTATTTTTGAGGATCCAATTCAAATAAAGTGGAATAATTGATCTACCCCTCATATCTTGGGTAATCAATCGGCGCATGATCAGTGGACGTGAGGAATCGGCAAGGCCCTCTTGGCCTATTGGAGCCTATAAAAGCAGGGGATTTGTGTTCATTTGGGATATATACATTCAGATACACACATTTACATAAGTACGCATAGAGGTCCTCTCTTTGCACTTTGTGGCTTCAAGCCTACTGTAGGAAGTCACTCTGTGGTGAGGATACAGAGCGTGGGCTTCCCAGTGAGGGCTAATAGCACTATAGTGTGAAGAGAGTGGCTTGGTTTTGTCATTCAGTGTGAGTCATTGGTATTTCGTGCTCTTTCCCTTAGAGCAAGTCTTCATAGTTTGTATTGATCAGTGCTAGTCTACATCTAGTTGAGTCCATTGTACGGATTGGATGAATCCCTTGTATTGATGTTGTTTAGTTCTGGAGTGGCATGTTAGCCCAGAGCATTAACTTTTGAGCATCTCTTTTGTCTATGTTGTAATCATCTGATTTGAACTAAGGAGTGGTTGGTCTTCCATTATTATCATTTTGTCATTAATATTTTCTTGAGTATTCACAACTCTGTGCAATCATTGATATCTGCCTGCTCACAGAAGTGTTAAAGGGTATATTTCCCTAAGGAGAACCTCCCTTGAGTAGGTGAAGTACTGGAATGCTTGCTGCATGCTCCTGTTAAAAGTAGATACCCCAGTACCTCCTCTACAGTTTGGCACGCCCGGTGGGACACTTGCATTTCTGTGAGAGGCCCTGAGGATAGTAAATAGTCCTCTTTTTCAGTATTTTTGCCCTATTGCATTTGCAAGCAGGTACATGACCCATGTGCGAGAAGATAAGGAGCCTCTTCGTATACGAAGGAGCCTTAACAAGTCAGCTATATCTTCAACTAGTGAACCTACCTCCCCTCTACCCTCTTTGAATTTATCTATTGAATTTGGTGCGACACCACTATCAAAGGAGAAGCATAGTAGAACATTAGACTTCTCCTCAGATACGTCAAAAGAAACACCAGTGCAAATGGAGGATCTCTCTCATTTACTCTCCAGACTCAATATTAAGTTCCCTACCTTCAAGGGACAAGCTTATGAGGATGCTGATGATCATGTGAGGAGGTTCATCTCCTTATGCCGTGGACGAGGTCTGCAAAACAGAGAGGATGCAATGTTGGTACTCTTCCCATCCACATTGGAAGGCCTTGCTGACAAATGGTACAGTCAATATGCAGATGGCCATTTTGCTACATGGGAGGCTCTGAAGATAGCATTCTCACAGACATTTCGACCTAGTGACTCCTCAGAAAGAGCTCTAGACCAACTCGAGAATCTAAGGCTAAGATCAGGTGAATCCTTCCATGAACTTCACACTAGAACAAAAGCACTTGTTGCACGTCTAAAACATGCTCCAGGTGACTTCTTGGTTAAAAAATGGAGAGAAAAAGCTCTACCCAGGTCATCTCAGCAGAAGTTATGTGAGTCTCTTAGATTGGATGCAACCCTCAATGATTTTGTTGCAGCAACATCACGCATTGAAGAAGCAAGGCAACATTTTGAAGGGGATACATAGTTGAATTATGCTGCAGAACTAGACCCTATTGGGCAACTGAGGAAGGAACTGGAGGCATTGAGAATGCAACAAAATCAATAAGAAAAGGTCTTGCCACCACTACGTCGCACTGATGATGAAGTAGCCCAACTTCGCCGTGAGTTAGAAGATTTGCAGACCACTCAGGATATAAGAAGGCAGATTTGGTGTACAATATGCAACAACAATGGACATTCCAATGCTAATTGCCCTAACAAGGTAAGTTGTCAATTTTGTGGAAAGGATGGTCATGAAGCTAGAGACTATTACTACCTCAAGGGTACACAGCAACGAGGTAACCCTCAAGCTTTGGATTCGTATTATGCTAGTACTTCAAATGCACCTAATAGGGAGGAGAATTGGCCTACAAAGCCTAGATATAATAGGCCCTTGATGTGTTATCGATGTGGTGAGTATGGCCATATGCAAAATAGGTGTTCCCTTCTAGAAGATACACCTCCTTGTCAACATTGTCCAGAGGCTAAGGATCACTATACCAAATACTACCCAAGAAGCCGTCCTACTCCAATCCACATGATTGCAGTCTCTCCACAAGAAGAAGGTATGACCACTCAGTCTTATGTTGTTTCATCTTCTTCAATGCCCATGATGACTAGAGCCAGACAAGCGGCAGCAACCCATAGAGAGGAACAAGAGGGAGTCCAGGATAAAGAAGAGGAAAAGAAGTCTGGGTGGAAGGGCCAAGCAGAAATTGAAGGAGCTTATGAAAGGATGGCTACTTCTCTAAGGGACCAACCAACAACTCTGCAAGAAGACACTCATGAGGTAAACATTGAACAAATCTTGAAAGGTATTCATCACAAGGTTAGTCTATACGAACTTATAAGGATGGATTCAAAAATAAGAAGTGACTTATTGAAGATTATACACTGCTCACTTGGTCCAATCACCCAGTATAGATGGTTTCATGGTTGATTTTCCCCCTGCACCCTTGGCAGACTACCAAAGCTCAAGATTATCTGTTTGTATAAAGGATGAAGCTCTCACATGTGTGATCATAGATGGAGGATCTGGTATCAATTTGATGCCAGATTTCACAATGAAGAAACTGAATTTGAACCCCACCAAGATGGCACCATTTATAGTTACACTAGTAGATCAACATCGGGTTGCACCTCTTGGCATTATTGAAAAGGTACTGATGATAGTACAGGGTTGCCACTTTGTGTTGGATTTTGTTGTTATTGCACTTCCACAGGAGACTTCCTACCCTTTACTTCTAGGGAGACCTTGGCTGAGGCAAGCAAAAGCTTTGCAAGATTGGGGGAAAAACAAACTGTGGATTTCCACAAGCACCAATAGCCAACTGCAACTACATTTGGAAGAAGGATTTGACTCAGGGAAAACTACAGGGTATATTGTGGACACTCAGGTAATGCCCTCTCTACCCCAAGAAGAAGATACATTATTGAATTGGATGATGGAAAGTGTAGAATGTTGCACGATGGAAATCAATGAAATAGAGGAAGAAGTTGCAGATGAAGGAGTTACAGGAAAAGGCCATGAGGTTCCCAAGGAGTTGAAGGATGAGAGCTTGCAGGAGATTACGAATGCTGAAGGGGCAACAACTATAGAGGTTTCAGAACAGAAAGGTTATGAGCCTGAATGCAGAGAAGATCTCCCCTTTTCGGATATACCTCAAGGATGGACTAGAGAACATATTGCAGAATATAAGTTAAAGTCCACTCCTGCATACAGTGGAGATGATTTCTCAAACAAGACTAGTCCTGAAACACTAGTTCAAGAAATAAATCTAGGGGATGAAGAGAACCCTCAAGTAGTCCACTTGGCCTCTTGGCTATGGCATTATCCTCCTTTACTACAGAAGGTAACTTCTTTACTTTTTGCCTAAAAAAATGTCTTCGCATGGTCCTACAAAGATCTAACAGGGATACCAGAGGAGCTTGGATTACATAGAATACCCTTAGTTGAGGGAGCTGCGCCTACAAGAAGTAGGCAGTATCGACTCAATCCAAAATATGCAGAGGCGGTAAAGTTGGAAGTTACAAAACTAGAAGAAGCAGGTATAATTGTTCCAATAGAACATTCCAGGTGGCTTTCTTCTATGGTTATTGTACCCAATAAAAATAGTGGAAAAATAAGAGTTTGCATTGATTTTCGTGCCTTAAATAAAGTGACTGTTCAAGATGGATTTCCTCAGCCCTTTTCAGAACAAGTACTTGAGGAAGTAGTCGGTCACACTTTGTATAGCTTCTTGGATGGTTTTAGTGGCTACAATCAGATAGTGATCCATCCTGATGATAGGGACAAAACAGCCTTTGTTACTCCATGGGGCACTTATGTCTATACTCGCATGGCTTTTGGTTTGAAGAATGCACCAGCTTCATTTAATAGAACAATGTATCTGATATTGGGCAAGTGGTTAACAACCTTTCTCCGCATTTTCATGGATGACTTTTCAGTGTTTTCAGGCACAGATAGAAGAGCAGCAGTTCAAGATTTCCATGATCATTTGGAAAATCTAAAGGAAATCTTTGAGCAATGACTCAAAATAGGTTTGAAGTTAAATCCTGCTAAATGTCATTTTTTGGTCACCAAGGGCACTCTTCTTGGTCACATAGTATCTGCTGAAGGGATAACGGTTGACCCTGCAAAGGTTACTGCTATTTTATCCATGCCTATTCCACAAAGCCCAAAAGAAGTGCAAAGTTTTTTGGGCCATGCAGGATATCATAGAAGATTCATACGAATGTATTCAGAAATAGCTAAGCCCTTATCAAGGCTTACCAGTAAAAAGGTCCCTTTCTCATGGAGTGTTGAAGCTGAGAAAGCATTTTGTGAACTGAAAATGAGGTTATGTACTGCTCCACTTTTAAGTGTTCCTAACTGGTCATTAGAATTTCATGTGCATACAGACACCAGTCTTCATGTTGTTGGTGCAGTTCTAGCTCAACCATCATCACGCAAGGTTGATAGACCTATCTCCTATGCCAGCAGACTACTCACCCAGGCAGAAAGGAACTACAGTACGACCGAAAGGGAAGGCTTGGCTATTGTATTTGCTCTTCAGAAGTTTTGGCATTACCTTCTCGGTGTACATTTTATAGTCATAACCGACCATCAGCCCTTGAAGTACTTGATAAACAAGACTAGAGTAGCTGGAAGGATTTGGAGATGGTTACTCCTCTTTCAAGAATTCAACTTTGATATTCATATTAAGCCAGGAAGAGAGCACTACATGGCAGATCAAGTGTCCAGGACTGCAATGAGCGAGAAGGCAACAGGTATTAATGATGAACTGGTGGATAGTAATCTCTTTCTAGTGGCAATTCAGACTGATTGGTATGATGGAATTCTCCATTTTCTCACTACTGGAAAACTCCCAGAACACTTATCACCTATAGAAAAGAGAAGATTGCTCCTGAAAACCAAAGCATATTCACTTATAAATGGAAATTTATATAAATACTGTCAGGATGATATCTTGAGAAAGTGTCTTTATCCAGAGGAGGTAAATCTTTTCCTAGAGGTAGCACACAGTGAAGGGCATCTAAAGGGGGAAGAATTGGCTCGCAGAATCATCCACAAAGGACTATGGTGGCCTCATATTTACAAGGATGCGATCAAGTTTGCTAAAGAATGCCACATCTGCCAGAGGTGTGCTCCTACGCCAACCAGATTGAATTTCCAACCATTAGTCATATCTATAGGATGGCTTCCATTTGAACGATGGGGTCTTGATTTCATAGGACCAATTAGTCCAACTGGTCAACCTGGGGGTAAGAAGTATATTTTGATGGCCACATGTTATGCAACTAAATGGATAGAGGCTAAAGCTACTGTGGACTGCACGGCGTTTAACAGTAGCTAAGTTCTTGTATAAACGTATTTTCTCAAGATTTGGTTGCCCACTGGAAATCACTAGTGATAGGGGAACGCATTTTGTAAATCAGCTGCTCCAATTTATATTTGACAGGTACAAGGTCTTCCATAAAAAATCTTGTGCCTACTATCCAAGGGCAAATGGGCAAGCAGAGAGCTCCAATAAGATTTTGACCGGGTTGCTGTGCAAATTAGCTTTTGATCATCAAAGTTTTTGGCCACAAGCATTGATCGGTGCAATTTGGGCTTTCAGAACTACAAGAAGGGGAACCACTGGTGAGAGTCCATTTCGCTTAGTATATGGAAAAGAGGCATTGGCTCCATTTGAATTCATTATCAAAAAGGAAATGGGAACCAAAACCATTGGAATTGAACCTCCCATTGAGAGATTGGTGGCATTAGAAGAATACAGAGAAGAAGCAATGCAAAAACTTCAGGTAACATAAGAAGAGCGCAAGAGACTGCATGACAGGTATTTGAGGTCTAATGAAGTTCAGGAAGGATCCATGGTTTTAGTGCATCAGGTCCCAGCAATTCCAACCAAACTCGCACCCAAATGGATAGGACCTTACACGATGGTAAAGGTATTACCTCATGGAGAAGTACATCTGGAGGATTTGCAGGGTAAGGGGATACCCTAGTCAATATTTCTAGGGTGAAGAAGTACCTGAATTAAGGTAAACTGGAAGCATTTCATTCACCGTACCTATCGTATTTCATTCAATGATTGCAGCTTATTATATATATATATATATATATATATATATATATATTATATATATATATATATATATATATATATATATATATATATATATATATATGAAAAAAAGAGTTAAAAAAAAGAAAAAAAATCGAAAAAATAAAATAAAAAAATAAAAAAGATATTTTTTATTTTTATTATTTATTTATTTATTTCTCCAGGGTGAAGGATTATCTGAGTTAAGTCAAGGAGGAAGAACTTCCTTCACTATCTTGTTTTTAGCTTTGGGAATTGCATAGGGACGGTGCAAAGACTTGATGTGGGGGTCTGTATCGCGGCATTTCCCTCTCTCCCACCATCCCCTCGACCCCTCCAACCCCACCGTCCCCTCCTCTTTTCCCCCAGCACCCCCGCGGCCCCCACCATCACCTCGACCCCCTCAACCTCCACCAGCCCTCCTGTTTTCCCCCACCACCCCTGCGGCCCCACCCTCACCCCGACCCCCTCCAACCCCACTATCCCCTCGCGGCCCCCACCATCACCTCGACCCCTCCAACCCCACCGTCCCCTCCTCTTTTCCCCCACCACCCCCGCGGCCCCCGCCATCACCTCGACCCCCTCCAACTCCACTAGGCCCTCCTGTTTTCCCCCACAACCCCTGCAGCCCCACCCTCACCCTGACCCCCTCGAACCCCACTGTCCCCTCGCAGCCCCCACCATCACCTTGACCCCTCCAACCCCACCGTCCCCTCCTCTTTTCCCCCACCACCCGCGCGGCCCCCACCATCACCTCGACCCCCTCCAACTCCACTAGCCCTCCTGTTTTCCCCCACCACCCCCGCGGCCCCCACCATCACCTCGACCCCTCCAACTCCACTAGCCCTCCTGTTTCCCCCACCACCCCTACGGCCCCACCCTCACCCCGACCCCCTCCAACCCCACTGTCCCCTCGTGGCTCCCACCATCACCTCGACCCCTCCAACTCCACCAGCCCTCTTGTTTTCCCCCACCACCCTTGCGGCCCCACCCTCACCCCAACCCCCTCCAACCCCACTGTCCCCTCCTCTTTTCCCCCACCACTCTCGCGGCCCTCACCATCACCTCGACCCCCTCCAACTCCACCAACCCTCCTCTTTTCCACCACCACCCCACAAGCCCTCCACCACTCACCCCACGGCCCTCCACCACACCACCACCACCCCACAACCCTCCACACTCCACACCACCACCACCCCACAACCTCCACCACTCCACACCTCCACCACTCACCCCACGGCCCTCCACCACTCCACACCACCACCCCACAGCCCTCCACCACTCCACACCACCCCCTCAACCCTCCACCACTCCACACCACCCACAGCCCTCCACCACACCACCACCACCCCACAGCCCTCCACCACTCCACACCACCACCACCCCACAGCCCTCCACCACTCCACACCACCACCCCACAGCCCTCCACCACTCCACACCACCCCATAGCCCTCCAACACTCCACACCACCACCACCCACAACCCTCCACCACTCCACACCACCACCACCCCAGAGCCCTCCACCACTCCGCACCACCACCCCACGGCCCTCCACCACTCCACACCACCCCACAACCCTCCACCACACCACCACCACCCCTCAGCCCTCCACCACTCCACACCACCCCACAGCCATCCACCACACCACCACCCCACAGCCCTCCACCACTCCACACCACCCCACAGCCCTCCACCACTCCACACCACCACCACCCCACAGCCCTCCACCACTCCACACCACCACCACCCAAGAGCCCTCCACCACTCCACACCACCACCCCACATCCCTCCACCACTCCACACACCACCACCCCTCAGGCCTCCACCACTCCACACCACCCCACAACCCTCCACCACACCACCACCCCACAGCCCTCCACCACACCACCACCACCACCCCACCGCCTCCACCACTCCACACCACCCACAGCCTCCACCACACCACCACCACCCCACAGCCCTCCAACACAACACCGCCACCCACAACCCTCCACCACTCCACAACCCCCCACAAACCCCACAAATCTCACATTTTCCACGACCTTACATAAGGCTCTCATACAGTTTGGATGGACATTTGGAGGATCATTTCTCAACCAAACCCTATAGTGTTATATATTGTTGGAAAGCTCTCAACGAGTACTTTCCATTGCTGCAATAATAACTTTGAAATCTTGGATCAATTTTTTACCACACCCCAAAAACCCCCACAACTCCCCATAACTCACCCCTATTCCCACCCAACCAACAAACCCACAAACCCACAAACCCCACAAACCCCACACAACTCCACACCCCTCCACAACCCTCCACAAACCCCATAATCTCTCTCAACTCCTCACAACTCACCTCCCATACCGCCCAGTTAATATGAAGGATCAAAAGCTACTACAAAAATTAGGTGAAGGATGTGCTTCTCAAGGTCATTCAAATATCACAGGCGACACAAAATGAGGATCTCAGCTTGCATTCAAAAGTGACAGTAAAGGTGTAAGTGGTAAAAGTGAAAGTGGAAAAATGACTATTGCCGCCAACCATTCATGACAACTGCCTATTTTGAGGATCCAATTCAAATAAGGTGGAATAATTGATCTACCCCTCCAATCTTGAGTAATCAACCGGCGCATGATCAGTGGACGTGAGGAATCGGCAAGGCCCTCTGGCCTATTGGAGCCTATAAAAGCAGGGGATTTGTGTTCATTTGGCATATATACATTCAGATACACACATTACATACGTACGTACAGAGGTCCTCTCTTTGCACTTGTGGCTTCAAGCCTACTGTAGGAAGTCACTCTATGGTGAGGATACAGAGCGTGGGCTTCCCAATGAGGGCTAATAGCACTATAGTGTGAAGAGAGTGGCTTGGTTTTGTCATTCAGTGTGAGTCATTGGTATTTCGTGCTCTTTCCCTTAGAGCAAGTCTTCATACTTGTATTGATCAGTGCTAGTCTACATCTAGTTGAGTCCATTGTACGGATTGGATGAATCCCTTGTATTGATGTTGTTTAGTTCTGGAGTGGCATGTTAGCCCAGAGCATAAACTTTTGAGCATCTCTTTTGTCTATGTTGTAATCATCTGATTCGAACTAAGGAGTGGTTGGTCTTCTATTATTGTCATTTGTCATTAATATTTTCTTGAGTATTCATAACTCTGTGCAATCATTGATATCTGCCTGCTCACAGAAGTGTTAAAGGGCATATTTCCCTAAGGAGAACCTCCCTTGAGAAGGTGAAGTACTGGAATGCTTACTGCATGCTCCTGTTAAAAGTAGGTACCCCAGTACCTCCTCTACAACATCGATGACCTCATCATAACAGGAAATGATGTTACAAGGATTAAGGATATCAAAAGGAAGCTTGGTAAGGAATTTAAAATTTCAGATCTTGGAGAGCTGAAATATTTTTTAGGAATTGAAGTTGTTTATGGAAAGATCGGCATCTACTTGATGCAAAGGAAGTACTTGTTGGATGTTCTTTTCAGATTTGGAATGAGTGGATGCAAACCACTCACTCAACCCATGGACACAAATACAAAGATTTGTTCAAATGATGGAGAACCATTGGAAGATCTAACGACATACAGAAGCATTGTAGGATCATTAATCTATGCAAAGATTACAAGACCTGATTTATCCTATGTTGTTGGTGTACTTTCTCAGTTTATGCAAGCCCCGATAAGTGAACACTTAAATTCAGTCGAGAGAGTGTTAAGATACATAAAGCATACAGTTAATCATGCTTTGTTTTACAAGTTTGATGAATAATTGCAAGTCAAAGGCTTTAGCAATGCTGATTGGGCAGGTTCAAAGGAAGATAGGAGATCAACCTCAGGTTATGTGTCATGATAGGAAGCAAACCTATCACATGGAGCTCAAAGAAACAACCTACTGTCGCACTTCATCTATGGAGGCTGAATATAGAGGATTAGCATTTGCCACGTGTGCAGCAATGTGGATTAAAAAGCTTTTGGATGATCTTGGAGTGCAAGTTGGAACCATCCCTATATACGGTGAAAACATGTCAAGTATTACTTGGCAACCAATCCTATGTTTCATGCAAGGAGCAAGCATATAGAGGTCCACTACCATTATGTAAGGGAGAAGGTATTGAGCAAACATGTGGAGATAAAGTTCATCAGAACCAAAGAGCAGGTTGTAGATATGTTTACAAAGTTCTTCGATGCTTCTAAACTCAAAAGTTTCAAGGATGTGATAAATTTGCAGGACATGGTTGAAGATAACTCCAAATGAGCTTGAGGGGGAGTGCTGAAGATAAATGTACAAGCTCATTTTCATATGAGCTATGCTTGGATAAATTTACCAAATATAAAGATAAAAAAAAAGAAGAGAAAAAAAGAAAAAAGAATAAAAGAATAAAAGTCTAGTCAAAATTCATGATGAGTAAGAGATACAATAACTTGCCTTGTAGTTAGTGGCATGTAGTGGGGAAAGTGGTGAGTTAAGAAGGAGACACAAACTTCTTCACATGCTCATTGGTTATAAAGTGAAGATGGAGCACGTTCTAAACAAGGAGAGAAGGAGGCAACAGCTCCCAGTAGTCGGATCTGGCCATTTTGTCATTTTGTCTTCCATTAGACTCCTTCTAGCTGCACGTCAGTTTGTACAGAGCTCTGTTGTGGAGCTCATATCTCAGTGTATATGTAACTCTTGCGTTTAAACACTCATTGGAAAGCTTATCTTATGTATTTTTCGGATACAAAATATCTCCTTAAAGCTTATATATTCTATTAGATATCGGTGAAAGAGTGAAGTCCAGTTTTTTAGTATACCTGTGTAGACAAGTAGTCTATTTTGGTTGGTTAAGTTTCCCAACCAAAACATATTCAAATTTCTTGATCTTGTCTTTGTTGGAAAGCTCTTGGCATCTACTTTTTTTGTCCCAAATATCTTATTCAGAAGATTATATTCTGTGAGATATTTATCGAAGAGTGAAGTCCAGTTTTACAATGTACTTATGTGTGCAGGTGGTCTATTTTGGTCAGTCGAGTTTCCTAACCAACACTCATCCAAATTACTTGTTTTTTAGCTTTTGGAAAGATATTTGTTTCTACTTTCTTTGTGCAAAATATCTTTCTCAAAGGATATATATTCAGAGAGTTATAAGTCTAAGAGTGAAGCTCAATTCTTGAGCATACTTGTATGGACAGGTAGTTCATCTTTTTCAGTTGTGTTTTGTAATCAAAACTTGTCCAAATTAAGTTATTATAGCTTGTTAGAAAGCTCTCTTTGTCAAATCTGATTGACTAAAGGCTCAAGTCCATTTGAGTTTTTTATTGAGAGCAGCAAGCTATCTAATGTGCAGATGTTTGTCCAAGTGCTGGACATATAAGGTTTCACTACACACTTCCGTTGCGCATAGGAGAACTCATTCTCCACAAGAAGTTCTTAGGTATAGCCATATCCAGGACCACAAGGAGCAACTAGAGTGTATGAACATGGAGGATATGGCCAACCTCAACCCGTACTAGGACAAAAACCAACCCACCCACAGAATGTAGTTCCAGTAAAGTATGCCCAACTAGAAGAAAACCTAGAAAAAGCCTAGTACCAGTGACACCTTTGATCAGTTTTGAAACAACAAATCAAGGTTCTGATCAGAACCAAGAAGAGTCTTATGCTATGAGGCAAGCCTGATGGAACACCTCTAGGATTGCTAGAAGGGATAACTCTAACCACTTGTGTAGAGTTTGAACACACCTTTGCTATATGTCACTTTGGTAAAGCTAGTACCTATGAAATGATCCTAGGAAGACCCTTCCTATGGCAATTGCAAATAGTACAGGATTGGGGAACCATTCCTTGTACTTGCATCACTTGGGAATCCTATCCACAAGATGCAATCAATCTTTGTGCATTCTGAAAGTTCATCAAATACATCTGGATGCATGAAGATACTCATTTGTGGATGTGCAAGGTCGCAAATTAGGAAGATGAAAAATGCTTAAAAGCAAGAGAAGAAGGAACTTCTCAAGGAGATAGATCAATTAGAGACCCAGCCTATACACCGATGATCTTTCAGATGAGGAATTTGAACCTCATGGCTAGGCAGAAATCTTAGCCACCATGGACATTGTTGTCAATGAAGAATATGGACACCTCATTGTGATGAAGAGGGTTATGATATTTCAGTGTTCACATATCAGCCCTTGCTAGAAGAATGTGACCTTAATGACTTCATAGAAGAAGAGGAGAATGATGATGATCTAGAGTCCATTGTGATGGATAGTTGCCTTAATTTAGAGGAGCACTATCTAAAAGATATAGGAGTTGTTGATATATTTAGGTAGTGATGTGTGAACACTCTAGGACCGCCGGGGCACTTTTTCCCTCTTAGGAGGTTTTTTTCCCCGGCTTGTATATACGCCTATTGCCTAATGGGCTACTTATCTTTGTACATTCTCTAGTAATACATTCAGTATTGTGTGTTTGTGCTCCAAGCTCTTCTTCTTCCTTGTGCTATTCGCGTGCTTCCGCAGACGTCTATCTCCAACAATTGGTATCAGAGCAGGTCGTCGCTTCTTCTAGGGCGCCGTCGACACTCCTCGTTTGCAGTCTCAGATTCGCACGAAATTGGTGAGCATACTCAGGGTGTTTCTGAGATGAAAACATTCGCTCTGTCATGCCGAAATCGCGATCTGAGCTCGTTCTGGCCTCCGAACGCACTATCACAGCGCTGTGCAGGCTATTTTGTCCTTTGTGCCAAAGGTATATACCAGTTTCTATTCGCCAGTTTAAGCATCTCGAAGTCTGCTACAGGTCTAGCAGAACTCGTCTGGGAAGTTCCGTTCAACTTTTGAGATACAGTCAATTTTCTGCATCAAGGTATTTTAGTCACGGCCATGGCTGAAAGCAGTGATGTATTCCGTATGTTGGCTTGAGGATAAGTTGGATGGTACCAACTACAAATACAGGTGTTGGAGCTGATGAAGATGTGTGTCGAAGATGATATTCCGTAGATTCCTGTTCGTGTTGCTGTTTCTGTTGCACTACTGTAGAGCAGATTCGTTGGGATGGCAGAGATGCCCAGGCACATGCATTGATAGCTTTGTTGTCAAACGTGCCATTATTCCTCACATTCGCTCTTGTAGAACAACAAAGGATGCTTGGGATACACTTACCACTTTGTACCACGCTAGGAATGAGGCTCGTGTTGCTATCTCCAAAAACAGTTGGAGAGTGAGCACATGAATGAAGGTGATTCTATGGACAATTTTCTATAAAGATCAAAGACCTGAAGGAACAATTGATTTTTGTTGATGAGGTATACTAGATAGCTCACTTGTGCAGACCATTCAGAATGGTCTTCCTGATTCATATCAGAGTTTGCCTCTACTCTTCGGTTGATGATGAAAGGTAATCCGAATGCCTTGTCATTTGAGGAATTAGTCTCTGTTCTGTTGCAGGAAGATCAGTCCAGGCAGAACAGGTCCATTATGCGTGTTGCAGATCAAGCTTTCCTGGCTAGTCAGAAGGGCAAAGGAAAATGGAGCTCTTCTACTAGTAAGCAGAAATCTGCAAATGCTGCACAATCGAAGAACCAGGATAAAGATGAGAAGAAATCAGAAAAGTAGAAATTGTTCTGCAAGTACTGTAAAGGAAATGATCATATTATAAGAAAATTGTCCATAGAATCACCTTCATTCATGTGCTCACTCTCCAACTGTTTTGGAGATAAGCAACACGAGCCTCATCCTAGCGTGGTACAAAGTGGTAAGTGTATCCCAAGCATCCTTTGTTGTTCTACAAGAGCGAATGTGAGGAATAATGGCACGTTTGACAGACAAAGCTATCAATGCATGTGCCTGGGCATCTCTGCCATCCCAACGAATCTGCTCTACAGTAGGTGCAACAGAAACAGCAACACGAACAGGAATCTACGGAATATCATCTTCGACACCATCTTCATCAGCTCCAACACCTGTATTTGTAGTTGGTACCATCCAACTTATCAACAGCCAACATACGGAATACATCACTGCTTTCAGCCATGGCCGGTGACTAAAATACCTTGATGCAGAAAATTGACTGTATCTCAAAAAGTGAACGGAACTTCCCAGACGAGTTCTGCTAGACCTGTAGCAGACTTCGAGATGCTTAAACTGGCGAATAGAAAACTGGTATATACCTTTGGCACAAAAGGACAAAATAGCCTGCACAAGCGCTGTGATAGTGCGTTCGGAGGCCAGAAACGAGCTCAGATCGCGATTTCGGCATGACAGAGCGAAGATGTTTTCATCTCAGAAACACCCTGAGTATGCTCACCAAATTTCGTGCGAATCTGAGACTGCAAACGGAGGAGTGTCGACGGCGCCCTAGAAGAAGCGACGACCTGCTCTGATACCAATTGTTGGAGATAGACGTCTGCGGAAGCACGCGAATAGCACAAGGAAGAAGAAGAAGCTTGGAGCACAAACACACAATACTGAATGTATTACTAGAGAATGTACAAAGATAAGTAGCCCATTAGGGCAATAGGCGTATATACAAGCCGGGGAAAAAAACCTCCTAAAGAGGGAAAAAAGTGCCCCGGCGGTCCTAGAGTGTTCACACATCACTACCTAAATATATCAACAACTCCTATATCTTTTAGATAGTGCTCCTCTAAATTAAGGCAACTATCCATCACAATGGACTCTAGATCATCATCATTCTCTTCTTCTATGAAGTCATTAAGGTCACATTCTTCTAGCAAGGGCTGATATGTGAACACTGAAATATCATAACCCTCTTCATCACAATGAGGTGTCCATATTCTTCATTGACAACAATGTCCATGGTGGCTAAGATTTCTGCTAGCCATGAGGTTCAAATTCCTCATCTGAAGATCATCGGTGTATAGGCTGGGTCTCTAATTGATCTATCTCCTTGAGAAGTTCCTTCTTCTCTTGCTTTTAAGCATTTTTCATCTTCCTAATTTGCGACCTTGCACATCCACAAATGAGTATCTTCATGCATCCAAGATGTATTTGATGAACTTTCAGAATGCAAAGATTGATTGCATCTTGGATAGGATTCCCAAGTGATGCAAGTACAAGGAATGGTTCCCCAATCCTGTACTATTTGCAATTGCCCATAGGAAGGGTCTTCCTAGGATCATTTCATAGGTACTAGCTTACCAAAGTGACATATAGCAAAGGTGTGTTCAAACTCTACACAAGTGGTTAGAGTTATCCCTTCTAGCAATCCTAGAGGTGTTCCATCAGGCTTGCCTCATAGCAATAAGACTCTTCTTGGTTCTGATCAGAACCTTGATTTGTTGTTTCAAAACTGATCAAAGGTGTCACTGGTACTAGGGCTTCTAGGTTTTTTCTAGTTGGCATACTTTACTGGAACTACATTCTGTGGGGGGTTGGTTTTTGTCCTAGTACGGGTTGAGGTTGGCCATATCCTCCATGTTCATACACTCTAGTTGCTCCTTGTGGTCCTGGATATGGGCTATACCTAAGAACTTCTTGTGGAGAATGAGTTCTCCTATGCGCAACGGAAGTGTGTAGTGAAACCTTATATGTCCAGCACTTGGACAAACATCTGCACATTAGATAGCTTGCTGCTCTCAATAAAAAACTCAAATGGACTTGAGCCTTAGTCAATCAGATTTGACAAGAGAGCTTTCTAACAAGCTATAAATAACTTAATTTGGGACAAGTTTGATTACAAAACACAACTGAAAAGATGAACTACCTGTCCATACAAGTATGCTCAAGAATTGAGCTTCACTCTTAGACTTATAACTCTCTGAATATATCCTTTGAGAAGATATTTTGCACAAAGAAAGTAGAAACAAATATCTTTCCAAAAAGCTAAAAAACAAGTAATTTGGATGAGTGTTGGTTAGGAAATCGACTGACCAAAATAGACCACCTGCACACATAAGTACATTGTAAAACTGGACTTCACTCTTCGATAAATATCTACAGAATATAAATCTTCTGAATAAGATATTGGGACAAAAAAAGTAGATGCCAAGAGCTTTCCAAACAAAGACAAAGATCAAGAAATTTGAATATGTTTTGGTTGGGAAACTTAACCAACCAAAATAGACTACTTGTCTACAGGTATACTAAAACTGGACTTCACTCTTTCACCGATACTAATAGAATATATAAGCTTTTAAGGAGATATTTTGTATCCGAAAATACATAAGATAAGCTTTCCAATGAGTGTTTAAAACGCAAGAGTTACATATACACTGAGATATGAGCTCCACAACAGAGCTCTGTACAAACTGACGTGCAGCTAGAAGGAGTCTAATGGAAGACAATGACAAAATGGCCAGATCCGATACTGGGAGCTGTTGCCTCCTTCTCTCCTGTTTAGAACGTGCTCCATCTTCACTTTTATAACCAATGAGCATGTGAAGAAGTTTGTGTCTCCTTAACTCACCACTTTCCCCACTACATGCCACTAACTACAAGGCAAGTATTGTATCTCTTACTCATCATGAATTTGACTAGACTTTTATTCTTTTATTCTTTTTCTTTTTCTCTTCTTTTTTTTATCTTATATTTGGTAAATTTATCCAAGCATAGCTCATATGAAAATGAGCTTGTACATTTATCTTCAGCACTCCCTCAAGCTCATTTGGGAGTTATCTTCAACCATGTCCTGCAAATTTATCACATCCTTGAAACTTTGAGTTAGAAGCATCGAAGAACTTTGTAAACATATCTACAACCTGCTCTTTGGTTCTGATGAACTTTATCTCCACATGTTTGCTCAATACCTTCTCCCTACATAATGGTAGTGGACCTCTATATGCTTGCTCCTTGCATGAAACATAGGATTGGTTGCCAAGTAAATACTTGACATGTTTTCACCGTATATAGGGATGGTTCCAACTTGCACTCCAAGATCATCCAAAAGCTTTTTAATCCACATTGCTGCACACGTGGCAAATGCTAATCCTCTATATTCAGCCTCCATAGATGAAAGTGCGACAGTAGGTTGTTTCTTGAGCTCCATGTGATAGGTTGCTTCCTATCATGAACACATAACCTGAGGTTGATCTCCTATCTTCCTTTGAACCTGCCCAATCAGCATTGCTAAAGCCTTTGACTTGCAATTATTCATCAAACTTGTAAAACAAAGCATGATTAACTGTATGCTTATGTATCTTAACACTCTCTCGACTGAATTTAAGTGTTCACTTATCGGGGCTTGCATAAACTGAGAAAGTACACCAACAACATAGGATAAATCAGGTCTGTAATCTTTGCATAGATTAATGATCCTACAATGCTTCTGTATGTCGTTAGATCTTCCAATGGTTCTCCATCATTTGAACAAATCTTTGTATTTGTGTCCATGGGTTGAGTGAGTGGTTGCATCCACTCATTCCAAATCTGAAAAGAACATCCAACAAGTACTTCCTTTGCATCAAGTAGATGCCGATCTTTCCATAAACAACTTCAATTCCTAAAAAATATTTCAGCTCTCCAAGATCTGAAATTTTAAATTCCTTACCAAGCTTCCTTTTGATATCCTTAATCCTTGTAACATCATTTCCTGTTATGATGAGGTCATCGATGTTGTAGAGGAGGTACTGGGGTACCTACTTTTAACAGGAGCATGCAGTAAGCATTCCAGTACTTCACCTTCTCAAGGGAGGTTCTCCTTAGGGAAATATGCCCTTTAACACTTCTGTGAGCAGGCAGATATCAATGATTGCACAGAGTTATGAATACTCAAGAAAATATTAATGACAAAATGACAATAATAGAAGACCAACCACTCCTTAGTTCGAATCAGATGATTACAACATAGACAAAAGAGATGCTCAAAAGTTTATGCTCTGGGCTAACATGCACTCCAGAACTAAACAACATCAATACAAGGGATTCATCCAATCCGTACAATGGACTCAAACTAGATGTAGACTAGCACTGATCAATACAAAGTATGAAGACTTGCTCTAAGGGAAAGAGCACGAAATACCAATGACTCACACTGAATGACAAAACCAAGCCACTCTCTTCACACTATAGTGCTATTAGCCCTCATTGGGAAGCCCACGCTCTGTATCCTCACCATAGAGTGACTTCCTACAGTAGGCTTGAAGCCACAAAGTGCAAAGAGAGGACCTCTGTACGTACGTATGTAAATGTGTGTATCTGAATGTATATATGCCAAATGAACACAAATCCCCTGCTTTTATAGGCTCCAATAGGCCAAGAGGGCCTTGCCGATTCCTCACGTCCACTGATCATGCGCCGGTTGATTACTCAAGATTGGAGGGGTAGATCAATTATTCCACCTTATTGAATTGGATCCTCAAAAATAGGCAGTTGTCATGAATGGTTGGCGGCAATAGTCATTTTTCCACTTTCACTTTTACCACTTACACCTTTACTGTCACTTTTGAATGCAAGCTGAGATCCTCATTTTGTGTCGCCTGTGATATTGAATGACCTGAGAAGCACATCCTTCACCTAATTTTGTAGTAGCTTTTGATCCTTCATATTAACTGGGCGGTATGGGAGGTGAGTTGTGAGGAGTTGAGAGAGATTATGGGGTTTGTGGAGGGTTTGTGGAGGGGTGTGGAGTTGTGTGGGGTTTGTGGGGTTTGTGGGGTTTGTGGGGTTTGTTGGTTGGGTGGGAATAGGGGTGAGTTATGGGGAGTTGTGGGGTTTTTGGGGTGTGGTAAAAAATTGATCCAAGATTTCAAAGTTATTATTGCAGCAATGGAAAGTACTCGTTGAGAGCTTTCCAACAATATATAACACTATAGGGTTTGGTTGAGAAATGATCCTCCAAATGTCCATCCAAACGTATGAGAGCCTTATGTAAGGTCGTGGAAAAATGTGAGATTTGTGGGGTTTGTGGGGGGGTTGTGGAGTGGTGGAGGGTTGTGGGGTGGCGGTGTTGTGTTGGAGGGCTGTGGGGTGGTGGTGGTGTGGTGGAGGGCTGTGGGGTGGTGTGGAGTGGTGGAGGGCGGTGGGGTGGTGGTGGTGGTGGGGTGGAGGGCTGTGGGGTGGTGGTGTGGTGGAGGGTTGTGGGGGTGGTGTGGAGTGGTGGAGGCCTGAGGGGTGGTGGTGGTGTGGAGTGGTGGAGGGATGTGGGGTGGTGGTGTGGAGTGGTGGAGGGCTCTTGGGTGGTGGTGGTGTGGAGTGGTGGAGGGCTGTGGGGTGGTGGTGGTGTGGAGTGGTGGAGGGCTGTGGGGTGGTGTGGAGTGGTGGAGGGCTGTGGGTTGGTGGTGTGGTGGATGGCTGTGGGGTGGTGTGGAGTGGTGGAGGGCTGAGGGGTGGTGGTGGTGTGGTGGAGGGTTGTGGGGTGGTGTGGAGTGGTGGAGGGCCGTGGGGTGGTGGTGCGGAGTGGTGGAGGGCTCTGGGGTGGTGGTGGTGTGGAGTGGTGGAGGGTTGTGGGGTGGTGGTGGTGTGGAGTGTTGGAGGGCTATGGGTGGTGTGGAGTGGTGGAGGGCTGTGGGGTGGTGGTGTGTGAGTGGTGGAGGGCTGTGGGGTTGTGGTGGTGTGGAGTGGTGAGGGCTGTGGGGTGGTGGTGGTGTGGTGGAGGGCTGTGGGGTGGTGTGGAGTGGTGGAGGGTTGAGGGGTGGTGGTGTGGAGTGGTGGAGGGCTGTGGGGTGGTGGTGTGGAGTGGTGGAGGGCCGTGGGGTGAGTGGTGGAGGTGTGGAGTGGTGGAGGGTTGTGGGGTGGTGGGTGGTGTGGAGTTGTGGAGGGTTTGTGGGGTGTTGGTGGTGTGGTGGAGGGCCGTGGGGTGAGTGGTGGAGGCTTGTGGGGGTGGTGGTGGAAAAGAGGAGGGTTGGTGGAGTTGGAGGGGGTCGAGGTGATGGTGAGGGCCGCGAGAGTGGTGGGGGGAAAAGAGGAGGGGACAGTGGGGTTGGAGGGGGTTGGGGTGAGGGTGGGGCCGCAAGGGTGGTGGGGGAAAACAAGATGGGCTGGTGGAGTGGAGGGGGTCGAGGTGATGGTGGGAGCCACGAGGGGACAGTGGGGTTGGAGGGGGTCGGGGTGAGGGTGGGGCCGTAGGGGTGGTGGGGGAAAACAGGAGGGCTAGTGGAGTTGGAGGGGGTCGAGGTGATGGTGGGGGCCGCGGGGGTGGTGGGGGGAAAACAGGAGGGCTAGTGGAGTTGGAGGGGGTCGAGGTGATGGTGGGGGCCGCGCGGGTGGTGGGGGAAAAGAGGAGGGGACGGTGGGGTTGGAGGGGGTCAAGGTGATGGTGGGGGCTGCGAGGGGACAGTGGGGTTCGAGGGGGTCAGGGTGAGGGTGGGGCTGCAGGGGTTGTGGGGGAAAACAGGAGGGCCTAGTGGAGTTGGAGGGGGTCGAGGTGATGGCGGGGGCCGCGGGGGTGGGTGGGGGAAAAGAGGAGGGGACGGTGGGGTTGGAGGGGTCGAGGTGATGGTGGGGGCCGCGAGGGGATAGTGGGGTTGGAGGGGGTCGGGGTGAGGGTGGGGCCGCAGGGGTGGTGGGGGAAAACAGGAGGGCTGGTGGAGGTTGAGGGGGTCGAGGTGATGGTGGGGGCCGCGGGGGTGCTGGGGGAAAAGAGGAGGGGACGGTGGGGTTGGAGGGGTCGAGGGGATGGTGGGAGAGAGGGAAATGCCGCGATACAGACCCCCACATCAAGTCTTTGCACCGTCCCTATGCAATTCCCAAAGCTAAAAAACAAGATAGTGAAGGAAGTTCTTCCTCCTTGACTTAACTCAGATAATCCTTCACCCTGGAGAAATAATAAATAAATAATAAAAAATAAAAAATATCTTTTTTATTTTTTTATTTTATTTTTTCGATTTTTTTTTCTTTTTTTTAACTCTTTTTTTCATATATATATATATATATATATATATATATATATATATATATATATATATATATATATATATATATATATATATATATATATATATATATATATAATAAGCTGCAATCATTGAATGAAATACGATAGGTACGGTGAATGAAATGCTTCCAGTTTACCTTAATTCAGGTACTTCTTCACCCTAGAAATATTGACTAGGGGTATCCCCTTACCCTGCAAATCCTCCAGATGTACTTCTCCATGAGGTAATACCTTTACCATCGTGTAAGGTCCTATCCATTTGGGTGCGAGTTTGGTTGGAATTGCTGGGACCTGATGCACTAAAACCATGGATCCTTCCTGAACTTCATTAGACCTCAAATACCTGTCATGCAGTCTCTTGCGCTCTTCTTATGTTACCTGAAGTTTTTGCATTGCTTTCTTCTCTGTATTCTTCTAATGCCACCAATCTCTCAATGGGAGGTTCAATTCCAATGGTTTTGGTTCCCATTTCCTTTTTGATAATGAATTCAAATGGAGCCAATGCCTCTTTTCCATATACTAAGCGAAATGGACTCTCACCAGTGGTTCCCCTTCTTGTAGTTCTGAAAGCCCAAATTGCACCGATCAATGCTTGTGGCCAAAAACTTTGATGATCAAAAGCTAATTTGCACAGCAACCCGGTCAAAATCTTATTGGAGCTCTCTGCTTGCCCATTTGCCCTTGGATAGTAGGCACAAGATTTTTTATGGAAGACCTTGTACCTGTCAAATATAAATTGGAGCAGCTGATTTACAAAATGCGTTCCCCTATCACTAGTGATTTCCAGTGGGCAACCAAATCTTGAGAAAATACGTTTATACAAGAACTTAGCTACTGTTAAACGCCGTGCAGTCCACAGTAGCTTTAGCCTCTATCCATTTAGTTGCATAACATGTGGCCATCAAAATATACTTCTTACCCCCAGGTTGACCAGTTGGACTAATTGGTCCTATGAAATCAAGACCCCATCGTTCAAATGGAAGCCATCCTATAGATATGACTAATGGTTGGAAATTCAATCTGGTTGGCGTAGGAGCACACCTCTGGCAGATGTGGCATTCTTTAGCAAACTTGATCGCATCCTTGTAAATATGAGGCCACCATAGTCCTTTGTGGATGATTCTGCGAGCCAATTCTTCCCCCTTTAGATGCCCTTCACTGTGTGCTACCTCTAGGAAAAGATTTACCTCCTCTGGATAAAGACACTTTCTCAAGATATCATCCTGACAGTATTTATATAAATTTCCATTTATAAGTGAATATGCTTTGGTTTTCAGGAGCAATCTTCTCTTTTCTATAGGTGATAAGTGTTCTGGGAGTTTTCCAGTAGTGAGAAAATGGAGAATTCCATCATACCAATCAGTCTGAATTGCCACTAGAAAGAGATTACTATCCACCAGTTCATCATTAATACCTGTTGCCTTCTCGCTCATTGCAGTCCTGGACACTTGATCTGCCATGTAGTGCTCTCTTCCTGGCTTAATATGAATATCAAAGTTGAATTCTTGAAAGAGGAGTAACCATCTCCAAATCCTTCCAGCTACTCTAGTCTTGTTTATCAAGTACTTCAAGGGCTGATGGTCGGTTATGACTATAAAATGTACACCGAGAAGGTAATGCCAAAACTTCTGAAGAGCAAATACAATAGCCAAGCCTTCCCTTTCGGTCGTACTGTAGTTCCTTTCTGCCTGGGTGAGTAGTCTGCTGGCATAGGAGATAGGTCTATCAACCTTGCGTGATGATGGTTGAGCTAGAACTGCACCAACAACATGAAGACTGGTGTCTGTATGCACATGAAATTCTAATGACCAGTTAGGAACACTTAAAAGTGGAGCAGTACATAACCTCATTTTCAGTTCACAAAATGCTTTCTCAGCTTCAACACTCCATGAGAAAGGGACCTTTTTACTGGTAAGCCTTGATAAGGGCTTAGCTATTTCTGAATACATTCGTATGAATCTTCTATGATATCCTGCATGGCCCAAAAAACTTTGCACTTCTTTTGGGCTTTGTGGAATAGGCATGGATAAAATAGCAGTAACCTTTGCAGGGTCAACCGTTATCCCTTCAGCAGATACTATGTGACCAAGAAGAGTGCCCTTGGTGACCAAAAAATGACATTTAGCAGGATTTAACTTCAAACCTATTTTGAGTCATTGCTCAAAGATTTCCTTTAGATTTTCCAAATGATCATGGAAATCTTGAACTGCTGCTCTTCTATCTGTGCCTGAAAACACTGAAAAGTCATCCATGAAAATGCGGAGAAAGGTTGTTAACCACTTGCCCAATATCAGATACATTGTTCTATTAAATGAAGCTGGTGCATTCTTCAAACCAAAAGCCATGCGAGTATAGACATAAGTGCCCCATGGAGTAACAAAGGCTGTTTTGTCCCTATCATCAGGATGGATCACTATCTGATTGTAGCCACTAAAACCATCCAAGAAGCTATACAAAGTGTGACCGACTACTTCCTCAAGTACTTGTTCTGAAAAGGGCTGAGGAAATCCATCTTGAACAGTCACTTTATTTAAGGCACGAAAATCAATGCAAACTCTTATTTTTCCACTATTTTTATTGGGTACAATAACCATAGAAGAAAGCCACCTGGAATGTTCTATTGGAACAATTATACCTGCTTCTTCTAGTTTTGTAACTTCCAACTTTACCGCCTCTGCATATTTTGGATTGAGTCGATACTGCCTACTTCTTGTAGGCGCAGCTCCCTCAACTAAGGGTATTCTATGTAATCCAAGCTCCTCTGGTATCCCTGTTAGATCTTTGTAGGACCATGCGAAGACATTTTTTTAGGCAAAAAGTAAAGAAGTTACCTTCTGTAGTAAAGGAGGATAATGCCATAGCCAAGAGGCCAAGTGGACTACTTGAGGGTTCTCTTCATCCCCTAGATTTATTTCTTGAACTAGTGTTTCAGGACTAGTCTTGTTTGAGAAATCATCTCCACTGTATGCAGGAGTGGACTTTAACTTATATTCTGCAATATGTTCTCTAGTCCATCCTTGAGGTATATCCGAAAAGGGGAGATCTTCTCTGCATTCAGGCTCATAACCTTTCTGTTCTGAAACCTCTATAGTTGTTGCCCCTTCAGCATTCGTAATCTCCTGCAAGCTCTCATCCTTCAACTCCTTGGGAACCTCATGGCCTTTTCCTGTAACTCCTTCATCTGCAACTTCTTCCTCTATTTCATTGATTTCCATCGTGCAACATTCTACACTTTCCATCATCCAATTCAATAATGTATCTTCTTCTTGGGGTAGAGAGGGCATTACCTGAGTGTCCACAATATACCCTGTAGTTTTCCCTGAGTCAAATCCTTCTTCCAAATGTAGTTGCAGTTGGCTATTGGTGCTTGTGGAAATCCACAGTTTGTTTTTCCCCCAATCTTGCAAAGCTTTTGCTTGCCTCAGCCAAGGTCTCCCTAGAAGTAAAGGGTAGGAAGTCTCCTGTGGAAGTGCAATAACAACAAAATCCAACACAAAGTGGCAACCCTGTACTATCATCAGTACCTTTTCAATAATGCCAAGAGGTGCAACCCGATGTTGATCTACTAGTGTAACTATAAATGGTGCCATCTTGGTGGGGTTCAAATTCAGTTTCTTCATTGTGAAATCTGGCATCAAATTGATACCAGATCCTCCATCTATGATCACACATGTGAGAGCTTCATCCTTTATACAAACAGATAATCTTGAGCTTTGGTAGTCTGCCAAGGGTGCAGGGGGAAAATCAACCATGAAACCATCTATACTGGGTGATTGGACCAAGTGAGCAGTGTATAATCTTCAATAAGTCACTTCTTATTTTGAATCCATCCTTATAAGTTCGTATAGACTAACCTTGTGATGAATACCTTTCAAGATTTGTTCAATGTTTACCTCATGAGTGTCTTCTTGCAGAGTTGTTGGTTGGTCCCTTAGAGAAGTAGCCATCCTTTCATAAGCTCCTTCAATTTCTGCTTGGCCCTTCCACCCAGACTTCTTTTCCTCTTCTTTATCCTGGACTCCCTCTTGTTCCTCTCTATGGGTTGCTGCCGCTTGTCTGGCTCTAGTCATCATGGGCATTGAAGAAGATGAAACAACATAAGACTGAGTGGTCATACCTTCTTCTTGTGGAGAGACTGCAATCATGTGGATTGGAGTAGGACGGCTTCTTGGGTAGTATTTGGTATAGTGATCCTTAGCCTCTGGACAATGTTGACAAGGAGGTGTATCTTCTAGAAGGGAACACCTATTTTGCATATGGCCATACTCACCACATCGATAACACATCAAGGGCCTATTATATCTAGGCTTTGTAGGCCAATTCTCCTCCCTATTAGGTGCATTTGAAGTACTAGCATAATACGAATCCAAAGCTTGAGGGTTACCTCGTTGCTGTGTACCCTTGAGGTAGTAATAGTCTCTAGCTTCATGACCATCCTTTCCACAAAATTGACAACTTACCTTGTTAGGGCAATTAGCATTGGAATGTCCATTGTTGTTGCATATTGTACACCAAATCTGCCTTCTTATATCCTGAGTGGTCTGCAAATCTTCTAACTCACGGCGAAGTTGGGCTACTTCATCATCAGTGCGACGTAGTGGTGGCAAGACCTTTTCTTATTGATTTTGTTGCATTCTCAATGCCTCCAGTTCCTTCCTCAGTTGCCCAATAGGGTCTAGTTCTGCAGCATAATTCAACTATGTATCCCCTTCAAAATGTTGCCTTGCTTCTTCAATGCGTGATGTTGCTGCAACAAAATCATTGAGGGTTGCATCCAATCTAAGAGACTCACATAACTTCTGCTGAGATGACCTGGGTAGAGCTTTTTCTCTCCATTTTTTAACCAAGAAGTCACCTGGAGCATGTTTTAGACGTGCAACAAGTGCTTTTGTTCTAGTGTGAAGTTCATGGAAGGATTCACCTGATCTTAGCCTTAGATTCTCGAGTTGGTCTAGAGCTCTTTCTGAGGAGTCACTAGGTCGAAATGTCTGTGAGAATGCTATCTTCAGAGCCTCCCATGTAGCAAAATGGCCATCTGCATATTGACTGTACCATTTGTCAGCAAGGCCTTCCAATGTGGATGGGAAGAGTACCAACATTGCATCCTCTCTGTTTTGCAGACCTCGTCCACGGCATAAGGAGATGAACCTCCTCACATGATCATCAGCATCCTCATAAGCTTGTCCCTTGAAGGTAGGGAACTTAATATTGAGTCTGGAGAGTAAATGAGAGAGATCCTCCATTTGCACTGGTGTTTCTTTTGACGTATCTGAGGAGAAGTCTAATGTTCTACTATGCTTCTCCTTTGATAGTGGTGTCGCACCAAATTCAATAGATAAATTCAAAGAGGGTAGAGGGGAGGTAGGTTCACTAGTTGAAGATATAGCTGACTTGTTAAGGCTCCTTCGTATACGAAGAGGCTCCTTATCTTCTCGCACATGGGTCATGTACCTGCTTGCAAATGCAATAGGGCAAAAATACTGAAAAAGAGGACTATTTACTATCCTCAGGGCCTCTCACAGAAATGCAAGTGTCCCACCGGGCGTGCCAAACTGTAGAGGAGGTACTGGGGTATCTACTTTTAACAGGAGCATGCAGCAAGCATTCCAGTACTTCACCTACTCAAGGGAGGTTCTCCTTAGGGAAATATACCCTTTAACACTTCTGTGAGCAGGCAGATATCAATGATTGCACAGAGTTGTGAATACTCAAGAAAATATTAATGACAAAATGATAATAATGGAAGACCAACCACTCCTTAGTTCAAATCAGATGATTACAACATAGACAAAAGAGATGCTCAAAAGTTAATGCTCTGGGCTAACATGCCACTCCAGAACTAAACAACATCAATACAAGGGATTCATCCAATCCGTACAATGGACTCAACTAGATGTAGACTAGCACTGATCAATACAAACTATGAAGACTTGCTCTAAGGGAAAGAGCACGAAATACCAATGACTCACACTGAATGACAAAACCAAGCCACTCTCTTCACACTATAGTGCTATTAGCCCTCACTGGGAAGCCCACGCTCTGTATCCTCACCACAGAGTGACTTCCTACAGTAGGCTTGAAGCCACAAAGTGCAAAGAGAGGACCTCTATGCGTACTTATGTAAATGTGTGTATCTGAATGTATATATCCCAAATGAACACAAATCCCCTGCTTTTATAGGCTCCAATAGGCCAAGAGGGCCTTGCCGATTCCTCACGTCCACTGATCATGCGCCGATTGATTACCAAGATATGAGGGGTAGATCAATTATTCCACTTTATTTGAATTGGATCCTCAAAAATAGGAAGTCGTCATGAATGGTTGGCGGCAATAGTCATTTTTCCACTTTCACTTTTACCACTTACACCTTTACTGTCACTTTTGAATGCAAGCTGAGATCCTCATTTTGTGCCGCTCGTGATATTTGAATGACCTTGAGAAGCACATCCTTCACCTAATTTTTGTAGTAGCTTTTGATCCTTCATATTAAGTGGGTGGTATGGAAGGTGAGTTGTGAGGAGTTGAGAGAGATTATGGGGTTTGTGGAGGGGTGTGGAGTTGTGTGGGGTTTGTGGGGTTTGTTTGTTGGGTGGGAATAGGGGTGAGTTATGGGGAGTTGTGGGGGTTTTTGGGGTGTGGTAAAAAATTCACCCAAGATTTCAAAGTTATTATTGCAGCAATGGAAAGTACTCGTCGAGAGCTTTCCAACGATATATAACACTGCAGGGTTTGGTTGAGAAAATGATCCTCCAAATGTCCATCCAAACTGTATGAGAGCCTTATGTAAGGTCGTGGAAAAATGTGAGATTTGTGAGGTTTGTGGGGGGGTTGTGGAGTGGTGGAGGGTTGTGGGGTGGTGGTGGTGTGGTGGAGGGCTGTGGGGTGGTGGTGGTGTGGTGGAGGGCTGTGGGGTGGTGTGGAGTGGTGGAGGGCCGTGGGGTGGTGGTGGTGTGGTGGAGGGTTGTGGGGTGGTGGTGGTGTGGTGGAGGGCTGTGGGGTGGTGTGGAGTGGTGGAGGGCTGAGGGGTGGTGGTGGTGTGGAGTGGTGGAGGGATGTGGGGTGGTGGTGGTGTGGAGTGGTGGAGGGCTGTGGGGTGGTGGTGTGGAGTGGTGGGGGGCTGTGGGGTGGTGGTGGTGTGGAGTGGTGGAGGGCTGTGGGGTTGTGTGGAGTGGTGGAGGGCTGTGGGGTGGTGGTGTGGAGTGGTGGAGGGCTATGGGGTGGTGGTGTGGTGGAGGGCTATGGGGTGGTGTGGAGTGGTGGAGGGCTGAGGGGTGGTGGTGTGGTGGAGGGTTGTGGGGTGGTGGTGGTGGTGGTGTGGAGTGGTGGAGGGCCGTGGGGTGGTGGTGGTGCGGAGTGGTGGAGGGCTGTGGGGTGGTGGTGTGGAGTGGTGGAGGGTTGTGGGGTGGTGGTGGTGTGGAGTGGTGGAGGGTTGTGGGGTGGTGGTGGTGTGGAGTGGTGGAGGGTTGTGGGGTGGTGGTGGTGTGGTGGAGGGCCGTGGGGTGAGTGGTGGAGGGCTTGTGGGGTGGTGGTGGAAAAGAGGAGGGCTGGTGGAGTTGGAGGGGGTCGAGGTGATGGTGGGGGCCGCGAGGGTGGTGGGTGAAAAGAGGAGTGGACAGTGGGGTTGGAGGGGGTCGGGGTGAGGGTGGGGCCGCAAGGGTGGTGGGGGGAAAACAGGAGGGCTGGTGGAGTTGGAGGGGATCGAGGTGATGGTGGGGGCCATGAGGGGACAATGGGGTTGGAGGGGGTCGGGGTGAGGGTGGGGCCGCAGGGGTGGTGGGGGAAAACAGGAGGGTTGGTGGAGTTGGAGGGGGTTGAGGTGATGGTGGGGGCCGTGGGGGTGGTGGGGGAAAAGAGGAGGGGACGGTGGGGTTGGAGGGGTCAAGGTGATGGTGGGGGCCGCGAGGGGACAGTGGGGTTGGAGGGGGTCGAGGTGAGGGTGGGGTTGCAGGGGTGGTGGGGGAGAACAGGAGGGCTGGTGGAGTTGGAGGGGGTCGAGGTGATGGTGGGGGCCGCGAGGGTGGTGGGGGAAAAGAGGAGGGGACAGTGGGGTTGGAGGGGTCGAGGTGATGGTGGGGGCCGCGAGGGGATAGTCGGGTTGGAGGGGGTCGGGGTGAGGGTGGGGCCGTAGGGGTGGTGGGGGGAAAACAGGAGGTCTGGTGGAGTTGGAGGGGGTCGAGGTGATGGTGGGGCCGCGGGGGTGGTGGGGGAAAGGAGGGGACGGTGGGGTTGGAGGGGTCGAGGGGATGGTGGGAGAGAGGGAAATGCCGCGATACAGATGTATATGCAAATATATACCTCTCTATTTTCTTCCTTGTTCATATACAATGAAGGATCTTCACTACTTGGGTTGCATCCACACTTAGTTAGATATTCTACCAATCTCCGATTCCATGCTCTTGGTGCTTGCTTCAAGCCATAAAGTGCCTTTTTCAACCTGCAAACAAAGTGTGGATGGTTTTCATCTTCAAATCCAACCGGTTGACTCATGTATACCTCTTCTTGTAGTTCTCCATTAAGAAAAGCATTTTTGATGTCGAGTTGATATAATGGCCATCTCCTTGAAGCACCAATTGCGATTAATGTTCTGATAGTTCCCATCTTTGCAACAGGGTTGAAAACTTCATCATAATCTATGCCTTGTGTTTATTCAAATCCTTTGGCAACTAATCTAGCTTTATATCTAGCTAGTGAACCATCAGTATTCCTCTTTACTTTAAACACCCATTTGTTTGGAACAATATTCATACCTTCTTTCTTTGGCACTAGCTCCCATGTGTGATTGTCTTTGAGAGCATTGCTCTCCTCTTTCATAGCTTACTTCCATTCCTTTTGTGTGCAAGATTCTTCATATGTCTCAGGCTCTTTGTCTTTGATAACCTGCATCATGTATGCAAAATGTATCGCCATAAAATTATCATAACTCAACCTTTGAGTTGGATACCTTGTCCTTGAAGATCTTCTTTCATTGCCTTTAGAAAGTTGCTTCTTTAACCTACTTAGCTTTACCATTGGAGTGATTACCTCTTCATATTCTTCTTCACTTGCATCTATCTCACTATTTGGAGTAGCACTTGCTTCTTCGATTCTACTATGAGCTGAATTTGGAGACATCGAGTGACTCCCCCTCCATGTTGAACATTCTTCATTTGATGTAGATGCCTCTGGACCTGAAACCTTTGTGCTTGATTGTTGAACTTCTCTTTGAATTGTTCCTGCATAATCATCACAATCTTCTTCAAGAATCTTTTCCTTTCCTTTATCTTCATACCATGGTCTTAGTTCATCAAAGACCACATCTCGCAAGACTCTTAATTCCTTTGTTCTAGGGTTGTAACACTTGTATCCTTTTTGCTCCGTTGAGTAGCAGATGAAAATGCATTTTTCTGACCTTGGTTCCATCTTTGTTCTAACTTCTTGTGGAATGTGAACAAAGCAAACACACCCAAACACTTTGAGGTGTGTAAGATCAGGTTTCTTACCAGAATATACCTCCTTTGGAGTCAAGTGATGTATTCTCGATGTTGTGCACCTATTCATCAAGTAAATGACAGTTGTGGTAGCTTCAGCCCAATAGTGCAATGGTACCTTCATCTCGTTGAGCATGCATCTTGCAATTTCAGCAATTTGCCTATTTTTCCTCTCAGCTACTCCATTTTGTTATGGTGTATACCTACAAGTAAACTTCCTTTTGATCCCATTCTCTTTTAGAAAATCTAAAAATTCTTTGGAGAAGTATTCTCCTCCACCATCGGACCTTAAGGTTTTGATAGACCTTCTTGTTTCTTTTTCAACTTCAACTTTGAATCTTTTGAATATAGAAAACACCTCTGATTTTCGCTTCATACAAAACAGCCATACCTTTCTTGAGTGATCATCAATGAAGGTGACAAAAAATCTATTACCAGCTATTGATGCCTCTTAGGTTGTCCTCATACATCTATATGTATCAAGTCCAAGTCATTTGGGGTCACATAACTGCTCCTCTTGAATGGCTTCCTCGTTGGCTTTCCTAGTTGACAAGCTTCACATAACTCATGTAGTCCAATGCTATTAAATTTTGGAATACCTCTTACCACTTCATGTTTGCTCATGTCCTTCAACTTCGGAATGTTGATGTGTCCTATTCTTTTGTGCCACAAGTCCAGCTCTGAAATCTTCTTGTTCCCACATTGAATGTACATGACCTTTCCATGTGGATGTTGGACGTCCAAAGTGAACATCCTTCCTTCTCTTCTATCTCGAGCAATGACCTTGAAGCCTTCCTTTGGATTCTTTATGAAGCACCCATTCTCATCGAATATGACATGATAACCCTTCTCTACCATTTGTCCTACAGAAATCAAGTTCTTTGAAAGTGTAGGAACATGAAGAACATTAGATAGTACCTTTGCTCTACTTATATCTCCAAGCCTTATATCTCTAATATGTTCAATCATGTGTTGAGTATCATCACCTGTTTCAACACATCCTTTTCCACTTGGTACCTGTAGTTTAGTGAACAAACTTCCTTGGCATGACATATGGTTACTACAACCTGAATCAATGTACCATTTTTTGTCATCTTCACAAGAGCTTCTATACTCAAATCTCATTGCAAGTAGTGTGTCCTTGCTTCCTTCACTTGAGGTGCTTGCATAGTTGCTTTGGTTCCTTTGATTGCCTCCATTTGGTCTTCCATTATTCAGCCAACAATCACTAGCATAGTGTCCTAGTTTACCACAATGATAGCATGTTATACCTTTATGAGAATTGTAGGAGCCTCGGCCTCTTCCTCTACTTCTACCTCGACCTCTTCCTTGTGTGTTGGCATTTGATGCATCCTTGTTGTCTTCTGAATTGTTTTTATTGTAGTTGGAGTGGTTGTGACCTCTTCCTTTTCCTCTTGATCTTCCTCTTGAGTTTCTTCCTTTACCTCGACCTGCATATATCATTTGGTTGTGGTTGTCCTTTCCTTTGGGACCACCAAAGCTAAGCTCTTTTGTGACAAGATGAGGGATTAGTTGTTCCAAACCTGGGTATGCATCTTTCAAGTTAATGGAAGTTATGAAAGGCTTCCATCTTTCATCTTCTCTCAATCCATTGAGAGTATAACACACAAGATCTTTGTCTTCAATCGTTGTGCCAATAGAAGCTAAAGCATCGCTTAGCTCCTTAATCTTCAAAGTATATTCAGCTATGATTGACTCGAACTTTTCTTGATTGTGTTCAACTCATTCTTGAGTTGAAGTTTCCTATCTTTGGGATTTGTTGAATACATCCTTTCAAGAGCTTCTGAAGCATCCTTAGCTTTCTCTAGATGTTGAATATGCCCTACCATGGCATTAGTAATGACTTGCGAAATGAGGAACATGACTCTCCTATTCCTCTCTTCCCATTCTTTTGCTTGCCTCCTTTGGACTTCGGTGGCCATAGCTTCATTGATTTGATGTTGAGCATCATCGCCACTCACAATACCCCATAAGCCTTTGCCCATTAGGTAGTTGGTCATTCTAAACTTCCACACGGGATAGTTATCCTTATCTAACTTCTCTACTTGTTGACCCAAGTCATCCATTAAAGAGTATCAAAGACTTTGAGAGTTACCTCGAATAGTTATATTGTCCTTTGCTCTTGTGTTTGTGAAGCTCCTCCTTGGTTTATAGCTCCTCTTTTGCTTTGCTTTATCTTCAACTCTATTGATGAAGCTTCAGCACCAAGTTTTCTCTGATACCAACTATGGAGAATGAGTTCGCCTATGCGCAACGGAAGTGTGTAGTGAAACCTTGTATGTCAAGCACTTGGACAAATAGCTGCACCTTAGATAGCTTGCTACTATCAATACAAAACTCAAATGGACTTGAGCCATTAGTCAATCAAAATTGACAAAGAGAGATTTCTAACAAGCTATAAATAACTTAATTTGGAGAAGTTTTTATTACAAAACACAACTGACAAAGATGAACTACCTATCCACACAAGTATGTTGAAGAACTGAGCTTCACTCTCAGACTGATAACTCTATGAATATATATCCTTTGAGAAAGATATTTGGTGTAGAGAAAGTATACACAAATACCTTTCCAACAGGCTAAAAAACAAGTAATTTGGATGAGTGCTGGTTAGGAAACTCGAATGACCAAAATAGACCACCTACACACATAAGTACACTATAAAATTGGACTTCACTCTCGGATAGATATCTCACAGAATATAAATCTTCTGAATGAGATATTTAGGATACTGAGAGTAGATGCCAAGAGCTTTCCAACAAGACAAAGATCAATCAATTTTGATATGTTTTGGTTGGAAAATTTAACTGGTGAAAATAGACTACCTGTCTACACAGGTATATTGAAAAATTGGACTTCACTCTTTCACTGATATCTCACAAAATATATAAGCTTTGAAGGAGATATTTGATATGCTAAAAGTAAACAAGATAAGCTGTCCAATGAGTGTTTAAACACAAGAAGAGTTACATACACACTGAGATATGAGCTCCACAACAGAGCTATGTACAAACTGACGTGCGACTGGAAGGAGTCTACGGGAAGACAAAATGACAAAATGGCAAGATCCGGCTACTGGGAGCTCTTGCATCTTTCTCTCCTTGTTTAGAACGTGCTCCCTCTTCACTTTTATAACCAATGAGCATGTGAAGAAGTTTGTGCCTCCTTCTTAACTCACCACTTTCCCCACTACATGCCACTAACTACAAGGCAAGTTATTGTATCTCTTACTCATCATGAATTTTGACTAGACCTTTTTTCTTTTATTTTTTATCTTTTTTTTCTCTTATTTTCCTTTATCTTTATATTTGGTAAATTTATCCAAGCATAGCTCATATGAAAATGAGCTTGTACATTTATCTTCAACACTTCTCTGCCTTGTTCTCCAAGAGGGTATCTGTATGGCCTATATTAGGGTGGTACAAACGATCGTGGTTGTCTATTAAATGGATAGTTTTCAGTGTTGTGGTTGGTGTGCTTCTGCTCACTATAAGAGTACATGTTAGGCCCCTAACTTGGTTGTGTATAGTAAGGGAAATGTTGTGATAGCCCTAATCCTTCTCTGGTGTGAAGACATGAGATGGATGATCTTCATTGCAAAGTTTGCAACTTCTTAAGATTATTCTCAAGGGGGGGGGTTTGGTAGTTCCCTTGTCCTTGTACTCCCAATTTCTTGGCAAATAACTCTTCCACTTCCTCTACATTACTCGAACTAGAAGTCTCATTGCTCCTTGTATCCTCTTCGAATTGTTGACATTGTTGATGACATCATCAGCTTGCAGCCGCCCTTGGGAATCGCCCTTCAAATTCTATATAAGGAGGCCATGACCATATATACTCAGTCTTACCAATGCCAGTCTTGGGAGCACAAGGAGTTCTGATCACCAAGTAAGTACTTCAAGTTCCAGTTGTTACCATTAGTATCCATGTGAAAGGCCAAATGGTCATCGAACACTTCTTTGTATATGTTCTTTAATAAAACATATAGTGCCCTGGTCAGTCAGAGATTGTAAGTTCAACTGCATTTTGTAAGACCTAAGAAGTTTGTCTTCGTGCCCCCTGTGTACTGTGCTTTTCTGCGTATTGTGCAGCCTCTGTGCGGAGTATTGTGTGCGGCCTTAGGAGCTTGAGCTTCTACTTCGAGGATATCATCATTTACCTCTCGAGAAGGAGAGTGCACTGTGGTGCATTGCCATCGAAATACTTCACTAGTATCAGAGCAATTTGACACAAAAGCTTTGTTTCTTTTGTGCGAGCGAAGCGAGCCCCCCCCTTGGCTTTCTCCAAGGCTTATGACTAAGGTGGCGACCAACACATAGACCTTGGCATACCTTGTCATTCGAGTCACCGAAGTCATCGTTGGCTGCGCGCAAGGGAGGACCTCAATGATCAAGGAAGATAGAGGTTCCCAGTACTTCTCGGGAGGTCACCCATCCCATTATTGTTCCCCTCGGAGTTTGCTTAACCATGGCAATCTCTTGCCACTAAGCAACACTCTTGTGGTGTCTGAGATGGGGAAAGACTAAGGTTAACGTTACCTTGAACATGTTTTGGTTCCTCAAAGCTTCATTCTTTGCTTTCAAATCCTATTTTTGAAGCACTTTTGGGGTGTTTTTTGGAGCCATTTTGGAGTACTTTTGCACATAGTCATGTTCACACAGGTCCAAGAACATCAAAAGAGTGTTCTTTGTACTTCTTTGACAACAAATATCAAACTTTGGGGCTGTGTTTTTAGCCACGTACATAAAACTACAGGTTTCTCGAAAGGTTTTCAGTTTTGGTTCGAGCAGCCGCTGCGAATTTATGCAGGTTTTTTTAGCCTAAAACATCAGAGTTGACAGACAATTGCAGGTGTTGTTGTCTAGTTTTTGGGCTGTGCATTCAACCTTTTAGTGTCATTTTACTGCATATATTGAGGACATACACACCATGTACGCTTCTGTGGATACCGCTTATGTACGTCCATGTGGTCACTGATATAGTGGTTACGTTTTTTGCATAAAGCCTTTTATGTTTGATAAAGAGGGTCCTCGTGAGGTTTTCTTAACTGGGAGACACCCAGATGTCGGGGTCTCTTTGATGATGCAGGTAGAAGACTTACCCAACTTTGCCATTGGAGATGTATGATAGTTGTTCATAGGTGCTCGATAAGCGTGGTTGACTTCTATTGGGTAACCGATTATATGCAGTGGAGTCAATGATTCACTATGCAGGTAAACATGTCAGTACTTGTAGTTTTATGATATTTTGACACTGGTCATATGCTCATTTTATAGAGGATGCTCTGGCAATAATTTTCTAGATTTTTTATTTAGTCAACTATACAGTGGTCGATTTACTCCTTGACACACTTATTCGTTGGTGTTTGGACTCTTCTAGCTCCACTATCATTCCATCTAGTTCTCCACCATCATGGCATCAGAGGTCTTAGGCACTTCTAATGGATCAGGGTCTAGTTCTAGTGTTCTAAGGAGGAGCTATAACTTACATGGCAAAGACCATTTTGAGATCCAGGAATTTGATGGCACAAACTTTGCTCTATGGAAGAATCAAATTAAAGATGTACTGATTCAAAGGAGGCAATGGAAGCCAGTAAATGGAATTTCAAAGAAGCCTGCTGATACAGATGAAGATGATTGGGATGAGTTGGATGAAATGTTAGGTCTACCATTTGCTTGCACCTGGTAGATAATGTTTACTTTACAATATTAGACTATGAAAGTACAGAGGAGCTTTGGAAGAAGTTATGCAATACATATGAAAAAGAGACGGCATCAAATAAGGTGTATCTGATGAGAAATTTATATGACCTTCATATGAAGGACACAGATGGTGTTGTTGCTCAACTAAATGAGTTTTGATGCTATTTTCTCCCAGTTAGAGGCCTACAAAATGGATATGGATAATGAAATGAAAGCAATATTGCTATTATGCACCTCGCCATCATCATGGGATACATTTTGCACAGCTATTAGCAATAGTGCATCTGGTGGTAAACTCATTTATGATGACATATGTGGAGCACTCTTGAGTGAGGAGATTCATACAAAATCTATGGTTGGTGCTCATAGTGGAGATGCATATAATGTTCATGATTCTTACCAAGGAAAGAATCAACAATGTGGCAGGAGCAAGCATAAGGAAAAGAATGGTCAACGGAAAAAGAGTAAAAGTAAATCAAGAAAGAGACATATCGAATGCCCTTACTGTCATAGGAAAGGACACATGAAGAAAGATTGTTATGCATTAAAGAATGCTAAAGGTAAAGGACAAAATGTTGATGGGCATGTTAAACAATTACCTGCACCATCTAGTTTGACTATGAAGATTGAAGAAATTAATGTTATTTTTGATGATGCTGATGAGTTGACACTTGATAATACTATGCCAATTGAGGCTCTTATGGCTGATTCTCTTTCCCACATGTGGCTGTTAGATTCTAGTGCTTCTTTCCATGTGACACTACACAGAGAATGGTTCTCTAATTATGTAGCAAAGTCTCTTGGTAACGTGAAACTTGGTGACTCTTAGCAGTGTGGTATTGTGGGGACTGGAGATGTGGTTGTGCAGTTCATTGATGGTTCAAAATTTTCTATGCATAATGTACGCCATGTACCTCAGTTATCACGTAGTTTGATGTCAGTTGATCAATTTGATGACCTTGGTTACAAAGTGTTTCTATGCTCAGACCTTTTGCATATCAAAGGGCAATATGGTTATTGCAAAATGAAGCAAAGCTGGCTCACTTTATCCTTTATTTGTATCACATAAAGAACACTTGTTAGCTGTTATTGAACAGCCTATGGCTTGTATTTGGCATGTCGTTTGGACCATATATCTCATAGTGGAATGGAAAATCTTTCTCATTCTGGCTACTTACCTATGTTATCTTTCTCTGATTTTTCATTTTGTGAGCATTGTCAATATGGAAAGCAAACCAAAAATGTGCATAGAATGCACATTAACTCTTCAATTCAGCCTTTAGATCACAAATGTGTGGGCTTTGAACTACTCATGAGATATAGGATTCATATGGAATATGAGGTTCAGGTTGGTTTCCTTTGTCTATGACATCACCTCCCCCTCAAGTGACGAGTTCCACGAGGAGCGATCATGATCTCTGGTCTTGGCTTCATTGGAAGGTTCTGTGCAGGTTCCCAAGTGCGATCATTGATTTCATACCCTTTCCAATGAACAAGGTACTCCAATCCTCCTCGGGATATTCTTGAATCTAGGACATGCTCGACCTCGAATTCTTCATGATCATCAATCTCAATAGATGTTGAAGGACTAGGTCTCTCACCCCTCAATGGTGAAATGTGATATGGTTCCAACATGGATACATGGAAAAATGGATGTATTCTCATAGTACTCGATAGTTGGAGCTTGAAGGTGATTAGATTAATCTTGGCCAAGATGGTGAATGGATCAAATCTTTGATGATCTAACTTTGCACAAGGCCTTGAAGTTTGCAAATTATTTCTGAGTAACCATACCTTATCCCCAAGTTGATACGATGGATTCTAAACATGATATTGATCTGCATAGTACTTATATTGTTCTTGAGCTTTATGGATATCTTCCTTGAGTTCTTTGTGAATTTCCATGAGGTATTGGGCCTTATTTCTCGCAACTAGGTTCTTCACATGATTTATGGGTTGTATATCCATCCTTGGATGTTGTCCATAATTTGCAAAGAAGGGAGTTTGCTTAGTAGGTGCATGAACACTATTGTTATAGGCAAACTCTGCAAAGGGTAACAAGTCAAACCAATCATTTTGGTGATAGTTGCTAGTGCAACGAAGATATTGCTCTAGGACTTGATTCACCCGTTCTGTTTGTCCATCAGTCTATGGATGATTTGTTGTAGATAGTTTAACTTGAACACCAAGGAGTTTTCAAAGACTGTTCCAAAAGTTGGATATGAATTGTGGACCTCGATCACTGATAATATCATCAGGCAATCCATGAAGCCTAAAGACATATATGAGAAAAATTCTAGCCATGGCTGCACTTGTGATTGCCTTGGTATTTGGAATGAAGTGCCATCTTTATAAATCTATCCACAATAACAAGAATGGCATCATACTTATCTGACTTTGGTAGATCTGTGATGAAATCCATAGACAATGAAGCCCATGGCCTTCTTCGAATAGGTAAAGGTTGCAAGAGGCCATGAGGTTTATGTCACGGGCCTTAGATCTATTGCAAGTATCATAGATTCTGATATATTCTTTGACTTCCTTCCACATTTTGAGGCCACCAAAAATCCCTTGATATGAGTTCTATTGTTTTATTTACTCCAAAATGTCTTGCTGCAAGGTTATCATGATGTTGTTGAAGTACTTGGATCTTAGGCTTTCTTGGAGGAACATACAATAGGTTCTTATAGAATAGTAACCCATCCTTTTGCTGATATTCATTTACTTCTTGGACTTTTCCTTCTTGAGTTTTCTACTTTACATCTTGTGGTAGATTCTCACGGATCAAATGATTCAAGGCTGAATCTTCATGATGGCCTGAAGAGATAGCTGCTATCTGGAGGTGCTCAGGCATGAGTAATATACTCTCTTGTTGATCATAGGCCTCTTCACCCTTCTTTGGTGCAAGGTAAGATCTTCTGGACAAGGCATCTGACTGACATTGTTGACATCCTGGACGGTAGGTGATGACAAAGTCGAACATGGATAGAAAGTTACTCCATCGATATTTCCTTCTATTGAGGATGCGGGTGGTCATAAAATATTCTAAGCTCTTGTGATCCGTATATACAGTAACTTTGTGAGCTGCTCCTTCTAGATGGTGATGCCAGGTATCAAATGCGTCTACTATGGCAAGAAGTTCTTTATCATGGATTTCATAATTAATCTCTGGAGGGGAAAAATTCCTTGAATGATATGCAACTGGATGTAGGTGCCCATCATCTCCATATTGGGAAGAATGGCCTCTAGGATGAAGTCTAATGCATCTGTATCTAGGAAGAAGGGCTTGCTAGAATCAGAATGGACTAGAATTGGAGCAGTGGTGAATGCTAATTTCAAGGTCTGAAAGGCTTTTTCTGCTTGCTCCACGAGAATTTCGAGTTTCATGTAAGCTTGGTAAGAGGTGTCACTATCTTGGAGCAATCTCTTATGAATATCCTGTAAAAAATGATAAACCCTAGAAAACATTGTACATCTTGAACGCAGGATGGTGGTTGCCAATCAAGGATTGTCTTGATCTTCCTAGGGTCCATAAGGATTCCTTTCTCTGATATAATGTATCCTAAAAACTCCACTTCTCCCTTATGGAAAGAGCACTTCTCCAATTTTGCATATAACCTTTTTCTCTTAGTTTCTCTAGGACTATCTTTATGTAACATTCATGATCCTCTAGATTTTTGGAGAATATCAGGATATCATTGAGATATATTACCACGAAGTCATCTAGATACTCTCAAAAGATATCATTCATCATATGTTGAAAGACAACTGGAGCATTTGTGAGACCAAATGGCATAACTACATATTCAAAGTGTCCATACCTTGTTCGAAATGTTGTCTTCCATTCATCTCCTTCTCTGATCCTGACAAGGTTGTAAACTCCTCGAAGGTCAATCTTTGTGAAGAGCTTTGCTTTTCCAAGGCATTCCAAGAGCTCTGATATGAGTGGTAGAGGGTATATATTCTTTATAGTAACTTTATTCAATCCAGGATAGTCTACACACATCCAGAGAGTCCCATCCTTCTTCTACACAAATAAAATAATAGCTCCTGATGGAGACTTTGAGTGTTTGATAAACCCCTTTGCTAGACTCTCATCAATGTTCTTGCATAGTTCTGTAAGTTCCTCTGGGGATAGTCTATAGATTGGTCCAAAGGGTGGTTGTGCTCCCTCTTGAAGATCTATGGGACAATCATAAGGTCTATGATCTGGGAGGATATATGCATTCTTCTTTTCAAAAACATCTTCAAAGCCTTTGAGACGGATTGGGTAGCTGTACTGGATCATCTTTCTTGGATTCTTGAGTTGGTATGGCATAGATCATATATGCCGGTTCCTTCCTTACTACATGTATGAAGGCCTTGGCTCCGACATATGTTGGGTTCTTTTGGATATCTTGATGGGTGATTTTATTCTTTTCCCAATCAATGTCTGGATTATGCTTCTTTAACCAAGGCATTCCAATGATAACTAGATGTATTAGGCTCAATATTACATTGAAACATATGTGGGATTCATGGTGACCAAGGTGTACTCTTAATGGTATGGTTTCCATGGTTATATTCCCAGATGCTATGGGTTGACCATCTACGACTTTAGCTACTACTGGTTTGTTCTTCTGAAGTATAGGAATTCCATGTTTCTTAACCAATCCTTCATCGATGAAACATGAGGAGAATCCTAAATCTACTAGGGCTGTAAGGGAAAGGGTCGTCTTGACCATGATTAACTTGACAGGTGCAAGACATGTTTCTTGTTGGAACAAACCAATTACAAATTGGTGATTACAAAGAGTTTGAAGCAAGCTCATGATCAGATTGAAGTGGATGAAGACACTTGAGAAAGTGAAGAGATCTGAGAAATGAAGTTTGTATACATATGTACATTATAGGTGGAAATTCTTGTAATTTGAGTATAGATAATCCTTAGGATGATAAGGAATAAGTAATAGACACGGGATAAGTCTAGAACCATATGTATATAAGTCAATGATGTAAAGAAATACATATGAGAGTCATTTGAAGAGACGTGTCATAGAGATAGATGTGTAGAGAGTCTTTCTCAGAAAATTAGCGACGAGTTCTTCTCTGAGTTCTCTCAGTCTGATCATGTGAATCAGAAATCCTTTTGTACACATCTAATTTGGAAGTTAATGAATCTATGTTAAAATTCTCATGGTCTAATTCCTTTCTTGTTGTGAGTATGATCAATAGGAACATGTATATGTAAAGTCTGCAGAAAAATCTCTCAAAGTCGCGCACTTTTTCGTGTCAATGTTTTGCTTAGATCTCAGTGCACAGTGTAAAGTTTTTTATTAATGAGCATTCAAAATCTAAGTTAGAAGGTAAGGAAGCTATGGCTAAAAGCATTTAGCAAAATGGGATCTGTGCTGTGAGAAATCAACCTTAGAAGTTACCTATGTCAAAGTCGCTTATTCAGGAAGACAGTTTCTGACATACTTTTGATCTTAAGGATCAAATTGAAATTTTAATGATTCTTTTGAAGGACTAATGGTTGATATGATTGTGCAAGGGTAGCTTGGAGGTATGTATATCATTATATTGAAGAAATCTGAAGATATGTGCAGGTAATGAAGTCAATCTTTGAAGCAGACTTCTTGAAGTAGAAAAATTCTCACTCAGAGAATTGTTCATGAATGATTTGGTAAATCAAAGTAACATTTGTGTAAAGTTTGGTCTATAACTGTTATAGAGGTGCTCTTAGATCAGTATAGATCAAGCCTTTGGAGATTAAGAGGTCTCCAAAAGTGGTATCAGAGCTGAAGGTGCAATACAAGTGAAGTAAAGGCATTGGAAGTCTCGACTGCTGCAGATATTGAAGTTCCTTCTAATTAGGTGGACAAGGACAAATTCTTGAAGATAACCTGCAGAAGCACAAAGCATGAGTTCGAGGGATAAATAAAGATCAGAGTTTCATATCAAAGGTACACTTGACTATCATAAATCATAGTAATTGCAGATACAGAAGATCAAAAGATGGGAGAAAGCTTGCAGATTGATAAGCTAGATAGGGAGAACTATCCAGCTTGGTCCATGAGGATGGAGGCAAACCTCATGAGTAAAGATTTGATGGCATTCATTACAGGAGAAGAAGAAAAGCCTGAGTTTGCAGATCCTAGTATTCCAACTAGGGAAGAGCTTGCAGATTTGAAGACTTGGATGAGAAATGATGCTCACGCAAGGAGCATCATTTACATAGCTGTAAAGGATTATCTTCTACCTCACATTAGAGGACTAGAAAGTGCAACAGATGTTTGGAATGCTTTGGAAGAGCATTTCCAAAATACAACCAAGTCAAGAAAGTCTTCACTTTGGGCTGAGTTCACAACTTTCAAGAAGAAGAGCTCACAATCAATTTTTGATTATGTGACAAGAATGAAGGATATTGCAGATAGCTTGGGAGCTGTAGATGAAGATATTGAAGAGGATAAGTTGGTAAGGCAAATACTTACATTTCTGAGAGGAGATGAGAAGTGGAAGCCCTTCATATTGTCCATAGAATTGTCACTTGATCATTTTACTCCTAATCTTAATCAATTGTTAGGACACATGCTAACTTTTGAGCAGGACATTAAGGGAGACAATGATAAGAGTGCAAGTCAAGCTATGTACTCCAAGGACAAGAAAAAGAATGGCAAAGGGAAGCAGTCAACTGATGATGAAGGATCTTCAAGTCAAGCTAACTTTACAAAAGGAAGGATGAACTTCAGAGGTAAAGGAAGAGGAGGTAAGAACAAAGATAATACTAAAGCTTGTTGGATTTGTGGCAGAAACAATCATTTGGCAAATGATTGTTGGTATAACAATCAAAATGGAGGAAATAATAATCAGAGTTTTAATCAAAGAGGTAGAGGAGGCAGAAACCAAAGAGGCAACTTCAAAGGAAGAGGTGGTAGGACATCATATGCTGGAGGAGGTGGAAGAAGCTTTCAATCTCAATCCTACAACAACAATTATTATAACTATGCATCATATCAGAAGGATGATATGACTCTTATCTTGAATGCAACTCATGAAGCAGTAGGAGAAGACCAAAGGGTGTTTTATATTGACTCAGGATGTAGCAATCATCTGAGTGGTAATATATCCTTGATGACTGATATGGAAGCAAAGGTGAATGGACATACAGTTCAAACAGGTGACAATACCAAGCATAAAGTGGAGAGCATTGGATCAGTGAAGACAAAGAGTGGAAGTACACTTTTGAGCAAGGTACTTTATGTTCCTACTATTCCTAAAAATCTGATAAGTGTAGGGCAAATTGTGGAGAAAGGATATGAAGTCAAATTCACAAATGATGGTGTCTATGTGCAAGATCCAAATCAGGGATATAGAAACATTACTGCAGGTAAAAAGGAAGGAAGGTTGTTTACTCTCAAAGTCCAAGGTAATGTGGGACATGCTCTATTTACTTATGGAAGTCAAAAGATGTCTGAATTAGACCTATGGCATAAAAGATTAGGTCATTTCAATGAGAGAGCTATAAAGGAAATGTCAAGGAATGATGTGGTGCTTGGTTTGCCGAAAGTTGAAGGCCAACACATGGTGTACAAGTGTGAAGCTTGTCAATTAGGTAAAGCACACAAAAGTTCTTACAACAAATCAGGATACAAGTATTCAAACATGCTTGATTTAGTTCATACAGATGTGTGGGGTCCTTCAAGGGTAAAGCATTGGAGGGAAGAACTCCTTATGAAGCATGGTGGGGTTAAAAACCTACTCTTGATCATTGTAAGGTATTTGTATGTTTAGCATATGCTTATGTTCCTTCAGAATTGAGACATAAGCTAGAACCCAAAGCAGAGAAGTATGTGTTTATTGGGTATGATGATAGACAGATGGGTTACAGATTGTGGAATCCATCTACAAAGCAATTTCTTGTTACCAAAGATGTTACATTTGATGAGCATAGCACATGGTATACAGGGTCAACAAATGATTATGCAGATGACAAAGAAACACAAAGAAAAGGGAAGGCAAAAGTAAGTGTGTATGAAGAAGATATTGATGATGTTGATTGTAAAAGGAAATTGCAGGATAATGTTGAAGATGGGCCAAGTTTTGATCCAGAATCAAATGTGGCTGAGACTTCAAGAAGTGCAGAGGCCAGAAGATCTTCAAGGGAAAGAAAAGAGCCTATCAGGTATAGCTATGATACATCTTTCTTAACAACAAAAGATTATGCTTACATTGTGAAGACAGAAGAGGATCCAATCACATATGAAGAAGCTAAAGGTAAACAAAATTGGGAGAAGGCAATGCAAGAAGAGTATGATGCTCTACTTGAAAATGAAACATGGGAATTAGTGCCAAGACAAAAGAATCAGAAAGTCATTGGATGTAAGTGGGTGTATAAAACAAAAAGGTTTGCAGATGGTAAGGTGTCTAGATACAAGGCTAAGACTTGTTGTCAAAGGTTATGCCCAAACCTATGGGGTAGATTCTGATGAAACCTTTAGTCCTGTTGCTAAAATATCTACAATTAGATCATTGATTGCTACTGCTGCTTGTAAAGGATGGAAGTTATCACAATTAGATGTGAAGAATGCATTTCTGAATGGATACATTGCAGATGAAATGTACATGGAGCAACGAGAAGGCTTCATAGATTCAATTGGATCAGATTATGTGTGTAAGCTCAAGAGAGCTTTGTATGGGTTGAAGCAGGCCCCAAGAGCATGGAATTACAGGCTTGTTAAGTTCTTAAATGAATGTGGATTTCAAGCATCAAAGGCAGATAGTAGCTTGCTAGTGAAGGCAAGTGAAAATGGATACATATATATGTGTATTTATGTTGATGATATCATTGTCACAGGTACAGATGCTCAAGGAATTAATGAGCTTAAGAAACAAATAGAGAAGGAGTTTAAGATAAGTGATTTGGGAAACTTATCTTATTTCTTAGGAATGCAGATTGTATATACTCAACATGGAGTATATGTTACACAAGAAAGGTACTTAAAGAATCTTCTGGTCAAACTCAACATGGAGGATTGCAGGCCTTCAAGCACACCATCTGAGGTAAATCATAAATTGAGCAGGTATGGAGGTGAAGAGTTTAATGACATGAAGAAATATCAGAGTTTGGTAGGTAGTTTAATCTATGGTACCTTGACAAGGCCAGATCTATCATATGCAGTAGGTGTGCTATCACAATTCATGCATTCTCCAAAGAAGACTCATTGGATTGCAACTCCAAGGGTACTCATATATATCAAAGGAACCCTAAGTGAAGATCTATATTATGGATTTACTTCTGATACAAGAATTAAAGTATTTAGTGATGCAGATTGGGCAGGTGATTCATATGATAGAAGGTCTACTCATGGGTATCTCTGTTATATTGGAGATAAGTTAGTTTCTTGGTGCTCAAAGAAGCAACATACAGTTGCTTTCTCATCCACAGAAGCTGAGTATAAAGGATTGGTAGAGGCTGCAAAAGAAGTGATATGGTTAAGGACCTTGTTGAAGAGTTTTGGAATTGATCAGAGTACTCCAATTATTTTTGGGGATAATATGAGTTCATTGTATTTGGCAGCTAACCCTATTTTTCATGCCAGGACTAAGCATATAGAGATTCAGTATCATTTCTTGAGGGAAAATGTACTTGAAAAAGAGATGGAAGTGATGTATACTCCAACAAAAGAACAAGTTGCAGATATGTTAACAAAAAGCTTGGATGGACCTAAGCTACAGAGATTCAAAGAGATGGCAGGAGTGAAGAAGAATGGAATAATCACAATTAGTGATTGAGGGGGAGCTGTTGGAACAAACCAATCACAAATTGGTGATTACAAAGAGTTTGAAGCAAGCTCATGATCAGATTGAAGTGGAAGAAGACATTTGAGAAAGTGAAGAGATCTCAGAAATGAAGTTTGTATACATATGTACATTACAGGTGGAAATTCTTGTAATTTGAGTATAGATAATCCTTAGGATGATAAGGAATAAGTAATAGACATGGGATAAGTCTAGAACCATATGTTTATAAGTCAATGATGTAAAGAAATACATATGAGAGTCATTTGAAGACAAGTGTCATAGCGATAGATGTGTAGAGAGTCTTTCTCAGAAAATTAGCGATGAGTTTTTCTCTGAGTTCTCTCAATCTGATCATGTGGATTAGAAATCCTTTTGTACACATCTAATTTGGAAGTTAATGAAGCTATGTTCAAATTTTCATGGTCTAATTCCTTTCATGCTGTGAGTATGATCAATAGGAACATGTATATGTAAAGTCTGCAGAAAAATCTCTCTGAGTCGTGCACTTTTTCGTGTCAATGTTTTGCTTAGATCTCAGTGCACAGTGTAAAGTTTTTGATGAGTGAGCATTCAAAATCTAATTTAGAAGGTAAGGAAGCTATGGCTAAAAGCATTTAGCAAAACGGGATCTGTGCTGTGAGAAATCAACCTTAGAAGTTACCTATGTCAAAGTCGCTTATTCAGGAAGATAGTTTCTGACATACTTTTGATCTTAAGGATCAAATTGAAATTTTAATGATTCTTTTGAAGGACTAATGGTTGATATGATTGTGCAAGGGTAGCTTAGAGGTATGTATATCATTAGATTGAAGAAATCTGAAGATATGTGCAGGTAATGAAGTCAATCTTTGAAGCAGACTTCTTGAAGAAGAAAAATTCTCACTCAGAGAATTGTTCATGAATGATTTGGTAAATCAAAGTAACATTTGTGTAAAGTTTGGTCTATAACTGATATAGAGGTGCTCTTAGATCAGTTTAGATCAAGCCTTTGGAGATTAAGAGGTCTCCAACATTTCTATGGGTGTAGCTGAAATTATGAGACCCTTTCTTATATCATGGTCCGACTGTACGGTCTCTTTTACAAGTGGACTTCCTCGTTTCCTAACTCTACAAGGGTGGTTGTGACTTTAGAGTTCGTTCTCTTGTTGGGACAATTAACTGCAATATGACCATGGTGTCCACAATACACGCATAACTTGTTATCCCTCCTTCTCTATTTCTCTTGTGATGTTAGAGGTTGGAACCTAGTTACATCTATCTGCATAGGTTTGGGTATAGACTCATCTATGGCGAGGTCTTCCTTCTACTTGTTTTTCTTGTTTCCTTTCAAAAAGTCAGTTATCACATTGAATAGCTTGGTTGACATATTCATTCAGTGTCTTAACCTCTGGCCTCATGAGCAGAAGTTCCTTTACATCATCTCGTAAACCCCATCTAAATTGGCTTATGAAATAATCTTCATGCCAAGTGAGGTCACATATCAACTGTCTAAATTCCAATGCATCTGTAGAGGTAGGGAAGTTACCTTGACATAGCTTCTGGAGTTTTGTTTCTGCCACTCATCTCATGTCTGCATCTCCAAATGTGGTGGCGAGTTCTCAAAGAAGCCCCTCATAGTCATGAAGTACTTATTGCCTTATCCTTCTCCAAGATTGGGGCAAACCATGATAATGCTTGACCATAGAGCAAGGTTCCAATAAAAATAACCTTGGATGCATCATCAGGGCATCTCTCATGTTTCATACAGATGTACAATTTGACTTGTTGTAGGAACCCTCAGAACTTTGTGCAATCACCATCGAACTTTTCTGGCATGCAAATTTTGGGTTCCTTCGTGAAAGATGAGTAGGATGTTGGTTCACTTGAATGCTTCCTTGATTTGCTTGAAGATTCTCGACTCGATCTTGTAGTTCTTGGATGAGCATGCCTACATGCACCGGATGTTCCATCTCGACTTGTGTCTGCCTATGAGTTAGTTCCTTGATTTGTTGTTGAAGACTTTGAAGTGATGCCACAATCTGTTCATAAGTGTTCCCCATGATGCCTGGTCTTGAATAGAAGCTAGTCCTGCCAAAATGTTAGGGGAGCACTACATTGTGCTCTCTGAGTATAGTAGACAAGATTACGGAAATGTACTTTTGATTACAAGATCACCCACATAGGGGAAACAATACAAGGATATGTAATTAATGCACGAAGTCCCACAACCCGCCACTAATAGGTATGGATAGCTTGACTAGAGATGATACATGAGATCCCACAACCCGGGATCATAAGTATGAAACAAGATATCAGGATTACAAGAACTCCCTTTTGGGAGATGAACTAGATTCAAGAAACAACTCGACAAGATCTCATACTACGAGATTACAATAGGACAAGGCTAGATGTCCAAGATACAACTCCTTGAGCTCCCAAGACTCACATTGGCAAGAGTGAGTATGTATGTGGCCCAAGCCTCCTTATAAGGATTTCAAGGCTGCTTCCCAAGGGCGGTGCAAATTGATGATGTCATCAATGATGTCAGTAATCCGAACAAGCCCTTCGAATGTCAGAATTTAGCAAGCAAACAATCGATCTTAGGGTTTTGGCACATTCCATAAGCAATGGAAGCATTTGTTTCTCCTAATTCTAAACCAATAATTAGATACATGATTCACATGGAATCTGAGGTTTAGGTTGGTTTCCTTTGTCCATGACAGATTCTATTATGTTTCATCTCCTTAGGAATAACACTTTATTTTTAGTATCTTGGACTATAGTTTTAACACTTGGATTGTAATTGGATTTCCTTCGAACCATGCTTTATGGCCTATTCATGAAATTTGCAACTATTTGAATTGTAGTTTTTTTACATTATGTTTGCATTTGAATCATGTTTGCATGTATGCAATTTCATATGTTACATTATCTTACGATGCATTATGTATGCATGTATGAATTAATGCATTATCTATGCATTCATGCATTTGTATATCTTGCATTATGTATGCATGTATTCATTTGCATATGTTAAATTATAAATTAGTGCTACATGTATGCATGTATGCATTTGCATATGTGACAAAATGAATGTATGCATGTATGCATTTGCATATGTTACATTAATGAATTATGTATGAATTTTCATATGTTGCATGTATGCATTCCTATATATTGCATTTACGCATTAATGAATTATGTATGCATGTATGCATGTATGCATGTATGCATTTGCATATGCTACATAAATGCATTTGCATATGTTGGTTGGTGCATGCATTAATGAATTATGTATGCATTTTCATGGGCTACATGTATGAATTTTCAAATGTGGCTTGTATGCATTTTCATATGTTGCATGTATGCATTTTCATATGTTGCATGTATGCATTTTCATATGTTGCATGTATGCATTCCAATATGTTGCATTTATGCATTAATGAATTATGTATGCATTGGCATGGGCTACATGTATGCATTTTCTTTTATGAATTATGGAATGTGTTGAACAAAAAATTATTGGAGTGTTAATCTATTAATGTATTAATGTGTTTTGGTGTTTTTGATATAGCAGCTGAAGGTTCATGAGGGTGTGAAAGGCATGAAAGGGAAGATGTCAATAATCTGTATTATATAGTTTGTAAATAAACCCGCATAGAGGGTTCTATTTTTAGAAATAGTTAGTAAAGTAGTGGTTAGAATAAGGGTCGTTGTAGACCACAATTTTTGATATTAAAAGCAAAGGCTTTCTATAAAAGTTACCAACTTTTACTTTCACACATGCTTTTTTGAATCCGCTCTCATGTAACCACTATTCCAACATAATCAAAAATTCCTATAAATACATGCACTTTGTGGATTGTCGAAATAGAGTGCATGGGGGAGATTGCACCCAATACTGTGTTCTGTCTCGTCTCCTTGGGGGTTTGTTTCTATTCGTTTTGTCCTCTGTTCATTGTTCGCTATTCGTTTCCATTTCCAATTCCGATTGTTGTTTTCGTTTTTGTTCTGGTTCCGGTTTTTGTTTTTGTTTTAGTTCCAAAACCTATGTTTACACCTACGTTTACTCCTTTGGCTTACTCCAAGGCATCGACTAAGCATAGGACTTAGGCATAACTAAGGCATTACTTTGGCACCATGACTCCCTTGGTGACCATTGGCAATCATTGGCTATGCACGAACCAATTTTAATTTATGAATGGCAATAAGGAGTTTTATATTCACCAAGGAGGGAGAATTTGAACCCACAACCTCACTTGCACAAGGGAAGTGTTTTACCACTACACTATGTCTTTGTGTTGTCACTCTAGTTCTCTTTTCTTATATTTAACATAATTTTCATCTCTTTCTTACTTTTTCAATTCCCAAGAACAACCCTTCCTTTTAAATTTCAATTCAATCAATCTCAAAATTGTTTTTACATATCTAGCAATAGGGTTTTGTTCTTTACATACCCATGGACCCTATGAACACCATGGAGGATTTTGGTGAGTCACCTCTAGCCAAGGTAACACTCAAGCAACAACTCGAGCTCTTGCAACACGAAGTCCCAAGCGCTCAAGATGAGATCTGACAATATGATGAAGTACTCTAGAAGATGCAATCTGATGAAGATAACCTTACGAGGTTGGTAAACTATTATATCTTCCCAATTGGATGGCTAGCATTCCAAGATTGGTGCAATCTGATGCAATCTGATGAAGATAACCTTACGAGGTTGGTAAAAACTATTATATCTTCTTTCATGATTATCACAGTTTGAGGATTTTTATACTGATGAAACATATGCTAAAAGTGAAAAAGTCATATTTGCCACAGACTATTTAGTAGGAAAAGCTAAGCTCTGGTGGAATGTCTTGCACCATAGTACAGATCGTCCAACAACATGGAAGGCTTTCCAAGATAAAGTGAATGATCCTTTTCTTCCTCCTCAATATCATCTACATGTTTGACGTGCATGGACAACCTTTACATGGAAGGAGGGTGACACGGTCACTACCTACATGGAGCAGTTCTAGCAAAATTTATTATTGGTTCGAATGCTTGAAGATATACTAGACGATAGCTTTTAGTGGAAATACGAAGATGGTTTGGAGGTGGGAATCCAAGCCAAGCTTCACACACTATGGCCTACAACCCTCAACAAGGCTAGATATTTTTCCTATGATGCAGAGAAGGAATTACAGTCCATAACCAAGTCAATCCATGTACAACAACCATGCCAACGACCACTTTTTGTTAAACCCATGTTTCCTATGAAGCATAATTTTAATGCCCCAACTTACTATAGTTTTCCTCATCCTCCACAATCCAATTACTCAACTACACCTGTTGCTTCATCTCTCCAACCTACAAAACCATCTACCTTACAAACTTCAATGGTGGATGCCCAACAGAAGTGACCATGTATCACCTGTTAGAATTGTGATAAACTTGGACATACCAAAATGAAGTGTTGATTGTGATCTCTTCACATGAAACTAGCTGCAGTTCAACTACATAACATGGAGGCCCATGATGAAGAAATTCCTCTTATTTGGACAGAGGAAGCATTGGAGAATGACTTAAGTACCGTGGGTAACAATATCTCAATTCATTCTTTACTTTGCATGTCATGTACTATCAATAACAAATTGGTTAATATTTTACATTACGATGGTAGTTCACATGATTTCATTTCCCATTTATTAGTACAAGAACTTAAATTAAAAACATTTTCTCCCTTGTATAAAGTGAAAGGTGCATTTCAAGGTAGTCGTTATAATGTAACACAAGGTGCAAGATGTTACGATTATCATAGGTCCATATGTAGATGCACGAACATTTTTAATTGCACCTTTGCAATCTTATGATGTTATACTCGGTATGCCTTTTCTTGAACATCATTATAACCCACACATTGACTACCATGCACATACCTTTAACTTTTAATTCAAAGGTCAAATCATTACTTTGTCTGTGCGGCATGATTTCCAACCATCTCCATTCCATTGATTAGTCATACTCAAGTAAAACATGCATTTAGGAAAGGATTCAATTCATGCATTGTTTTTGTTAATGTCATAAATGATTATACTCATACACTTCCCGATGCACATAAACCTTTCATGACTATTTATAAGGATGGTTTTATGTCTGATTATCCCTTTGAACTACCACAATCGCGAGGATCCTTTGGCCATATCATATACTTGATTCCTGGTAGTTCTCCTCCTCATAAAGCACCTTATAGGCATGGCCCACTACATCAAAAGGAAACAGAAAACCAAGTGAAAGACTTACTCCACAAAGGACTTTACATCACAAATGAGGCATGTAGATCAGCCTTAAAATCGGCAATATGCTTCTCATGAGGACCTGTGAGGAGCATGTCATCACCATACACAACAATGATCAAAAGCACATCATTAGCATCCTTAATATATAAGGTGCTTTCAATTCGATTGTTCTCAAAACCATGTGCAATCGGATAGTCATGTATCTTTTCATACCAAGCACGTGGTGCTTGCTTTAAACCATATAATGCCTTCTTTAACTTGCACACCTGTTTTTCATGCCCTTTTTGCACAAAGCTATGGGGCTGAAAAACATACACTTCTTCATGCAAATCACCATTCATAAATGTAGTTTTAATGTCCAACTAATGTACATTCCAACCATGATGAGATGCAAGTGCACAGATGCTATGATCAGCAGTCATTCGATAAGAAGGAGCAAAGGTCTCATCAAAATCAATGCCTCTTTCTTGCACATAACCCTTTGCAGCAAGCCTAGCCTTATATCTGTCAACTGTTCCATCAGGCTTACACTTTAACTTGTGTACCCACTTGGTGCCAATGTCCTTCTTGCTAAGAGATAAATCACATAAAAACCAAGTACCATTTTTCATGATAGCATCATATTCTGATTGCATATCAGCCATCCAATTTTTAGAATTTTGTGCTTCATCAAACAAAAAAGGGTCATTCTCATCACAAAGACTAGAGGCAGCCATAGCATAGCAACTTGATGCAAAAGAAGCACTATGAGAGCCTGAATGAGTATGATATGATAGAGGTGCATCTAATTTTCTATCATGCAAAGTCTACACTAGCCATTTTGGCATAGCTTTTGCCTCCTCAATATGAGCTCTCTCATCAACAAGTGCATCATGCAAGTTTGCATCAGAAATGGAATGATATGCATCATCACATGAAACATGTAAAGGTTGAGAAGTTGCCTTATTAGGAACAACACTAGACTATCCACATGTAAAAAGAGATAGCGAAGCGTCATACATGTCTTTGGAGCTAACTGGTGTCTCCTTAATACATGAAAGTAATGGCTGAATACCATCTTCCATAAAAACAACATTACGACTCCCCAAAATGGGTTTAGTCTATGGATGATACAGACAATAGCCTTTGCTTTCAAAATTGTACCCAACAAAATACATTTCATTACTTTATCATCTAATTCCCTGCGTTGTTGTTCAGGCACTAATGCATATGCAAAACAACCAAAAATAGGCAAGTAAGCAACAGATAGCTTGCGACCATGCCAAGCCTCATATGGAGTGATAGACTGCAATGATTTAGTGGGACACCTGTTAAGTACATATGATGCACACATGATAGCCTCAAGCTAGAAACTATGTGGTAAAGCCTTACTCTTGACCATACACCTCGCCATCTCCATGAGTGACCTGTTCTTACGTTCAACAACTTCATTCTGTTGAGGTGTATATGGAACTGTACATTGATGTTTTATCCCACGTTCAGCCGGAAATGCATTAAAGTCATAAGACATATATTGCCCCCTCGATCAAAATGGACGGTGCCCATTTTACATCCTCACATATTTTTAGCCAAAACCAAAAACTGTTTGAAGCACATAAACACTTTGGACTTTTCTTTCAATGGATATACCCATACATGTCTGGAAAAATCATCAATGAAAGTCACGAAGTAAAGATAGTTTCCAAAAGAGGGTATCTGCATAGGACCACAAACATCACTGTGAACAAGCTACAATTTCTTAGTAGCTCGAACTGAACCATATTTTGGAAAGGAGGAAAGCTACATTTTGTCCAAATTATAGCCTTCACAAACATGTTTATTGAGTGCCTCAAGTTTAGGCAAAGAGGACACCATTTCAAATCTCTAAAGGCATAGCAAACTAACAAAATTCAGATGACCAAAGCATGCATGCTAAAGATTTGCATCTGACATAGCCTGAGAATGATGTATTGCACATGTTGAATCATTCACAGATTTTTCATAGTTTATGAGTTTATACAGCCCATGACATAAAATGCCAGAAGCAATAATCATGTTACCATTTGACAGATCATGAACTATACATCTGTCATCAACAAATTTCACAACCAAGCCAATCTTGGCTAAAACTGAAACTGATAACATATTCATCTTGATCCCTGGCACAAATAAAGTATCCAACAATGTAAAATAACTACCATCAACAGTAGTCATAATGATCTTACCAACTTTCATGAGAGGATAAGAGGAGTTGTTGGTGCATATGATAGTATTCCCTATAGGAGTAGGCTTGAGTGAAGTGAAGAAACTACACTATGAGGTAATATGTTTGGTTGTCCCACTATCAAAGTACCAAACATATGAGTCTACTGCAAACATAAAGTGTTCAGGAGAAGATGGGTCAAAACTACACGCAGTAGTAAATGCCCACTCTTCATTCTTCACTAGATTGGCAGACTCTGTTTTCGGTGTAGAGGCCTCTGCAACAACCTTTCTAGCCTCTTTTTTCTTTGCCTCTTTTGCAGCCAGTTTTGGACAATTCTTTATGACATGATCATTTGCTTGATAGTACTTGCAAAACGATTTCTGCTTTTCTATTTTCTTGTTGTCTATGTCATCCTTCTTTGATTTGCATAATTAGCAGATTTTTGCTTACTAGTAGAAGAGCTCCATTTACCTTTGCCCTTCTGACTAGCCAAGAAAGCGTGATCTGCAACATGCAAATTGGACCTATTCTGCCTAGACCGATCTTCTTGCAACAGAACAGAGACTAACTCCTCAAATGTTAAGGCATTTGGATTGGCTTTCATCATCAAACAAAGAGTAGAAGCAAAACTTTGATATGAATCGGGAAGACCATTCATAACAGTCTGCACAAGTGAATTGCCAAGCAAGACTTCATTGGCAGAAATCAATTGTTCCTTCAAATCTTTGATCTTTGTCATAAAACTATCCATGGAATCTCTTTCGTTCACGTGCTAACTCTCCAAATGTTTTCAGAGGTAAGCAACATGAGCCTCATCCTTGCCTGATATAAAGTGGTAAGTGTATCCCAAGCATCCTTAGTTGTTCTGCAAGAGCAAATGTGAGGAATAATGGCACCTTTGATAGACAAGGCTATCAATGCATGTGCTTGAGCATCTCTTCCATCCCAATCAATTTGCTCTATAGTAGGTGTCACAAAAATCGTAGCTCGAACAGGAATCTGCAGAATACCACCTTCTTCAACACCATCTACATCATAGTACTTGTATTGGCAGGTGTAATAGGACGTTTTTCAACATCCTACATAATATTCCACAGTCCTTTTGCGAGCAATACATGATGCACCATGTAAGCCCATAATGGGTAATTCGTACCATCCAACTTATCCTCAACAACCAACATACAGAATACATCACTGCTTTTAGCCATGGCCACTGACTAAAATACCTTGATGCAGAATATTGACTGTACCTCAAAAAGTTGAATAGAACTACCCTATCGAGTTCTGCTAAACCTATAGCAAATTTTGAGATGCTTATACTGGCGAATGGAAACTTGTATATGTATTTGGCACAAAAAGACAAAATAGCCTGCACAAGTGCTACATTAGTGCGATTCTGAAACTATGACCAAAGGGTTAATGTCGATGACACCCTAGATGAAGCGACGACCTGCTCTGATACGAATTGTTAGAGTTCGAGGTCTATAGAAGCATGTGAACATCACAAGGAAGAAGAATAAGCTTGGAGTACAACAGACAATACTGAATGTATTACCACTAGAATGTCCAAAGATAAGTAATTTGTTAGGTTGATAGGCGTATATACAAGCCAAGGGAAAAAAACCTCCTAAAAAGGAAAAAAGTTGCATCGGCGGTCCTAGTGTGTTCACACACATCACTACCTAAATATATCAACAAGAACTTTGCAAGTAATCCTTTGGGTTTGTGGTTTTGTTATTGTCAATACCTTTTCGTCTTTAAATATAACTTTGTACAAATATACTCTCTACAAAAAGGGGTTAGGAAATGGCCTAACAAAGGCATGTTCTCATGGATGAATACTTCCCATGATATGCAAGTAAATAAGCATTGTAGATAGAAGACGCTTAAAAAGTAGAGAGGAGACATGCCCAAGGTCAATGAAGCATCGAACCAAGTGAACCATCCATTTCAAAACAAAACCTCAAAGTGTAGCCATAACTCATCATCAAAAGGAAGTTTTAATAGAAAGACAGAACAATCAATAGATTTAACTATGTTTGTTTGAAAATACGTTTTTTTTATTGAAAACTCAAAGGGAAGGGCCCGCAACTTTGTACCTATAGATTTAGAGGTAAGACAAAGTATGAAAGGGCAAAAACACTTAACGATCACATAAACTCTATTTCGTGAAGTCCCTTCATGATATCAAAGGTTTGTTTGGAGGGAACTTCTTTGACACTTTTCACATCATAGCATATGGGCTTTTGGAGAGACACATATATGACTTTGGATCCCTCTCCCCCCACCAGAGAGAGACATATATGATTTTGGACCCCCCCCAAACCCAATATGCGCACATGTACAAAGACCAAAGAATGTGCACATGCACAATGGCAAAAGAAGTCCAAATATTTTCTTCTATATTCTATATTTCCATTCACTAACTATGTAATCTCCTTCTTTTTCTCTCCCTTCCAATGTCCATGTCCTAAAAACAGACAACAATAATTCATTTATAGCTAATCACATCCGTGTAGACATGCCATGAGATTCTAATGCTTATATTTACTTACTTGTAACACACCTTTTTATTTTTGTGATAGATCACACAAGTATTGTGCATTTCTCTTTGGTTTGCCCTAATTCAAACTTCCACTTCAAATATTTCAAAACATTCATCAATTTCCCTACAATTATCTTTAGTCCATGAATGATTGCATCAGAGCCCATGAATGAATGCATGGAGCCTACTTTATGAGCTCACGCCCAAACATGCAAGGGAGCCTACTTTATGTTGGTTTCACACTTCAGCTTTTTGGAGAGTCACCTCTTCAAGTTGTACGGATTTTATGAAAATTTCACACGGTCAAGTCAAGCGTGAAAAGACTCCCATGATTTTATGCATTCTTGGCCACCCCACTCAAGATGTACGCTATCTTTGGCAAGTCCAAAACTTAGAAGAGGAATCTAGTAGACTCCTACATAGGAAACCCTTTTTCTCATATAGGCACGTCTTTTTAGAGGTGGAAGATATGACATTATGTAAGGTGGCTGGCTAGAAGCCCACTTTACATCATATATCACTTTGCAAGAGAGAGCCAACATGCACATGCACATGTACATGTAGAAGGTATTTTCTTCTCACTTCCAAGAGAGAACCAAGATGCGCATGCAGAAAGTCTCATACGTATGCCATGAATGCTACCTATTGCAACTAAAAACACACATATGAACGCTTATTTGTATGACATAAACAAGTAAGACATTAGTTGAAAGCACAACATGAAGGGCATAACATCTATGGACCCCCCTCGATCCCATACAAGTATGGTTTGAACACCTAGCACCCACTAGGAATGACAAATCTTGAAGTCTCACTAAGGGTAGAAATTCGATAAGGAGGACCCTAAAAGTGGACAAGGAGATTGGTTTTTAGATGACAAATCTTGAAGTCTCACTAAGGGTAGAAATTCGATAAGAAGGACCCTAAAAATGGACAAAGAGATTGGTTTCAACATGTTACACTGCTCACAATCCTTGCCATTGATGATAAAGTTCAGCAAGAGTGCCCAAAGGCCTATTAATCCTCGAAGCAAACTAATTTTAACTTCTCACCATTGTAAGTGAATGAAGGGTGTCTTGTCAATGCAAACTATGGGGTGTCTTGTCAATGCAAACTATGGGGCTTGACCCCCTCCCCCCACCAAAGGGAGACAAATGATTTAACGAGACGAGGTGTGTTAGTGAACAAAAGCATAAAACACTTTTACGATGAAAGAGACAAAAAACTAATGCACATGACATTCTCAAAAGCTTATGTGGTTTCCTATACAAAGAGTGTTAGTATAACTATACTTATAATGGACCGAATGTGTATTGTACAAGGCACAATCTAACGAGGGATTCCTCATGCAAGGAGGATCTCATAAGAGATTCACACTTCCACATCATAAAGTGCTTACATTCACTAACACTTCCAAAACATGTATACACGTAAAGACAAAGAGAGAGTGACCTTTTTAACATCATAGAACATATCTAACACCTCAAAACTCAGCCCACATGAAAAAGCCTCCTTTTTTGAGTGGGTGTTTCCAAGGAGGATGGATTTGGTAAGTTGCTAATATGTCTTCTTCGATGGAGGGACCCTCCTCATTCATTGGTTCAAAAATCCTTTCAAGCAAAGATTAAATTGAAGTCCGCATGCATAAGCTTGGCTGATGGGCCTTCCATCTCTTAAGGAGGGGGCAAAGGTTCGATCCCCAATCTACGACAAGACAACCCTAGGCCTAGTGTCAGTGTAATCATGTTGTATCTAGTTGAAACCAATTGCTTTCAGTAGTTCTCTCTTGTGTCACCTTCGGGCAATCTAACCCTGCTTTGTGGGATACGGGGGGTCCCATGGGTACTATGTATGTTCACTTGTAGAGTTGCAATTTCAACATTAAAACTCGGAGGAATAGGCTTCAAGTGAACCTCCATTAAAAAGAAAATATTAAATTGAAAATCAACACCCTTAAACCATTAAAAATCGTTAATGATTTCACTAACATTGCTCATTGTTTTTTCTTTGACTCTAAATTCTAAACATTCACACATAGTTTTGGACACCCCAATGATTAGTGTAGGACTTATCTCTAAACCCTCATGTCAAAAGACCAAGTGCAATATCCCTAGACCATGTCTTCATCACATGTAAGTTAGACTGGGTTCACACAGGTTGGTGGCACACTTTGTGCTACTAGATGGATATCTTTTATTGGTCCACGAAAAGACTCGAGTGGTTGGGCTCCATCAAAGAATGAGATGACCTCTTCCCCTGAGTACATTTTTGTGCCTTTTTGACACTGAAAGTTTATTGGTTCATTTTATTGCCCAACCAATAACGTTATGTAAATGTATATAATGTTTAAAAATTCCACCGCTCTGTGTGAATTGTAGAGGATGGCACTCAATATGACTCAGCAAAAGAGTGCCGCCTTCTCTGAACTCACCCTTAGGCCCAGTTCACAGAGGGCGGCGGCAGAAGTTTATCGCTGGCCTGCTCCAATTAATGAAGGCCATATGTCACTGCCTGTTCACAGAGGGCGGCAGCATCTTCTAAGGTGAAGTGCCAGCGCACGCCCTAGAAAGAGCAGATGTGTACCGAGGGGTAATCCCCACCCCTGAGCGGCACAATTGTCCACGTCAGTAGAAAGATAAGCTTTTAAAATTAGAAAACAAAAGTTTCACATTCTTTTTATTTAAAGATAAAACCATAAAAGCAAAAATTTGAACGTTATCAAATTGAGGATACTAGAGCCTAATTCTCAAGTGCTCTAACATCTCAATTTCCTTTGAATTCATCGAATTCTTCTGATGTATGCTACAACTGAAGTTGTCAACTTCCTATGAATACATTTGTGAAAAAGTAACTATGATCTCAAATCAATCAATGTGTTGCAATAAGACGATGGACCCAACATCTCCGTTCAGCATAATAATTGTGGAAAAAAATCGAATACACAAATTTTCCTATCACAAAAGTATTAATTGTTTGATCTTTTTTATGTATTTGTAAAGATTTATGTAAAAAAACGGCATTTGTTCTGCCATCCCTTGTGTTCACATAAGGCGGCAATACGAAAATAGCTTTTGCACGATTCCGCCTTCTTGTGTGAACACAGGGCCAATGGAACTAAATATTTTTTCTTTGTTCCACCTAGAACAGCACACTTTTTAGTGTTTGTACCGTCGGTTCTGTGTGAACCCAATCTTAGTACCTCTGAATACCTTCTGAGTACTGACCAAAGAGGATCTACGAAAAAAAGAATCCAAGCACTACATGTCAGTTTTTAGGGCTCAATTACAAAGCTGGGAGTAAACGAATCTTATTTGGACACGTCAGAACGGAGAACAAATTTGCCCGGGATCTGGACTTCTCTTTAATGCAAATTTTCTCTCTCTTTGTTGCTGTCGTTCTCTCCATCTTTCGCAAGCCGGGTGGGGGGTGGCTGGACCCGTGGGCCGTATATATGATTCTGTACTTGCAGTGGAGAATCGGAGCCGCTTTGATCTATGCACATCACTGGGGCAAGCCGCAGACGGGAGGGAGGTAGCAAGGAAGTGGAACATTCCTTTGTACTGGTTAACGCCTTCAAAGGGGCTTGGAGAAGGACAAGCTAATAACCGATTTGATCCGAGTTTTCCATCTTCGCGCTTCAGCTAGTCTGCACAGGTTCTTTTTATATTTTTGTCGTGCGGTCACCAGATTGCGACCTTACAATCTACACAAACCATGCACGCGCATGATGTACATTATTCATAGGAACTGTCATTTACAGACTATTGGTACATTCCGTCCTGTTTTTTTGGGAAGATACCCATCAGATATGAGTATTGATCATCTTTTTCGCCTAGTGAATTCGCAAGGGCCGATTTTTAATCTTTTTTGCGACCTTGCGAATACGAGCTCTTTCACGACCTGAGATCGTCAATTCTTACACGTTAGTGTTCGCGTCTTAAGGGAGACATTGTATGCTGCTATCCAGGACTTTCTAGCTGAGGGTCGTAGAAGACATATTCTCCCTTTATGTGCGTTTATTTATGGCGTTTTTGTGGTGAAACCCTCTATTTTGAGTCTTTTTGTTCTTTCATTGGTGAACTTTAAGTATTTCTGCGCCATATGCATGCGTTTCCAGTCCACGTAGTGAGAGAGTCACAGTTTCTCTAAGTTTGTTTACTAGCGGTGGTGATTGAATAAAAAACAAAGCTATATTCTGCACCTTGCTTGATTGGTAACGAGAATCTTCTGTTTCCTCCCAGCAAACTTAGGTGATTGTGTGTCGTATTCTGAGTTGCTCTGTGTCTGATTGTTCGAATGCTGCAAGGGATTATGAGGTTAACCGCATGAGTCATTCCAGATGTATGTGCAGTGTACTTGGAACTCATTGTATACCGCAAATGGCAAAATTTGAGCAATCGTTAGTGGATTCAGTCTTATTCTCATCATAGATGTTGGAAGATCGATGACTATCCGTTCCTGGATGTGCGTTGTTTGTCATTTGTTTGACCTTCTGTGTTTCCATTTTTGCTCCTCTCTTCCGTGTGATTCTTTTACCGATTAAACACTCGTTTAGTTTTTCCTGACAAATGAATGATGGTCTGTTACACATTGCATGGCAGAGCAGCTGATTTGGAAGAAATTTTCATATAATGGCCATGAATGGTCATATAAGGGGTCCATCTTCACAGTACAAGAAGCAGGGCCTATTGAAAGATCAATTGAGACTCGTGAAGAGGAAAGATTCTGATCGTTATGAAATTGAGAGGGTGCCCAATCCTTTGTCTTTTGATAAAGGAATATTTCTGTTTATCCGGGCATGCCAGCTCCTGTCACAGAACATCAAAGGGGTCGTGCTAGTTGGGTTGGCAGGACCCTCAGGTGCAGGAAAGACTGTATTCTCTGAGAAGGTTAGCAAGTTCATGCCTGGCATCACAGTCATTTCAATGGACAATTACAATGATGGGAGCAGGATCATCGATGGTAACTTTGATGGTAACAGCACTTGTCTTGGATGGCTACTCTTTGTGTGTATTCCTTCAAATTTGCTTAAAGCCTAAAGGTAACCTGAAATCAGTTTGGATTTGTAACAGACCCAAGGCTCACAGATTATGACCTGCTGCTGAAAAATATCAGTGACATAAAGGCTGGAATTCCGGTTGAGATTCCTATATATGACTTCAAACTAAGCTGTCGCACTGGGTTCAGGTTGGTTTGGGTGGAGTGTTTCTCCTTTGTGATCTGACTTTCCCATGGGAAGTTAAAAATTATATTTGTTGTTTAAATTCAAATAATTCATCAGGGATAGTTGATTCTGTTCTTGGCATGCCACAGTGAACAGATAAAAGTTTTGTATTGTTTGGTTTTCTCTGTGCGTGTTTTTTATATCTTTCTAGATTTTTTATTTTGCATTCAACCTGAATCCAACTTCTTCAATCCATTTTTGGCACAAATTAAAAGGTTACGTAGCTTCACTGAAGAAAACTTCACTGAAGAAAACTGAAGATTTTGGTGATTGCTCCTTAAATTCAGGCAGAGTGAAGAAGCTTATCGAATTACTTTAAGCTCTAGCCTATACTAGTTACTGATGCAGTACAGTTTTACACTCAAATTATTGTTAAATACAGTTATATGGCCTAATTGGATATACTATGCTCATGCTCATTTATATGATTGTTAAACCTCGTTAATCCTTTCAACAACAATTAGATGCTGCTCCATGGCTAAGGCTGTACGAGCTTTTGTTTGTTCGTATTGTGTTGTTTATAAAGTTTTCATTTTATCGAACATTTTATGACATAAATAGCCAGGCATTTTTGGTAACGCTTCATATGTTTTCAACCTTGAAGCTGTTTCCTAAAATGATGGTCTGATTGTGCTTGAATCTAGTGTTCTTTGAGACTAGAGGTGGATTCAAGAAAATCTTTCGACATTGATGCAGTCATTATTGGCTTTCTCTTCAGTCTTGCCAAATGTGTGTTCTACTGAATTCAACTTTGTAAATCTGCATGGGCAAAATCGTCCCTTTTTTTCCTATAGAGCTTTAGTGGATCAGGTAGCATTTTGATATTCTCATGTCCCCCTACGTCTGGATCCTCTGTGCACATGTTCTAGGGCCCACTAAGAATTAAGTCGCAGCAAATATATCTTGCTCAGATGACTTGCTCATATGTGCCATTATTTATTCTGGACTGCTTAGGGCCTTTTTCCCCTCAGTTCTATGAACTTGCAGTTACCAAGAACTTTCTCCTCCCTTAATTCTTTATTCCTGTTCTATGTTTTGAGGATTTTATAAAGATTCCTATATCTTGGTGGCTATTTGCCTCAGCTGTCCTCAACTTTTAATGCAGTTAGGCATAGTGGACCGTTCTTTGAACATCGATGGATCATAATTGTTGGCAACCATTACACAGTTGGGGATACAACAGGTTGCTAACATATTGACAACACCATAACAATTGGAGGTGGGTGCTGTAAACATTATAAAATTTTATACATGCCTTTTCTTGTGATATTTTGGGATCTTATCATATGTTTTACTAGATGTCACATTTTAAGATTATTTTGGTTACCCAAATCAAAAGCTTAGTGCGAGTATTGAGCCTCTTTTATTCTCAAAATAATATTATAGACGACTCTTGACTATTGGGACAAGGGAGAAGCTCTTCTCCAAGATATGAAGGTTGATCGAAAGCAAAGGTGAGCATCTCAATTAATCTCAAGATGGGGAATCATCAAGAGAGTCTGAAGATAGATGGCTTTTTTAGACTTCTCTAGCCCTTTCATGTGTTCCTTCGTGTCTCAGTGTATCTCAAGGGTTCATAAACATCTTTGAGAAGCTTAGTTCTAATGTGTTCATAGGATTGCTGACCGATGCTCTTTGTGAAACGTGTGTTTATTTTTAGATATTGATATTTTGCATTCTTTCTTCTCCTAAAGAAATTTACATGATACGCAACCAAAGTTGCAAATCATTCATATTGCTAAATGCATTGGGATACAACACCAAGATAGATTGGTAGATAGATGGATAGATCGATCAAAGTTTCTTTTCAATCTTGCTGAATATGCATTTTATTGGGATCGTAAAAAAAATAAGATTGAACTCATCTTTATTTTTCATTTTTTCTTTTAATAGAGATTTAGTGGATCATGTGGCATTTTTCATAATGTGATGTTCCTCAGAGTTGGCTCTTCAAGCACACTTATTAGGACACACTAAAAATCAGAGCACAACAAAGTTGGTGTTGATTTTGGCTGGGATAACTTGCTCCCACATGGTGTTATTTATTTTGCATTGAGTTGGATCTTTTTCCTTTCATTTTTATTGTTTTGCAGTGTCTTAGACTTTTTCCTCCCTCATGTATTCTCATTGTATGTTTTGAGGATTTTGTAGATGTTCCTATGAATTGAGTTGATGGCTATTTTCTTCAACTTCTCTAAATTTTCAAGATGATGCAAGCGTAAAATCCCTATGATTTTTTAAGGATCGATAGATAGGTAGATAAATGAATGGATAGATTAGACTAAATGAACTTTAGGGTGCAAACCTTCATTTGCATCATTGTTATAAATGTTTAGCCATTGCAAGCCTAAGGAAAGGCCCCTTTCTTAATATGGCCATATGTCTACACACCAAGGGATTATCTCAAGTATAAGATACATATCATGAGGGCTCCTAGGGTCATGGGGATGAGGTTTTGATAATGATGTTGACTATGTTCTTGATGTCTAGAAAGGTTTCCATGGGAGATATTGTTAAATCCCCCAAGATCCTCCTTGCTGGACAAGTCAAGACACAAGCCATATTCACAAACAATGGAAAGGGAGGACATCACTCAAAACCCCCCCCCCCCCCCCCCCCCCCTCTCTCCCCCCCCCCAAAAAAAAAAAAAAAAAAAAGGGTAGAGCCAAATGAGCTCACCCCTGAGCCTTGGAGCTTGCTGCCAAGTGGGTGGCCAACAACTCCTGTCAGGCATGACTAATGGGTCTCACAATGGGAATTGAGTGCAAGGAGGTGTTAGATCACGATTCACGAACAACGCCTTTTTGGCCATAACATGCAATGCATGTAACAATCCCTCAAGAAGGTGGGCCAAACCCATTGCTTCTAAAGATGGAACTAATAACAAGGACCCTTGCCATAATTGGGCTTGTCTAGTGATGAATGCAATGGCATCATGATCCCTACTGGGTCAAAAACAATGATAGAATTCATAGCAATGTTCGCTCTCCACTATTAGGACTATGCACAAGAGACTATACATACATGTGCTTTGTGCCCAACCACCATGGGTGTAACATCACGTGCATCCTGGTGGATACCTCAAAGCAAAAGTCTCCATTCTATGCATATATCATGTGCTCACTCTAACTGCGCATGGCAACACATGTACGTGTATGGATATCACATACGGGGTATCTTGAATAGACACATGTTGGCTTGGTACCAGGTGTGTATGAATGGATACTACGTACACAAGGTCCCCCATTCTATATTGATAAACAAATACGGTAAAGATGCACTAGGCATAATTGTTGGCATATCACGATCCTAGTTTGTACCTACCTTGCCCTACTCGGGAAGCAATACAATAATACTGGAATATCTTCTTACCATCTTCCTCTCATTGGAACGAGTTATATAGGTACTTAGGACCCATGACTATCGAGTCAAAGAAATTGTCTTGGAATAATTGCTTGATCCCAAAGATTGCAATCATATAGTTCCCTGAGCAAGAAAGATGCACATAGTCGAGATCTATATGGAACCAAAGAGAGACATCTCATAGAACCAAGGGTGACGATCCGCATAAGGCAACACCCTCCATAAATATATCCGAAGAGTCCACCTCGACATATCTACCAACAATGGTCGGATGGACATAAGAATATCCCTCAACTAATTCGTGTACCTCTGCATTGGATAGACTCACCCAAACTCTTATGTTCAATGCACATAACCTACATGGCCAAAGGCCTCAATTCAACAGAAAACCCATAGGAATATCTCGAAACTAATTTGCGTACCTCTGCATTGGCTAGACTTACCCTAACTCGAATGTTAATGCACATAACCTGCGTGGCCCAAGGCATCAATCCAAGAGAAAGACCATATAAAAAATAGATCATATGTCATTTCAATGTTGAAAAAAACTAACGAACTCCTATGTCACCATATGGGGGCTAGGACCTCAATTCGTAGAGCTTCTTGTGAGTTCATGCTTGTGGTGGTGTGTGTGTGAGCATGTATTAATTCGTAGTAGGGCACTTATGACATTAGTGGGGATGTCATAGTATTGAGTCGATATTGTGCATAATGGAGCTGATATGCTATATCGTATTGTAGTTGACTACCATGAGCTTATAGTTGTACTTCCATTTGAGGGTGAATTTAGGGTTTGCCTGGATGCATTCTGGTATATACATGGGTTAGAACCATGTTTCTTACCTCGATATCCTTCACCAATAGAATGAAGGTGTTGATAGTTAAACACAATCTTCAATGGTCATGCCATAAACATGGCTTATCCAAAAGGTGCCCATCATGATGTTAAATTTTAGTGGTCACCTGTGAGCCTCTCTGGTAGAGTGCATTCGTATCATGTGAGAAACAAAGACAAAGATGTGATCTCATAAGTGGAGAAAAAATTGCATAAAAGAATGTTGGTAAAACTCATAAATATCTTGGTAATCAAATGAAAATAACATACTAATGATGCACCAAATCCAACCATACCTATTGGATGTACCTTTTGCCATCAATGTTGAGGAAATAAATTCCTCAATCTCATGACAAATACCACTGCGTGACTCTTTAAGGATCATAATCCTTGTCACGACGTAAATGTCATCAATGGCTCAACCCAAGGAATGAGTCCTCTATCACATGGTATATCCCAAAGGTTGGCATGGATGAAGAAGATCCTCTCACACAAGACACTCTTTGTTTGTGATACAAAGGCACTCAATATCATGTATCCTATGGCAAGCACCATCTAGCACCTTCCACAATGAAGACACAGAAAAACATGTGTACAAGTCCCACTCCAAGTGGCCTCATCAAAAATACGGCCTATGACTGCTCTCGTAATCCTCTTAGAACCTAGAGCCTATGGATGCGGAGGTCGGTACTCATACCACCTCAATAATCATTCACCAATCCCTCAACTTGTGTCCCGATCACATATAATGACCTATGAGAGAAATCAGTCTTACCACACAGTGGTAGAAAAGTATACATATCTGAAAGAATCCACCCACTCTTGACTTGAATTCGGGCCTCACTCATACGGGGCCATATAGGTCAACTATAGGTCTGCTCATTGAATGGAATAAAGAATTGAGTACATCCATCTCCTAATCTATGCATCGAGGTAAAAATTCATGATGCCATGAAAGTGCTAGAGAAGAGAACCCCTTTTAGGATGTGTATGAAAGTCATAATCCCTTCCATTGACTGGGTAAAGCTGATGGCTGAGAATTGATGGGTTGTGGGAATGTCTCCATGATGAAAGAGAAGGTGGAGTGGCTGAAAGTGCAATATGGAGATTGGGGTGTGAAGGAGGGCTTCCCCTCTATGTGCAAGCTTGGCAAATGAGTGGTATGCCAAGACGAAGAGGGAGAGGCAATTCGTATGTTCCTAAATTAGGATCCTTCCACCTCCACTATGATCCAGTCACATCCTTAATTAATATAGAAAGTATTCAAAATTTTCTAATGTTTACACATACTCCAACTAATAGCAAGCACTTAATTTGAAAGCTTTGTATGGAATGAATGGAGGAGAATGCATGCACCCAATTTGATGAGGTGGCTCCACTAAATTTATGCCATGTGGCAGATTTCTATTGAATCCCTAATGAAAGTTTCCTTGCTGCCCAAGTAATTGCTTGCAGAAGGGGGGAGAACGTCCACTACCCATCTAATACAATTGCCGTAAGGGTCCCAAGGAAGATGGCTGTTTCTATTCCGTCGACCCATCGATGAATTACAACCATACACAGCTGTACCCTTGGATGGAAATGCTGTGAGGAAAATAAATTAGGCTCAGCTGGGTGCAAAGAAGGGGCAACCAATAGATGTGGTGGCTGTCCAGCCTTTCCTACATGCCCCATCCCATTCCTTTCATCTTTTCCCATCCAACCTCTTCATTTCTGAGTGCTCATGTGAATTCATCATGCCCGCAAGTGCATCTTATGGGTGGCTCATGATGGGCTTCCCTCTAGGCATACAGAAAGTGCATCTTATGGGTGGCTCATGATGGGCTTCCCTCTAGGCATACAGAAAGACAAAAATTAGCAGCTTTCTTCATCAAATCTTCTTCATCCATCGGGGTTAAAGGGCAAACAACAAGTAGATGTTCCATCTTTGTTGCACTCCTTCCTATATTCCTCGGGGTAGCTGCTTGTACTACTCTAGGATCCTACATGTTGGACAAGTCAAGACTCAAGGCACAAGCCATATTCTCGAACAATGAAAGGGCAAACATTAGACTCACCTCCCAGCTGTAGAGCCAGTGTGGGCTCGCCCCTGAGCCTGGAGCTTGCAGCCAAGAAGGCAGCCAAGGGACTGGTGTCCCATGCCACTAGCCCCCTACCAATATGAATGACGAGGCTCTGCCAAAGGGTCAAGATTCCAAGTGCCTCATGCGAGGAATGTCTCATTCCTATTTATAGGCTCAAATGAGGAGGCGGCCAGTTCACATTTGCCGGTCAATTCATACTTGGCCAAATACTTTAATTACATGCGCCCATCCAGATGTCCTTTTGTTTTGGGGACATAACAATGCTCCTACACAATCCCCTCCACATTCCTCCACCAATTGTCACCTTGAGCAACCCATGTGGCACTTCCCCCTCCTCGTGGAGGAGTGGCAACTCCAACCATGCTGCACATGGGATGATGATGAAGAGTGCTACTCATTCAGCTACCTACCTTCATGAAAAATACAACTAAGGTGGGAATTGTTGGTGCATATGGCAAGCCTAGATGTAGATATACATTAAGGACTTCAAGGCTCTAAGGATTCATATATGCACGAAAGCATTGATTTTATGCTTCACTATATATACATACTTATGATGTATTTTTTATTATTCATTTGCATAAGTTACATAGACCTTAATGAATAGTTGGTGAGCCTAACTTCAAGGAAGGAAGTGAAAACCAAAAGCCACGAGTCTTTGGTGGTTGAATAGATTCAAAAATTTAGATGGAATTGACAAAGAATCTATTGATTAGTGAATCAACACCAAACTGCTATATTCTTGGAAAAGTGTATACTTAAACTTTAGTGGAGTAGTTGTGAGATAACTAGTGAGATAACTAGTGAGGAGTCAGGACACACACATTTTAGTTTGTTAGACCATGCATCCTCATAGCCATAGGAGTCTTGCGAAACCTCCAAGCATTGTACATTATCATCCAATACATTTGTAAGAGTTTTCATCATCTACTTGTTGCTGCTGAGTACTGCTGTCTTCACTATTTACAAGTCTGCTTACTGCTGAGCGCTCTCCAAGTGAATGTACGGTTGCAAGCTAACAACTATCACATGGATCATGAAGGTAGCATCCTTGACTACTTGCGTATGCAAGGATTTGTACAATGAACCTGTGTGCATTGAAATCAATCACTCAATGCGACTATGTATGCACACTTTCTATCCGCTAAAAAGTTTGGATTACACCCATGAATTCTCGGATACATATCTCTTAATTTAGACATTCTAAAATTGTGTTGTAACTTATGATGGCGCATGTACCTTCCCAATTGAAGTGCAAAAGGATGTAGCTTTATTTAAATAAGGATGAGAGCACTTAGCATTTCATGTGTACGTACATCCCATAGTAGAAGGGTTCTCTTCTCATTGTCATATTTTGTAACCAGTGTGTCTTGCCATAAACTTTTGAAGGCATTGCAACAAAGTATTATAGTGATTTCTATGCATTATAATCAAGCTTAGGAGGTCCACTAGTTCTCCCAATCAAGAACTAGGAAGTTCTAGAGAAGGTTTTGCAAAGACCACCTTTTAGAATTTGTCATCGCGTCCTCACGATGGTATGGTGTAATATGGTCTTTAAGGATGGAGGCATACTACAAGGAAGAAATCTCTATGGTTATGTGGTTGGAGATGAGTTGATGCCAATTCTAAAGGACCAAAGGACAACCAACTGGAGAAAAGCAAGAGAGGCTGGGCACATGGTGTGCAAAGGATGCTCTAGCAAGGTCATTATAAGTTCTAAAACATCAAGAAACAATCCAAGCATAATGTCACCGACTGTGTCACCAAGATCAAGGAGATAGCTAATCAATTGGCAAGGATAAGAGAAGTGTTGGATGAAGAGGAGGTGGTGCAACGAGTTATCAATGGAAAGTAGATGACAAGTGGTAATCATTCACACTCATGAGTCATGGGAAATGAAAGTACCAAATTTCAAAACACTCATGGGACAACTCTTCACTGATGAGGCAAAGCTTATGAAGATTGGAGACACTCAAATAGATAACCAATCCTTTGCTTTATACACAGATAAAGGTAAAGGTAAAGATGCTAAAGGAAAAGGGAAGAAGTATGATGAAGAAGCAAACACCTCCCAAGCTAACTTTGCAAGTAGAGGGAGAAATATAAGAGGTAGAGGTAGAGGAGATAGACTATGTAGGGGGACATCTCAAACCTCCTCACCTTATGCTATTTGTGGTTTGACAAACCACATCATAGAGAATTGCTTCAAGAACCAAAGAAAAACAGAGAGGAAGAAGATCCAACATAGGTGGTTATGGAGTTCCTAGAGGCAGATACAATGGAAACAAGAACTACAACAACAATTGTCGAGGAGGATACAAAGAAAGGAGAGATTACAACAATTACATAGATGATCGATCATACGAGATGATCAATTAGAAGTGGCTTCATTCTTACTCATGAACGTGAGTATGAAAGAAAATAAATCACATGAACACACGTTCTATATTGACTTGTATGCTCATATCATGTTGTAGGGGAATGTAGCACTACTCTTAGATTTGGAAGTGATCCCAAGAGCAAACATGAAGCACAAATATGAGATGATACATGGAACCTTATGGAGAAATGGTAATATGAATATGTTGAGCGGAGTTTTATATATACCTAGCAAACTATAGGACAGATTATGGAGAAAGGATTGTAGGTTAGGTTCACAAAGTATGGAGCATATATGGACAAGTGTGTTGGAAAACAATATCTCAATAGTCCACATAGTTTAGCCAATACAGTATGTACTATAGTCCATTTTGTCCAGAGACAGCATATGTAGCTACTGGTTTAGTAGTCTCTACAACACAGCAGCGTGGGCGACGCGGATATAGCAAAAGCCTCCCAACGCGTTGGCGAGGGTTCAATACCCGTGGGCAGCAGATTTCACGAAGCAAATTCGAGTGTGTATTTTTTGCTTTATTAAAGAACGCACGAACGACGCCGATTTATGATGCTTTAGCTACAACGATCGTAGTGTTTTCACGAGTGTTTTAAGCGATCACTTGTGCTTTTTGAGTTATGCTTTTAGAGTGCTTTTGGAAGAGACACAAATACTATATAAGAACAAGCTTGGGTCACTTTGTAAATTATCCTACACCTATTACAACACAAGCTTTGGAGCTTGGTCCCTCAATTGAGGTGGTGCTTCTTAGCACATGAGGCAGCCATGTTGCTATCTTGGAGCATGTTGAGGAGAGGCTATGGAGTTCTTCTTGGAGAAGAAGAGTGTGCTCACACTCTTGCTTATGAAGAGGATTTACCCCGCAGAAGCTTGGTGGTGTGGATCGACCATTCACATGATGTATTTGAAGATTGTTCTACATGAAGATTTCGGGTTACTTCAAAGACATTGGATGGTGGTTAACATAAGGTTTGCATCTTATGTTAAGAATTCAAGTACATATTCTCTTTATGCACACAGATACTACTTGGAGCTTATGGAGGCAGTAGCATCCATATCAAGAGGAGTCCTATTCGGCATATCTAAAGGAGAATCAGTACATGCATGCTACATGCATTTGGATGAGGTGTTAGAGAAGGTGGTTCATATGAGTTTGAGGATCTCTGGCAGCAAACTTGTTAGCATTCTTTGCTACTTTTGTAAGTATGCGATCTTTTCACACACGTATCTAACTTAGGGTCTTCCATAGCCTAAGTTGAGACGAGGGTTTGTTGATTATCAGTTTTAGACTCATCCTTCCTCTTTCTGTCTCTCATATTCACTCTTCTACAACCTTTTAGATCACACATCTCGTATATATTCAGATTTCTGTCCATACATCTGAATATGTTTATTACATTTGTATATTCACTCATCCATCTGTTTTTGTTCACATAGAGTGGTTGAGAGTTTTGCTCTCACATTGTAATTCGAACATTCGTATATATGATAGTGTGAGTAAGCAGTGATTTACGTAACACTTTACACATGTCTAATCTTTATCTATGATTAAATGTGATATGTTCATGTTTTGTCAATATTGGAAGATTGCTGGAATCTGTGTTGTTGATCATGGATCTATGGAACTTGGACCTGTGTTATTAGCTATGGGCCTACTAAATTTCCAACACAGTGTTGCATCACAACGCGTTGCGATGCGTTTGCCATGCGTTGTGTTGCAATGCAAACTTTTTTAGCTTGAATGAGGCTGTTTTGATGAAACGACCTCGTTGAGGCATTTCAAGCAAAAAACCGGAGAGTTGCTATCGTAGGAATCGACTGTGTTGAAGATTCCCAAGTGGAGAAGAAGGTGAAAGGATTACCTTTGTACACACACACACATACCCAAGGCTCAAGCTATCCCCTCTTATCCCCTCCAAGCCTCCTTGCTCTCTTATCCCCTCCTATCACTATGTCCAAAGCAAAGCAAGCTTGTTGGCAATATGTCACAAGCCAAGGCAAGTTGGGCTTGAGGGGAAGTGAGAGATGGACTTTCAAGCTATGTGGCCATAGTGGAGCCAATAGAATCAACACACATCAAGTTTAGTGGCATAGGGTTTGCATTTTGCAAAGAGCTAATGCCCGAAGCTATCAAGGAAGAGCTGATGGAATGGGTAGCTCAAAAATCTCAAGGTAGAAGGAATGCACCTTCACAATCTCAAGCTAGATCACATCCAAGCGGTTCACATGGCTCATGTGATCCCAAACTCAAGCATCTCAAGCTTATGAGCACATAGACATTGACATAGAGCATGAGCCACCATGAAAAAGTACAAGAGTAGAGCATGCTAATTAAGAGCACCCACATGGATCTCTTGGAGGAGCCTCCATACATGCTAGCTTGCAAAAATAACATAAACAAAAAGCCACACAAGCCATCATGGAGGCTTTTTATACAATCTAGATTGTCTTTCAATATTGCACAGACATCGGCATGGAGAAATGCCATTGAAAAGGTATCTTTGTTAGGATACCGGTGGCAAGGGCCTACCTATGAAGAATTGAGGACAATGGAGCTCAAAAGAACAAAGGAAGCATTAGAGAGAGAGCTTGAGCCCATGAAGGTTGTGTGACGGATGGACGGACATGAGAAAGAGGAGTGTGTACAACATTTTGGTGCATTGCTGTAGAGGGAGCATGTTCCCTTGAGCCATAGATGCATCACTTGTTGGTACTATGGTTACATGTGAGTTTACACTTTATAGTATTCTAATTTCTAATTTATGACATTTCAATTTATCATTGATTGAGCAATGAGAATTCATTGAAATTTGATTCATTAAACATTTATTATATGCAATGCGCTATGTGCATGTGCATGTGCAATGTGGCATGTGGCATTGTGCATTGTGCAATGTGCATGTGCAATGTGTTAGCTTTCAAGATAAATTATGAATCGATTAATGACTCATTTTGTTTTATATGTAAACAAGTCGGTTCATTTATAATCATATTTGCCAAGCTATCATGGACATTGGTGTAGAAAAAGTAGTCATAGATGATGGAAGTAATTTTGTGGCTATGGGCAAGCTTTTGAAAGAAGAATTCCCCTCTATTGTGTGGACATTGTGTGTTGCCCATTGCATTGATTTACTCATAGACGATGTGGGGAAAATACCATGTATTTACACCATTTTTACCACTTGCTTAAAAGTTTAAGCAAAGTTGCTTTCCTTATTTAGGTCTTTCAGTGATATTGACTTGGTGAAGCTTGCCAAGACGAGATTCGCATTCATGTGCATAATCATCGGGAGATTAGCAAGAGTAAGGCAAGCATTGATGCAGACAATTGTATCACCTGATTGGAAAGCTTGAGATGGACATACTAGTCCATAGGAAGAACTTGTACGACAAACATGTTTGGATGATAGTTTCCGGAGGGATGTGAAAGGATTAGTGTGGGCTTTACGGCCTTTATAGTCACTCATATGTAGGGAAGATACAGAGGGCTGCATGCTTGGACTTATATATGAGTTCATGGAATGAATTGGAGAGCCTATTCAAAGATGTCCTTGTTTGACATTGGAGAGGTAAATATATTTTATTTTTTAATGTGTGTATGTGTATGTCACATGTGTGTGTAATATTGTATGTCATATTTATGTATGTGACGTGTATATGACATGTGTGTATGTCATATGTGTCATATGTGTATGAACTATGTGTATGTCATGTCTTCATTATATCATATATGTATATCACGTGTGTATGTGCATTGTGTATGTCACATTTGTGTGTGTGATATGTGTATGTGTGATGACTCATATGACATGTCACATGTATATATGACATGTGCATTCTGTATGTGACATGTGTGTAAATACTAATATGTATGTACTATCATCTATATATGTAATTAGTAATTACGAATATCATATATGTATATGTATTATGTGCGTAACATGTCACATGTATGATGACATATGTGATTGATCATTGTTTATATGTGTGTATATGGTATGTCACATATGCATTCAACATTGTTATTGTTTTGCTTCTAACTTGATTTGTTTTCTATCCATAGGATAGAGGAAATAAAAGGAGTATGGAGAAAGAGATAAGATTGGTAAATCACCCTATGCATTGGATGACCAATCTACTACACCCTTTATGGAGATCTACAAAACAATCATTGGATGTGGAGGTTGTGAATGCTTGGAATGACCATGTAGATCGATTGTATGGAGCTTTTCTATGTGGGAAACTAGAGATTCAAATCACTCAATACCAAAATAAGCTCATTCAATTCCAAAATAAGGATGCTTGAGAAGCATGCAATTGATGCGAGTGACATGGTGGGAGAGATACAGTGTTGGTATGCCTGAGCTAGTAAGTCATGACTTCATACTCTTCAATAACTCATTACTCTTGAGTTTTTATTTTTTAATGAACTCTTTAATTGGTTAAAGATTTCTCTTTTTTATTTTTTTATTATGCAGAGACACTTAGCCATTTGCATGCTTTCACAGAACTGTACTGCCAGTACCTATGAAAGGAAATGGAGTATATGGACCCTTTTCCACATAAAGAAGAGGATATAGGCTATCTATACTATAATTCGACCAGTTTGTATATTGCCACTGAAACTTGCGTTTATTGGAGCATGGTGGCCACTCAACGTAGGTGCGGAAGGTCAATGTTGATGACCTTGACATTGAGAGAGTCCATGACATGTCTACCTTTTGGCAAAGGACCTTGATTTATATGACATGCTTTATCAGGAGTTGACCGTGCTCCAACATGATACAAGGACATCTCGGACTCATGCTAGTCGTAGTGCATCCACTGTACAAGGCCCATCCACTAGTGAGACACCACATGATGATGATGATGATGATGATGATGATGATGATGATGATGATGATGATGATGATGATGATGATGATGATGATGATGATGATGATGATGATGATGATGATTATGATGATGATGATGATGATGATGATGATGATGATAGTTACTTAGAGGATTTTGAGGATTGATGATTGATCATCTGATATTGATTGTATTATTGACATTTTACTGCTTGACCATTTAGTAGTATGATGTATTATTCATGATTGCTTTGAGTTGACTTTTTGACATATTATATATATGATTTGTGACTCACTGACTTGTCATTGTATTTGTCATGCTTTGAATCTTGACTCTTGATGGATCGTGATTTTAGATTTTTGAGTCAAGTTTCAACTCTCATTGATGATTGTCACTTCTACAATGTGCAATGTGGATTATGATTTGTGATTCGTGAATAAACTTTAAAGTTACAAGTAACAAGTTTAGAAATTAAAGTGCTCAATGCTCATTGCTTAGTGAGTCGTGACACATGACGTAAATTCTTGAATTCTAATTGATTGAATGTTCAATGAATTATGATTACTGATACTTGAAACATGATGAGTGATGGTGCAATGTGAATTTAGAACGACAATGATTATTTATGCAATGTGAATTTAGAATGCAAATTTTGAACTTTGAACTTTGAAGTGACAAGTTTGACATGTGTACAGTGTACACTCAAGAGTGGTGACTGTATGTAGTAATATTTGATAATGTCTCTCTCTCTCTCTATCTATCTATCTCTCTCTCTCTCTATATATATATATGTGTGTGTATTTGTGTATGACTACCATGAGCTTGTAGTTGCACTTTCCTTTGAGGGTGAATTTGGGGTTTACCTTGATTCATTCTGGTATATATGATTGTCGTATTAGCGGACATGCAGTTTTCAATTGTGGATTCTTCGTCCGAGTTGCGACCAGTTGTTAGGTGTGTATACCCTATCAACTATGCTTTTGCTGTATTTTTTCCTATGTTTTGTTTGCATTTGGTGCTAGGCTTCATTATGGCTGAGTTTGCCCATCACTTTCGGAAGTGATAGAAACTCAGTTCGCAGAGCTTCTTGTGAGTTCATGCTCGTGGTGTGTGTGCGTTGTGGGGTGTGTGTGTGAGCATGTATTCATTCTGAGCTCTATACCCACTATTGGGCATTGAGGACGTTAGTGGGGATGTCATAGTATTGAGTCGATACTGTGCATAGTGGAGCTTATATGCTATATAGTCTTGTGGTTGACTACCATGAGCTTGTAGTTGCACTTTCCTTTGAGGGTGAATTTGGGGTTTACCTTGATTCATTCTGGTATATATGATTGTCGTATTAGCGGACATGCAGTTTTCAATTGTGGATTCTTCGTCCGAGTTGCGACCAGTTGTTAGGTGTGTATACCCTATCAACTATGCTTTTGCTGTATTTTTTCCTATGTTTTGTTTGCATTTGGTGCTAGGCTTCATTATGGCTGAGTTTGCCCATCACTTCCGGAAGTGATAGAAACTCAGTTCGCAGAGCTTCTTGTGAGTTCATGCTCGTGGTGTGTGTGCGTTGTGGGGTGTGTGTGTGAGCATGTATTCATTCTGAGCTCTATACCCACTATTGGGCATTGAGGACGTTAGTGGGGATGTCATAGTATTGAGTCGATACTGTGCATAGTGGAGCTTATATGCTATATAGTCTTGTGGTTGACTACCATGAGCTTGTAGTTGCACTTTCCTTTGAGGGTGAATTTGGGGTTTACCTTGATTCATTCTGGTATATATGATTGTCGTATTAGCGGACATGCAGTTTTCAATTGTGGATTCTTCGTCCGAGTTGCGACCAGTTGTTAGGTGTGTATACCCTATCAACTATGCTTTTGCTGTATTTTTTCCTATGTTTTGTTTGCATTTGGTGCTAGGCTTCATTATGGCTGAGTTTGCCCATCACTTTCGGAAGTGATAGAAACTCAGTTCGCAGAGCTTCTTGTGAGTTCATGCTCGTGGTGTGTGTGCGTTGTGGGGTGTGTGTGTGTGAGCATGTATTCATTCTGAGCTCTATACCCACTATTGGGCATTGAGGACGTTAGTGGGGATGTCATAGTATTGAGTCGATACTGTGCATAGTGGAGCTTATATGCTATATAGTCTTGTGGTTGACTACCATGAGCTTGTAGTTGCACTTTCCTTTGAGGGTGAATTTGGGGTTTACCTTGATTCATTCTGGTATATATATATATATATATATATATATATATATATATATATATATATATATATATATATATGTGTGTGTGTGTGTGTGTATGTGTGTGTGTATGTGTGCGTGTCTCTAAATCATCGTATATTAGCTATAAGTAGCATAGGGTGGCAAAATTAAAAAAATGCAAAAAAAGAACACTTTAGCAACAATTTCACAACATCTAGGGCAAAATATTGCTATGGTGCTAACGAGTTAGCAACATGTTGTCTTGGATGTTGCGAAAACGTTGCCAACAACCTTGATATGGAGTATCCATACTAGGGCTTTAAGAATGCCAACGGAGAAAAGATAGGTAGATTGCTCACCTTCGAGCTCCAAGACACTAGGAACATTGCATTGTGCAATTATGGTACACAAACACTATCAAGTTTGGCACAAAAGATTAGCACATATTGGAGGAAGGACTTTGAAGCAAATTAGCAGAGATCAAAGTGTTTGTGGTATGAGAGCACTTTTCATGTAGAAAGTCCTTATGTTTGTTTGTGGACATTTGGCATGATCTATTAAAATTATACATATAAATACGTCAAAAGTTATCGACCAACAAAATATATATCTATTTTGGCATATACCCCTTGTGTCAAGTTAGGAGGGGATTATTGGAAATAACAACCTTCCACAAGAGGGTTATACATATCTCCCTTAATTTTCAAGGAAATTTCAGATTTTTGACAAAGTTGACCTTGGTTGAATCAAGTCAAAATATGGTCACTTTTTGCATGATTTTTTTGATTCCAGATTTGAATAGAAATCGTCAAGAGCTTTCAAAAATGATATTTGGAGGACATTTGGGGGCTCAAAAGTGAAACCCTAATTTGCAAGCCAAAGTAAAAAATTTTAAATAAGATAAATATATTATGACACATGGCATAAGTAGATAAGAAATATCCAAGGATTGTTATTTATCCTCAATAAAGCATAGGCGAAATTAAGAAAAGCACTATCGATATTTTTCAAGAAGAAAAGCAATTGGTCCCCTAAAGTTTACAAAAGAAATTGATTTATTGAGTTTTTTTGTTGTTCTTTTGCAAGTCATTGAAAACCTATAAAAAGGCCAACATATACACTCTTGATTATCATCTTTTGGAGGCTCAAGCCTAGAACTTGGCTAGAGGAGGTCTCACTTCACTTTTGAGAAGTTGGAATTAGGGTTCTTCTTCTTCTTCAAAGGAGGGAAGCAGCTTATAGGTGCTGTACTTCAACCATATTTCTGAAGGCAATAGCTTGAAGCTTATTTACACATGGATGAGATCATCTTTATATTATGGAGATTGTGAAGTTATGAAGAAAGGCAACAATAAGGGCATTTATGTGCATATTTTTATGCTCCTTTGTAACATTCATGTACTTCATACTTTGGAATACATGACATATATGTGGAGCTTTGCTCTATCATTTCTCTATGATTTTGTCTATTCTCTCTTATGTCTCTATTTTATTTATGTCTCTATATTGTTTCCGGGCCTTAAAAACCAACAAAATCATCACAAGTCATTAGAAGATCAATAAGGGGAAGAAGAAGCTAGAAAGGTATGGTTATGACACATCTTTAGCTACTAAACATTATATATATATATATATGGCATAGGACACCAGTTCTTAACCTTCCTCAAATGAGGAGGCTAAGAAGAAACTAGAATGGAAGCATCCCATGGAGAAATAAATTGAAGCACTCAAGGAGAACAACACTTGGAATTAGTTCCCAAGGCTTCAACCATGAAGATCATAGGTTCAAGATGGATTTATAAAGTAAAGAACTATGATGGGACCATAAACAATTTATAAGGGTAGATTAGTAGGGATGTCATAGCTATTTGTCCAAACTATGCATGATAAAGTTTAATTCTGGTTCATCTTATTTTGGACAGACATAGAAGTTGATGATGCACTTTTTGTTTTGTTTTTGTTTTTGTTTTATATATATATATATATATATATGTGTGTGTGTGTGTGTGTATGTATGTAATGTATGTATGTATGTATGTATGTATGTATGTATGTATATATATGTGTGTGTGTGTAATTATTATTATTTTTTATTTTTTGCTTTTATAATTTTATTTTAATTTTTAATTTTTATTATTATAATTATTTTTAAAATTATTATTATTATTAATTTTATATGTATGTATATATATTTATATACGTACATACATACATACATACATACATACATACATACATACATACATACATACATACATACATACATACATACATTCATACATACATTCATACATTCATACATTCATACATACATACATACATTCATACATACATACATACATACATACATACATACATCTCTTAAAAATTCAAATATTGATTATATTTTAGTGTTGTTCATTTTGTATTGGTTTTCTTTCTTGTTTGTATTTTCATGTCTTATATTGATCTTATTTTTTGTGTAGTCTCTTGCTTTTGTTTGTTGTTTTTTCTCTTGTGTATGTGTTTGTGTTCTCTATCTTTGGTTCGTAAATTTGGATACCTTTGAACTTATGAAGGTATATATAAGGCTAGATTAGTATTTAAGGATATGCTCAAACCCAAGGGATTGATGATGAGGAGGCTTTCTCTCCTATAGCAAAAATGCCTCCTATTAGAGTACTCATGAGTATTGAAGCTTTCCATAAATTGGAAAATATATCATATGGATATTAAGAATGCTTTCTTGAATGGATGGATCTCAAAAGATGTGTAGAGCATAATCAAGTTTGAAGCAACCCCCAATGGCTCGGAACCAAAAATTGGTTACATACTGCAAGACAAAGGATTCTTAGTGAGCTTTCCATAAATTGGAAGATACATCAGATGGATATTAAGAATGCTTTCTTGAATGGATGGATCTCAAAAGATGTATATATGGCTCAACCTCCTACATTTGAAGATCTAAAGTATTGTATGTATACATGTTAAAAAGAGCATTATACAGCTTGAAGCAAACCTCAATGGCTTGGAACCAAAAATTGGTTACATATTGCAAGACAAAGGATTCTTAGTGAGTAGAGAATATCCCTCTTTATTTGTAAAGAGATCACATGAAGTATATATATATCTCTTTGTGTATGTTGATGCTATTATTTTAGCAAGTAATGATGCTCAAGGCATAAGGAAGATCAAATGTCAAAAGAAGGAAAGAGTCCAAAATCAGTGACTTAGGGAAGCTCACATACTTCTTGGATTGGAAGTGATCTATAGGGAGCATGGTATGTATCTTACTCAGAGAAAATACATCAAAGATATGCCTATGAAGTTCAAGATGGAGAATACAAAGCATGTAGGTACACCTATGGAAGTAAACCGAAGCTAGATGCCCATGAAGGGGAACTCTAAGATTGTCTCTAGAGTAATCTCTAAGTTTAGGATTCTATGATGAGTGCTTTGTCATGTGTGTGTCCTCTCAATGGGGGGAAGGTCTTGAATCCACGTATCTAAGTGTGTGGGGATTTTCTTGTGTATGGGTGTGTATGTGTGCTTTTTTTTAAAATTGTGTATATGTGTGAACATGAGATATTTTGGTGTCGATAATGGCCACTTGCAACTCGAAGCACAAACAATCACTAGCCTTTGTAAAAGTGAAGCAAAGAAAGAAAATACACTTTAATATGCTCTCTTGAATGATTCATGCATGCATACACACATAAAAAAGAGAAAATTTCAACGGCATAAAGGTTATATAGGCATATTCTATCAACAAAAAACCAAGTGCATTATATAGACATTGTATCAATAGTTGTGTGTTGACAGGCACATAAAATCACATCATAAATTGTTGGGCACTACAAGCCCTCGTTTCATCATAATTCGATTCTCCTTCATGATGCCAGTACTTGCAGAAGAAATCCACTGTGCACAATAGCATGTATAAGTCCTCTTAACAAACTTCAAGTTTCTGATATAGAAGTGCAGAGCTTAAAACTGTATTTTTATACGCTCATACACATGTACTAAAGATAAATGCATATCCTAAATGGAAAACTATGCATAAAAAATAAGTTGAAACATAAAATATTGACAAAATTACTTATCTTGATCGTGAAAGCTATTGCAATGGTGAGGGAGAAGATGAAATCCCTTGTCAATTGCTTGCCATGCTTTAGAACCTTTGTATGTCGCGCGGGCTCTCTTGAACCACTTGTTGAATGCTGCTTGCCAACTGATAATAAACTTCTGGGCTCTGCACGAATGGGTTCTAGGGATTAAACTATGGGTTCCGACCACTCGTTGGAAAGAGCTTGAAGTGTACAAACCATATCAAGTTGACTTTCTCAATTGGGCTGTATATGGGGTGAGATATGGACCAAAGAGTGGAGATAGCTACTGCCAAATATTCTTCAGCAAAGGGGAAATGAAGCAAAATGGCTCTAAACAAAGAGATAGGCCCCCAAACTTCCATGCAAGGATGAGGAAGGACAAGAACTGAGCACGTAATGGTGCTATTATCCCATAGAAGATGTTGAATGGCACTTTTCTCACATATATAAAAGGCTTTCTAAATTCATTCACTCCTAAGAGAGGGAGATGGAGGCTCCTCTCATCTTGTCCAGACTCGAAGGGCATGTGGGCATGCTGCCTTGCATTGGGCAACCATTTGTGGTGGCTAAGGATGCCTTGTAGGTGCCTTTGTGCACACGTGGGCCCTCTTGGGTGGATCTCTTAAGATCCTCTGAGTCTGTCTGAAACGATTCTTTTTATCCTCTTCAATCTGCTGGAAATTTGGGTGGGTCTCTTAAGATCCTCTGAGTCCGTCTGAAACAATTCTTTTTATTCTCTTCCATCTGAAACGACTGTCTGCGCTCAACGGCTCCTTCACAGGATGAACATGATCGTTGATGGTCTAAAGCGGTGTCCCTTGAGAATTTCCTAAGAATCAAAGCGAACTGCTCTAGAAACCGAAATGTAGGACTTCCCAACTCTTCTCAAAGAGAGAATACATAGAATGGTGTGTATGTGTCTTTGCTCCCAATGGTTTATCCTCTTGCTCCCAAAATAGGAGTCCTTTCTAGCTTTCTAGTGTGACATATGGACATCATGCACACTAGCTGTGACACCGAAGTGGGAACCTTAGGGTAACCCGTGAGCTAGGGACCCCAGCTTCTAGCCCTTGTCTCATACATACACAATGATGGTCTCTAGATATCAAAATGTAGGACGTTCCAACTCTAGAGCTTTCTAGTGTGACATATGGCCATCATGCACACTAGCTGTGACACCGAAGTGGGAACCTTAGGGTAACCCCAAGCTAGGGACCTTGGCTACTAGCCCTTGTCTCATACATACACAATGATGGTCTCTATAAACGGATGTCTAACATGTTCCCCTGGGATGACTTGCATACTCATAAGAGCACAATTTTGTGTCACCTTACGTTAACCTCTTGGTATTGGAGTTGCAACTTTTAAGCAAACCTAGTGGATTCTTCAATGTGTGCATCAGAAACTTGCTTGATATCGTGCATCTGATTGGCCTCTTCATTTTTGGCTGTGTATTATACAGAGCATCTTGCAGCCATATATTATATATTTAATGCCATTGCTGGGATGGATATTTCTTCTTCTTTGAGACTGTTCATACTATGTCTGAAATCTTTTTTGTGGTAGAAACAGACTGTCTATTACGTGATCAGCTGCCCATGGCCGATGGTTACCTGGCACTGCAAAAAGGGTGGGGTGCTGAGTGCTTAACTTGCCCACTTGTATTCACGCTCGCCATTGTACATTTATTTGGCAATTCTTTCATTTTTCTTTCCCATGGGCTATTGTAATGCATAAAATCATTGATGTGGCCCACTGTTGTTGTGTATTTCAAAAACCTTGGAATATGGACTTCTCTGAATTCTTTTCTCATGCCCAAGGTTTTACTCAGCTATTGCTACTTTGCTCCTTGGAAATGTTTATTGCCTCATTTTAATTGGCATGGTAGATCTGCGATCATTAGCAACACTTTGCCTTAACGAGTCCCCATTTTGGTCTTTTCTGCTCGTCTCCAGTTGCATCTGTCTGGGGTCCAAGGCCTGTTATTTCCGTAAGAAAGAAATCTTGATTTTGAGTCTCCAAGTCACTGGATAGTGAATAGGTTGTCCTCTTAGCACATAGCCAATGTGGCATTGGAGCAGCATAGCTTCTGTTCTATGCTTAGTATGCTTCACTTCTTTGTCTTCATGTATGATGTTCCACTGACACCCACCATCAATCTGATTGGGAGTTGCCACCATTGAAAAGATGGTTCAGGGCTTCTGTGGTCTCACGTTATTCGGTGCTGCTTCTGCATTATAATCTTACTTTGACATGTAATCAGTGTCGGGGCTGGGGTAGATCATCTGCTTGGTGGCAGAACAGATGTCTCGATATATGGAGGATACAATTCCTGCTTCACGTTTCCAAAATAGTGCATAAGTTGCAGGAAATATCCATGTATTGGACTGGCTGGATGTGTTACACAAATTTGGAACTACTATTACTGGATCAAGAAAGAAAGTGATTTGTTTGGCAAAGTCTTCATCATGATAACAGTTATATCTGTTTACGATTCGTAGGAGATCTCAAAGTTGTAGCAGCTTTTGTGTAAATTATGAGCTAGAGTCAGCAGCATATTTAAGATTGATCATGCATTGCGCACATGTGGGAAGGGAAAGGAAATCTGATTAATTGGATACTGGAGAGGGTTCAAATATGTAAAATTTCTTGAAGTCATAGCTACTCATATATCATTCCTAGTGCTATAACTCCATATTACCTTGTTTAATAAAATTTCATAAAACATATTTGTGAAGATTGATTTTATGTAGACTGTTTTTTTTTCCAATGCGCTCATCAGTTGTGTTAGATGACAGTTTAAGATATGCAAGATTATATTCAAATTTTTAGGAATCATTTTCTTTTGACAAATGAAAAACCTGAGCATTTGCTTCTCGCATTTTCATAGTACGTGATGGGTTTTCCTTGAGCAGGAAGGTGGATGTTTCGTCTTCTCGAGTTGTTATCATTGAAGGCATATATGCCCTGAGTGAAAAGCTTAGGCCTCTTCTTGATCTTCGAGTTTCAGTAATGGGAGGGGTCCATTTTGATCTTGTTAAGCGAGTGCTTCGTGATATTGAAAGGTCTTGTCAAGCTCCAGAAGATATTATACAGCAAGTTTCTGAGACAGTAAGCATAGTATGTCCTGCTAACATTATGTCCCTTTTCATATTATTCTTATGCACCTCCTATCATGTGCAGGTGTATCCTATGTATAAAGCATTCATTGAACCAGATCTAGAAACTGCACAAATAAGAATAATCAACAAATTTAATCCTTTTTCTGGCCTGCAGAGTCCAACATATATTTTGAAGGTGAATGATGATGTGATTGTTTTCAATGACCAGGAATTTTTGATTAGGCTTTTCTTTTTATATATTATTTAGGACCCTAATTGCAATTTTGCAGTCCTCACGAATTGTTAGTGAAGATCAGATTAGAGGAGTGCTTTCTTCCGACTTTTTGGAAGCAACAGAAGACACATATGATATATACCTTCTGCCTCCTGGTGAAGACCCTGAGACATGTCAATCATACCTCAGGATGCGTAATAGGGAAGGCAAATACAGCCTTATGTTTGAGGTGGGATTTCTTATTTTTCTCCGATGTCTTCAAGGTTGCCTATAAGTAGGGAAAGAAAGGGAGAAAGGACAGGAAGGGAAGGGAAGGATTACTTGGCTGGTTCTTAACATTTATGTCTATCAGAACTCTGGTTTTTTAACGTTTGGTTGAATCCAATGTTATTATTTTTCAGTGACCATCCATTTGTTTTCCATCCTTCCCTGACAGGAATGCATCATTGATCACCCATTTATAATATCGCCACGCATAACATTTGAAGTCAGTGTGCGGCTTCTTGGAGGCCTAATGGCTCTTGGCTACACTATTGCAACTATCTTGAAACGTGTCAGTCATGTATTCACAGATCAGGATATTTCTATCAAGATCGATAAGTTGGAGTTGCTGCAACAGAAGTTTATCCAGGCAAGCATCATGATTGCCTTAATGATGGAACATAAAGGCTGAGTTACTTTCTTTGAATAATTTTGAATCTCTGTAAATATGCCAGGTGCATGGGAAGGACAGGTCCCTTGTAGAGTCAGCTGCCAGGAAACTTGGCTTGGAGGGCTCATACATTCCCCATCCATACATTGAACAAATACAATTTGAGAAGCTGACTGCTGAAGTGGTCTGAGTTATCTGCAATATTTTGTCGCATGATTTAGGAAGATCAATGGCTTGAAAGTTATGCTTTTCCCTTTCTCATCTTTTCTGGTGACATCGTTCCTTATAGGGTATTCCAGATGATTTGAAAACAAAGCTCATGGTTGATACACCATTGTCTAGTCCAGTTCCATCCTTTTCCTGGATGAATGAAGCAAAACTGGGTATAGACACTCACAGCAGGTCTGTCATGGCTATCTCTTGCATTATCATTGTGACCACAATTTGCAATTTACTTATGATAGATTGTGTCTGTTGTGTTTTGCGTATCAGTTGGACCAACACAGCAAAAGATGCATCATCAGAGTGAGTTCCTCTCGGTGTCACAAGAACTTCAAAACCTCATGGTTTTTTCTTAAGTATGCCCAATATCATTTTCCAGATTTTCAATGGCTCATTCTCAAAGTAAGGCAAGCAAACAACGCTACTTATGGGTGGAGCCAACAGAAAGAAGGCTGGATGGGATATGCATTGAGTCACCAGCTTCAGTGCAAGGAGAACAGGTGGGAATTCTGTTTTAAAGCTTTCATTATTTCTTTTTCACTACGTGCTTGGATATATGAATGGGAATGTTTTCAGGGATATGCCCAGTTCACAGAGCAGATGGCAGGTCTTAATGAAAAGATTGATGAGCTTCTTTCAAGGCTTGGTGATGTGGAAACAAAACTTTCATCATGCTTTGTCCTAACAACAGGCAAACAGGGGATAGGGATTGGTCCCATTAAGAATGGAAATAGTTGTGCCCTTCTGAGTTCTCATTTAAATGTGTATAAAGCAGCAGAGTGCCATTATCCATCAACAACAGTAGCACCTTCATCATCAGATTTACCTGTTGCTGCAGAGGTTGTTTATTATGTCATCATATATTTATGTTCTTGATCATATTCTGTCTTTTGATGAATGTTGTGATTTGCTTTCAAAATGCAGTTGCGAAGTTTAGTGCAAGGTCAACGGCAACTTACCACTCAACTTGATGTAATGAATAGCATTTTACAGCAGGATTTGGGTAGTTTCCGACAGCAGCAGGTTAATGGAAAGAAGGGATGGTGGAAAACGCTGGTTGGAGAGTTTGCTTCTGGGAAGGATACTACACTGATGACAGCCATGGGGATAACAATTTTAGGGTTGGGGGGTCTAGCAGGTTTTGCAAAATTGAGATCTTCGACTAGTTGAATTATTCTTGGCTATCATATTACTCGGGGAGGCCTGAGTCCATTCTTTTTATAGGAATATTAGTGGTTGGAAATGCGACATCCTATGTGACTATTTTTTGAGTTTACAGCAGACACAGTCACATGCTAGTGATAGAGGAAGTGCTGTAATGTGATGGACTGCTCTAGACTCCAACAACTCCTTGATGACAGTTCAGCGAGCTACAGTCTTTGCCTGTCACATATACAAATTTGATAATGACGAAATGCTCTTTATAGATGCTTATCAATCATCACATTCCAATGAGGAACTGTCCATATAAAGTTTTAAGCCCTTCAATGGGAGAATTTTCAGATTTTACAACTGTACATGTATAAAGTCTCAAAGGATGTTCTCCACATTAGAAAGGGTCGTTCATGGAACAGTGGAATATTCTAATTATTTATTTGTAACTTCCTTCAAGGGTTCTAGCAAGGCATGATTTGATTTCAGAGGCATTTAGTGTGTTTCTCATGTATGTCTGAATATGTGATCAGCATAATACTGGTGTTTGGCCATGTGATGGACGCAAGGATCATTGTAATCTGTGGATGTTTTATCGTGAAAACTATGCTCTCCTATTTTTCCGGAAAGAGAATGAGTTCCTAGTTTGAAAATCCATGCCAAAACCATGGAGTCTCTTGTGTCCGGCAGAAAACATTTCATACTAGCTGACATGCAATGGCCTCTATATAAGATCAGATAATATAATATGCTCTTTGTATCTATAAAATATCATTCATAGGGTCTTTGAAATCGCAGAATCCGTGCTGAGAAGGCTCTGGTAGATGTCTTATTCTATAAAACTGGTTAGAAGCCTGCTTAGCAGATGCAATGATATCAGCTGCTTTGATGTACATGCAAGGGCTTTCAGAGGCATCTTTCTCTGAGGTTTCTAATTGTACTAGTAAGATCGAAGTTTCCAAGATGATCTTCTAGTTTATTAAATTTTGCAAGTTTGTGAATCATGGGGTTATCAATTGAATCACTAGACGGGTTGTATGCTCTGTGTGTCATTTCCATCATTTCATTAGTTTGTCATCCCTACTATTATAACTATGAAATATCTGTGTTGTTGATTTAAATCCTACATGATTTCTGTAGAAAAGGCCACTTTACCTGTTTGTCTAGGTGATCAGCTGTGTTTGCTGGTCAAGTGGCTTGGGCTTGTGTTTAATTACTGAGGCAATCAGCTAGGTGCTGTTTATTTGTCAAGTCAGTTACCCTGGCAAAGAGGTTTACAGGACCATTCTGGGTTTTGAGATCCTATTGTAAATCAAGCATAGACGAGTAGTTGTGTCTGAAAATGTTTGTTTATGTGTTTTTACACGTATGTAGGTCCCTGGAACCTGTCACACATTAAATCAATGCTCTCGAAAAAGACGCATCCTGCAATGGCCATCGCTGATACTTGAGTGAATGGTAACAAAGTAGATATGGTTGAGCACATCGCATGGCGTGCTATTGGATTGCAAATTTCGAAGATAATATGTATTGATTTTTAAAAGCATGTCAGTAGCTAGGAATTAAATATATCGCCCTCACTCTGAGCACATTGATGTGCGATCTATATTAAGGAGGGACATCGTAGGAAGAATTCATGATTTCACAATGTTATATACAAAAATATCTTACAAGCTTTTTTTGTTTGGGATCTTCTTGGAGAGATTCAAAGATTCCTTCATAGTTTGCTGTTTACTTCCTCTTTAGGTACAATATTATGGATGTATCATTATAAATGTCATTTTGAGAATCCAACATGATCTGCGCAATACAGCAAGACGAATCTTTTTCTCAACATACGTGAAGCTAATGGTTTTCTACCCAGCTTGATAAATAAGGTGGGTGTATGTGTGTGTGCCAATTTATCAAGATTATGAACCCCTCTATGAGTGGCCATGTTGCGATGTTATATTTATGGGATTAATGTTTGTGAACATGACAGGGTTTTAAATGCATAGGCATTTTTTTTAAAAAATAAAGGAAGTTCGGCCTTAGCCTACTCTCCCGGACTTGGATTAATTAAAAGAAAAGTACAAGAGAAGGGGACTAGTGCCCACGGGATCCCCGAATCCCACAGAGCAAGGGTAGCTTTTACAGAGTTTAGATGGCATTACAAAGAAGGTTTATCATGCTCTCATCACCCCCATGTGGGGCCCACATGGGTTTAAGCTTGTTGTTGATCAAAGGAGCACTTGATGATGCCTCAAAGGGGGGGATTTCTTACAGTTAGCGATCCTTTTGCCAAGGAGGAACAACGATTTCTCAATTGACCACTCTTTGGGGGAGTCCCAAAGTTACAAGCACATCTTTTTCGCTAGATCTTCCATATGACCTCCCCTCCGATGGAGTTCCAGATAGTCGCGGAGCAACCGATCGCTTCTCCCAACAGAGCTTGCTTCCAACTGATATGTTTCTGAAGTCTAATTTTCTTTTCGACAATCTGCCATAGCGTGTTGGAATTGGGAGAAGTAAAGAAGATGTGAGAAACATCTTCGATGGACCGGTAGAAGCGTTTGCCCCAGGGAGGTATGCCACAATTTTTGCTAGCCTTAAGGTTGGTCAAGATTCCACGATGAAGAATTTGCTATAAAAGAAACTTTTTGACTTTTATGATGGGGTGCTAGATAGCCATGAACTTCATGTCCCATCGAAGCCGCGTCCACGACAGACACCACTTCTTGTTGAGGTTAACCTGATATCAATGGTTTCTTTGATGTTCAGGATTTTTGATAGGTAATTTCCATCATGCCATCTGAGACCAAGCGAGCTCGGCGTGTCATGCCCCATGAGAAAGCAAACTTTAGAGAGGTCCCAAGCGAGACGTCTACTTTGCAAAGTGTTCCATTGTCCATAGGAAATGTTAACGCTAGGGTCAATATCCTGAAAGTTGATCCACTAGTTGGTGTCTTGCTTCCAGAGATGTTTCCATTTTTTGAAGCCTTTGTTCCATAGACTCTTGGCATTTCGAATGTTCCAAGATTCCACGATCCGGATGCCATGGATCGAGAACCAGATAGAGTCGTTTTATCTGATACCAGTCACCCACTTTCCAATCTTCACTTATTCTTGTGAAGCTTTTGACTTTATTCCAACTCTTCCATAGGGAGCACACAAGATTCGAGCCTTTCGGGAAGACCGGGATCGAGGAAAACAGAAGGGTCAGAATGTCAAGATTCTTTCAATTGGGGAATCCCATGAGAGCCAACTCATTGTTGTTTCTGAAGATCAATTTGGCCCATGAGGCCTCCGTGTTGCATCATGCCTTAATCATCCATTTTGCCGTTAGTTTGTTAGCCATGCACCCAATGTCCAGAATGCCAAGGCCCCCACTATCTCTTTGGCGGGTGCAGATGGACCACTTGATTTTAGGCACCCCCCTCCTATTGTGGTCGCCCGTCCAAAGGAAGTGTCTGCAAATACTTTCCAGTTTGGAAAAATCTTGCTCTTTCGGTCTCCAACAAGAAAGGAAGTAGATGGTCGATGATATGAGGAACGTGTTAATAACCATTGCGCGACTGGCGAGATTGATTTGCATACCTCTCCAATAGTTTAGCTTGTTTTCGAGTCTGGCCAGCACCCAGTTCCATTGTTGCTCCATCGAGATACCAAACCCCAAGGGAATCCCAAGAAGCCGGAAAATTTGGCCCTGCGGAATGATTTGACAGCCATGATCAATGAGAAGGTCAGGCTGGATCTCGACAATAGCTCTGAAAAGCGGTCTTAGAGTGGTTGATTTTGGATCCAGAGGCTACGTAGAAATATCCAGGAACCTCCAGAACGTCTCGAGACTGGTACTATCATTGTGGACAAACGTGTTCATATCATCAACAAAAAGTCTCATGGTGATCTGGCCGTGTCAAGAGGCAATCGAAGGCCTTTGATATTACCTGCTTCCACCTGATGCTCCACCAGCCGGCTAAGCCCTTCTATGGCAATGGCAAAGAGAAGGGGAGCCAACGGGCACCCTTGTCTAATCGATCTTCTAAGTTTGATCACCTTCGAAAGTTTTCCATTAACATTATTTGAGTAGATGCGTTTCCCAGAAGGGTCGAGATCATCTTGGTGAATTTCTGACTAGATCCGAGATCTTTAAGTGATTGCTGAATATAGTCCCATTCAAGCCTGTCGTAGGCTTTATCAAAGTCGATCTTGAGGAAGACCACATCTTGTCTTGACTCATTTGCAAAGTCAAGACCTTCCGAGATATCTATAATGGTTTCCAAAATTGACCTGCCTTTGACGATACCTTTTTGGTCTTCGCTTAACCACGCTATGATCTTATATCCCGTTTGGAGCATTGTAATCGGACGCCAGTTCTCAATTCTATTCTTTTCCCCTTTTTTGTGTATTAACTTGATAATGCCATTGTTGTGACAAGTCGGAAGCGTGCCAAAATCGAGCACCTCTTGCCAGAACAGATGAAGAGGGGTGGTGACCACCAACTTGAAGGACTTAAAGAACTCATTAGTAAGCTCGTTCGGCATCGGGCTTTTACCACAAGGGAGGGTATCAATGACTTCTATGATTTTTTCTTCCGAGATAGGGGCATCAAGTAGGGAACGAAGGTTGAGTGGGATTCTATGAGAGGAAACTCTAGATATGGCTGCAATGCAGTCCCGCCTATGGTGGGAGGGGGGATCGAGATCCCCAGGAGTCTCGTAAAGTGCCCTTCAATGATCCCAAAAATATCTTCATCCGTATTGCATACATTGCCATTTGAGTCTAGCAGTAGGGGGATCGATTCTCTGTTTTGTTTCCTTTTAAGGATGCGACACATCTCTTTGGTGGGTTTGTCGGCTTTGCCAGCCCACCACTCCTTAAAGGAAATTTGCAAAATTTTCCTTTGTATTTCTTCCTCGTATCTCAGCAGTGCTCTGTTTTTTCGTAGACCATTCTGGGATTGAGCTTTTCCTTTGTTCACTTCCTCCTCAAGTCTCCATAGTCTATGATATAGAGCTTCTCTACGTGCCCGCCAAATAGTCTCGAGCATCTTCTTGGTTCTAATCATGATCTGCAGTGACTTGTCGACCGCACGTCTCTAGCACTTGGCTGGGGATGAGCCTGAGGCGAACACCTCCTTCCAAATTTCAGCAATTTCTTGATGGATGGAAGGGAGAGAGAAGGAGGTTGTGCAGGAGTGGAACCAAGGAGCCTTATGCATTTTGATGAAAGGTTGGAAAGCGATAACGATCGGGTAGTGATAAGAGATGGCAAGGTCAGTGCGTTGCAAGAAGGAAGGGCGACCCCACTGATGAACAATGTTCTGAGCAATGTAGCATCTATCCAGTCTAGCTTTCCTCAGGTCCTCACCCGCTTGGAGATTTGACCACGAAAAGCCATTCAAATCTTGAATTCGACCAAATCCAAGTGCAGTTTGGTTTTGTCCCGTTTTTCTTTCTTTCGATTGACGATGACCCGGCCCTTGCTGTTCTATCTGTCTGCAGGGTCCTCCACCATATTGAAGTCACCACAAATTAGCACATTGTGGGGGAGCGAGTCCAAGGAGGAGGCCTAGGTGTCCAATCTCTAAATCTCCCCGTTAGGGGCATACATAGAAACTAAAGTAAAACAAAAGAGGGCACCAAAGGAAACGACAATCCGTCGATGGCTCTCATCTTCAATGGAGTTCTCAAACTTTTCAAACCAAAATTGATTAATACCAATTATCGTCCCACTGGACCCCTGCGAGTGCGACGTCGAAATCCAAACATGGGTCGAGGAGACATGTCTAAGATGTTTCTGGAGGTCTGCTCCATCGATTTTAGTCTCTTGAATACAGATAAATTCTGGGTTTAGGCTAATGTTGCGAAGCCATTGACGGGTAGCTCAATAGGTTGTTTCCCCTTGCGGGATGCCTCCTGTTGGAAAGAACTGGAAACTGTTTCTGGAATAGTCGATCCAATGATGGAGCTTTCACTATCCATGTTATCTTCGTTACAAGTGGTAAAGCCGTCTTCTTTGGTTGTAGTGTAACCCTCCTTGTAGGTTTCTTTATTGTCAGGGATCTCTAGGGCTTTGTCGTTGGTGTCCACCTCAAACAGGTTCCTGCCTGGGTAATCAAGCTCATTGATATCCTTTTCCAAATCGCAAAATAGGTTGTTTGAGGGGGTATCTTGCATATGGTTTCATTCAGATGTCACCGTAGGGTTTCTTTTCCTTCTTCTTTTGACTTCTGTGAACCCGCCTGCATCAGCTTCTGGGTTATGGGGGCCCTTAACTTCCTCTTCTCTCGCCGGGCGATTCAATGTCCCTTTTTTGTCTTCAACATTTCTAGAGGCTTCTTGTTTTTGCTTGCTTTTTTGTCTCAGTGGGCAATCTTTAATCCTGTGACCTTGCTGATGAAAGCACGCGTTAGGTTTTTGTAATTGATGTCTTGTTCCCAGACATCCCCTTCGCCCAAGCCCACTTTGATCTTCGATGGAAGCGGCACGCTGAGGTCAACCTCGACACATATTTGAGGGTGCCACCGAGCATTGAACGAATGTCTTGCACCTTCATAAATGAGACCACCAACATCCTCCCGTGATGCCAATGGCTTGCTGATAGGAGAAACAATGTCTCACACGAAGTTGTACAAGAAGTATGGCAGGTTAGTGAGCTCGACCCAGAGAGGGTACCGGAGAGATTTCGATTTGTCGAGAATAAAATCGGGGGACCATCTGAACAGGCACAGGGTGGCCCTCTCGAGTTGCCAAGTTTCGACACTGAGGGCACGAAACACCATATCTTCATTCTCAAAGACTACCAATATATGACTGGCCGGTAAGGACTGGCACTTACAAACAATCAACCCTCAGGGGAACCACTCGTTGCAAAGCCATTGGCGCATGGTATCGAGCGGGGGCCTAGGGCCAAACGCTTGTCCGACGAGACAAACTTTCTTGATCTCTTCTTGCATTGACAGAATTGCGGATCTGCTGAGGGAAACCAAGGGAGGCTCAACACCCTCGAAGGCCCCAAGGGCGATACAAGATCCTCCCCTCCAAAATAGGGGCCAAGTTATCGATCTCCCCCGGGGGCGGGGCCAGGTTGCTTCTCACAAGGGAGGTGGCCGTTAGAGCCGTGAGAAGGACCCTGACTTGCACGACAAAGAGATAATTTTGGGTTGACCACCAACCTTCCTGAAGTTTCTCTTGTAGGTTCACACTTCACTTAATGACCGCTGACTTTTGAAGTGTTTTTGAACCGATGGTCTCTTTCTCCTTCTGTAGACTCATAAGTTCTCAAGAGGCAGCCGTTCTAGTGCCATTTGCTCAGCGTTAAATAGCTTTGCCATAGCCATCGTCTACTTGGTTGCCTACATTTCTTTCTTTTTTCTACAATCTCTTAACTAAAAAAGCTTCCTTTATAAAACCAAAACGGCAGGAAATAATTCAACGGGCAAAACTGAAATCAGGTGCCCCTTTATATTTGAAGTTAAAAAACTTAACGCAAAGCCAGATTCCACATGGCTGTAACTCTTGGCCAAACCTATACTTTCTAATGCACCGATTCCTGTCTATCGTAGCACAAACACGAGGATGTCAATCGTGGGTCACTCTGTCTATCGCGGTGTCATTGGGCCCTCCTTGCACCAAATAAATAGCCAGCAATAAAAGCACATGCCCAAAAGTGACCTGTAGAGAGAGAAGACAAAGCCCATCACGGTTCACCTATGGTAAAGATAGAGAGAGGAAAGTCAGATAGTCACGATAAACACCAAGAGTGTTGTGATAGATAGGCCACTGGATGCGTCGCGATAAACACTAAGAGTGTCATGATAGACAGGCCACTGGGAGCGTCGCGATAAAGACAAAGAGAATCACGATAAACAAGTCCTTCAGAGTGTCGCGATAGAACGGACGCAATAGAGGACATAGACACTCAGTGTGTCGTGATAGACATAGAGTATCACGATAAAACGGTTCTACAGAGTGTCATGAAAGAAAGCAGGCGAAGCTCTTGTCGTTGCTCCTATTAAATTCGAAGTGTCGCACTGCTGGAATATGAGACGACACCGCGGTTGATAGTGCGTCATATCATATATCTGACGTTGCTAGAAACCTCAGATGTCGAGAAAACAAACTTTGCTCCTTCATTGCCTATAAGACCAAAGACATGTAACTTCAATGCATAGGCATTTTTTTGCGTGGTAGGTCTGTATATATCAAATATTTTTAAGTGATGTCTTAATTTGTTCATTGATGGTCTTCGGTGAAATCTTGCTTGCTTGTTTACTTATTTAGTATTTTGAAATCTCAAAATGTCAATCCAATGCTCTATACATTTATTTTGTAGTGGACAAACGATATATAACTATATATGAGATGTTAATTTTTCTTCAATGACAAGGCCTTCATACATGTTTATATTTAGTCTTCCACTTCTTTTTGAAAAGAGGGAAGCTCTGATGTGGAATTGCTTCAATGACATTTATCATCTTCCAATTCTTTTTTTAAAGACGAAAGCTGTAAGGGCTATAGGCCAAGACTAAAATGGAGACTAGTGGTTTTAAACACTAGAAATTATGATCCTAGATGGGGCTATCTATATAAGGTCTTCAAAGCTTAGGTTGGCCTACCCATGTTGTAGGGTCGTGGTACCTTGATCCATGCCAAGAATAATCTCCACCATTGATTTCTAGTTTAAATTCAATGGTAGAAAAGTGGAATCAACAACCATTTGTTTGTCGCCCTTGACCTTGCTTAATCCACTCCTAAGATCAAGGGCTATATCCAATGGCCCATATCATATAAACCCTTCTCCAAGTAAGAAAGTTACTTTTGTTTCTAGCCTTGAGTTGAGTTTATCCTCAAATTGGATCAATCCCAAATCCAATGGCTTAGAATTAAGCTTCCTAACTACCCATCTATGTCTACTCTAGACCTCATATGACCTCAAATTCATGATCCTATCAACGGCCAACACCCTCACATGGCTTCTCACGATGGGGGCCTTACGCAATGGAGTGTCATGGAACAATGGTGGTGCTACATGAGGATGATCCATTGAGCATATCTAACAATAAGCACATTGAGGATGTCTACCTTTGATAAAACTTTTTTGGCTATGACCAATGATCAAATGCATATGAGATCTAAGTCTATAAACAAGGAATTTGGTATAAATTTTGTAGATGGTTTGCAGGCAAGTGGATCTCTGATTAGAAAACTCTAAATTTTTGTTTATTTTGTGATTAGCCCTATAATGCCACATTTAAAAATTTCATGAAATGAAGCCTTTTATTGACCCAATCCCAAATGACCTTAAGCAAAGGGGGTAATCTTACCTTGGAAGCATTGGGTAATCTTGATAGAGATCCTATGGTCTTGTTCCTTTTAAATTTATTGAGGTCCCAAGGTATCTCCTTAGGCAAGATGGGCTCTTCAAATTGACAAGCTAGCTCAATAGGAAGAGTTCTAGGTCTGATCTTTGATATGAACTTTCCTACTAGGAAGATTGGAGGCCAAAAGTGGGGAGAAGTGTTCAAAATGTAATATCTTTTTTGAGTCTAGTTAGATTATGCCTTTTTTTATGTAGTACCTAGGATGGAATCTCTAGGCTTATGAGGCTTGAGGCAATTGAATAGTCTTGTAGGGCTTAATGATCATCCTAAAAAAGGTTAGCAATAGTTCGTTGCGCTTTAGCCATTTGGATTTTAGTGGCTTTAATTTGGTTTTTAATGAATTTTGCCATCACAAAGCTACCAACATTCATGGCATTGATCCAAGCTTCATAATTAAATTTAATTTTGCTTCTTCTATACTCTTTTAAGTGCTTTACTTATGTTCATTAAAGAATTTCCTTATGAAATATTGATATCCATCCACTTTTTTTGAGTAAGGGAGGAAAATCAATCAAGGATTCTCTCTATTTTATCATCAATTATGCTTCTAATAATCTCAAACCTAAGGAGAACGTGATTAATCCTTGTGCATGTACCGTTAAACATATTTTTAGTGAGCTCAAGATCTACACCTATGGGAAGGTGGTCTAAGACAAAGATTTATTGATTGACTCTAATTTTGTAGTGGGTCAAAGCATCTAAAGTCCTTTTGACACATACCCTATCAAGTCTAGTCATAGGGTTTAGAGGGAGGTAAGATTAGTGAACCAATTAAAGGAAAAAGAATCCAATGCATTAGTGAACCACGTTTGTCTCATTCTGTTCATTGAATGATCTCAATTGATCCTCTTTTTGGTGGACTAGAAAGAATAGGTTTCACATATCTATCATTAATCAAATAGTGAAACCCTCTTCCTTGAAGATATGTAATGATGCTAAACTTCCAAGCTTGATAGATGTTATTATCTAGTTTATCAATTTGTGTCATGTAAAAAAAAATAGTTGTCCTTCCCTTTAACTTGTGTAATTGACAACAAGCATGAAGAAATATCTTTGGCTCCAAACTTTGTACTTGTATGACCATAAATGGTTGATGTACGACCTTGAACTTCTTGTTTGAGGAAGATGGATCCTTATGAATTATACACAATTGAAGAAGTTGATGAAGCTTTAGTATATGATGCCAATGCTGGAGAATTCACTCTTCTATAGTAGGTTAGAAGGCTCTGGACCTCCACAAGATTTTGAGTATGTCCACATAAAAGTTTTCAAATGGTAGTAGCATGTTGCCAAAGGCACATCTATCCATCTATCTATCTATTGATCCATCCATCCATCCATCCATCCATCCATCCGTTCATCCATCCTTCCATATTTCTATCTTTATATCTATCTATCTATCTATCTATCTATCTATCTATCTATCTATCTATCTATCTATCTATCTATCTATCTATCTATCTATCTATCTATCTATCTATCTATCTATCTATCTATCTATCTATCTATCTATCTATCTATCTATCTATCTATCTATCTATCTATCTATCTATCTATCTATCTATCTATCTATCTATCTATCTATCTATCTATCTATCTATCTATCTATCTATCTATCTATCTATCTATCTATCTATCTATCTATCTATCTATCTATCTATCTATCTATCTATCTATCTATCTATCTATCTATCTATCTATCTGTCTATCTGTCTATCTGTCTATCTGTCTGTCTGTCTGTCTGTCTGTCTGTCTGTCTGTCTGTCTGTCTGTCTGTCTGTCTGTCTGTCTGTCTGTCTGTCTGTCTATCTATCTATCTGTCTATCTGTCTATCTGTCTATCTGTCTATCTGTCTATCTGTCTATCTGTCTATCTGTCTATCTGTCTATCTATCTATCTATCTATCTATCTATCTATCTATCTATCTATCTATCTATCTATCTATCTATCTATCTGTCTGTCTGTCTGTCTATATAATAAAATCCTTTTAGATAAAGGTATTAGATACATAGAACTTCTAATATGTTGTTGGAATCAAGAATTGTCTCAATAAATGTAGAGAATTCACTATTACAAGTTATAGAATTTTGTCATATTGTTAACCACAAATACACAATGTGAGATATGTTGGGTAATCATACAAGAATTCAATTCATAAATTTCCATTATGCATGAAAATATCAAACATATTAGAAAAAATAACTTTAAAATGAATGCCTGTAAACAAGATTTGGATTCGTATCAAAGAGTTATGTAAGTTGAAAGTTGGGCCTAATTTCACCTATCATCTATTGGCCACACATATGAATCTATCTTGCACAACTCCTTTCATGAGATTTTTAGCTCTTTTAATATAATATTATTTTGTTGACCATCTTAGCTAGATGTATATTTAGCCTCCTTGAGTTTGTGATTACTTTTTCTTAGTAAAACATGATTTTTTCTTGCTTGCTAAGCTATTGTAGTAATAAAGCCACTCTTTTCACCAAGTTTTTATAAAATCTTGTGAAAATAACATCTCGAAACTTTCTTTGTGAGTGTACCTTGATTTTTTTAGTGAAAGAACGTGCTTTTCACAAGTTTTCTTTGAAGTTTTTCCAAACCAACATCTCAAATGTGGGGATGTCCATGTTTCCACCTTAAAGCCTTTGATTCCAAGGCTCAAGCACCTTCAAATACTTAATACTTGTTCAAATACCTACAAAAAACTCAAACAAGAGGGTAGGGCTCAACGTGAGTAGTTTGCCTAGCACATTTTTCAAAATTCTCATCCTTAAGTTTCAAGTGGTATGAGCCATAATCCAATCAGGCTATTGAAGATGCATTAGGTCCATCAATTCCTTTAGTGATCACGTCTACAATTTGATCATTAGATCCAACAAAACTAATATTTATCTCATGACCAAGAACATTCTCTTTGACATAGTGACAAACACTTCTATATGTTTAATTATAGCTTGAAACAAAGAGTTTGACATCATATGAATTGAACTCTTGTTAGCACCATAAATGATGGGTGTCTCACCCTTGATGTGTAAATCTTCAAGCGGATCTTTAAGACATATAACCTCCATTGCAACCATCTCTAAGCCTTTGTACTTTGTGTGTATGGATGAAAGTGCAATAGTTGCTTGTTTCTTTGAACTACACAAGAAGATAGTTTTGTTTCCAAGCACCATGAAAAATCCACACTTTAATCCTTTGTCATCAATGCTAACTGCCCAATCTGCATCACTAAATCTTTCAAAATCTAAACTAGTATCTTAAGAATAAAATACACATTCATTTACAGTTTTTTTCAAGTATATGAGTGCTCTCTTTGTAGCTTGCATACACAGTAACCTTGGATCATACATCAACTTTGATAATAGTCCAACTTCATAAGATACATTAGGTCCTATAATTGTAACATATATAAGAAAATAAAACAATGATCAATAAACATTAACCTCTTCAACATTTTCTTCCGTTTTAGCACTAAACTTAACATTAGGTTAAATTGGAGTAGACACATATTTACAATACTTCATACCAAACATTTTAAGCATATCTCCAATGTACTTTCTTTCTATTATTCATATATCTTATTCAACATAATTAATTTAATAGCAATATCTAAAAGAACAAAAATAATAATTTTTAACTTGTTCAATGTTTTCTTCACAATCACTTTTGAGTGTCAAATCATTAATGCTAATGCATATGTAAACACAAAACCCACTATTAATATTCTTGACTATTAAATTTTGATTTGCATGGCTTTCTATACAAGCTTGCATAATCAAATCCTTTACAAGCCTAGAATTCCATGGACTTGGAGCATGTTTTAAACCGTGAAAAGCTCTTTTCATTTTGCATACATAATCGCAATGAAATTTATGCAAATACCCTTGTGATTGTGATATGTATACCTTTTCTTCAAGCTCACCATTGAGAAATGCACTATTTATGCCAAGCTAGTTTATCTTCCAAGCTTTAATTGTGGCCACACCAAGCAATGACCTCATTGTATACATCCTTGCAATACGATTGAAAGATTCTATGCAATTCCATGAATTTGTGCATCTCCTTTATCAACTAACTTGGCTTGGTACCTTGATATTGAGCCCCCGCTATTCTAAACACCCACATACATCTAGAAAAAGAGCTTTAAAATGAGTGCGTATGAGCAAGTTTTCGCTTCATAATCACAAAATTACACAAGGTCATGTTGGGTCTAATTTTTACTAGCCTCTATTGAGAACATATATTAGCTTATCTTGTACAACTCCATTCACGAGATTTTCACCTCTTTTAAACTCTTATTTTTGTATTGAGGACCTTAGCAGCATGTATATTTAGCCTCCTTGAGTTCTCCATTGATTTTGCCTTGCTTGTACCTTGATTTTCTTATCAAAACATAGGTTTCCCTTGTTTTTTAAGTCAGCATAGCCATAAATCCACGTTTTTCACCAACTTTATTTGAATTTTTTTTTCCAAATTAAGACCTCAAATGTAAAATATCCATCTTTGCACCTCGTAGGCTTTGTTCCTAAAATTCAAGGTCCTTTAATTACTTGAAACTTGCTCAAATACATGCAAAGCAACTTAAAAAAGAGGGGTGGGGCTCTATATGAGTAGTTTTTCAAGCACATTCTTCAACAAAAATGTGATTGGAAATTACTATGGAATTGATCAATTCAATGGAAAATATATTTGCATTTTCAGACCTTAGAATAGGGTGTCTCCACATTGTCATGCCCTTATTGTGTAGTTAAGTACACCAATAATTGCACCATAATTATTCTAATTCATTTCACTCTCTGCACAAATAGAGCCACATTATACAACCATGCAAAGGATACATTCTTGGTTAAGGCACATGCAATACAACTTAATCCTTCCACCATCAAGTATAGAGATATATTATGCAAATATCCATAAAAACATGGTTTTTGAAGCCCATGCATAATAGAGAATTTCACATCCAACATCAAATCAAGTAGTACTACTTTTTCCTATAGATATGCACATCTTCTTATATCACAAATGAAGTTCAAAGGAGTAGATTTCAAAGTAACATCTATTGGTACATAAATGCTTCCGATTCACAGATCATTTGGCATCATAAACACAATAAATGTCACCATGATCATCAATGTGAAACAAATCCTAATTAATTTAGACATGAAGCACAAGAAAACCAATCTTTTGGTTCCTAATCTAAATTCCTCCCAATTTGGTGATCAACCATGCTCAGCTTTGAAAAGTAAAATAGGGTCTATCAAGGATAAAAAAACTATGGGTGAAGAGTTGTTGGAAGGAAACACCATGAATAGATAAAAGAATGCAATGAATAATCAAAGAAGGAAACAAGTGAGGAGATTTCCAAGGAAAATAGGAGAAAATAAATCATCAAGATTTGCGCATCAAGGTCCAAGAAAATTTTTATTTAGATTCTCACTTTGAATAGGCTTTAATACTAGAAAATAATCTCATTTTGTATTTTGAGGAGAATAAACTCTATCTTGAGTCTTCAAGACTTGAGAGCACTTATATGTTTTTCTAATATTTTATAAGATCATTTGGATCTCAAATCAGAGATGTTTTGAGCAAGCAAGATTTTTTTAAAAGACTAGTTTAGATCTTAGATGTGGACAAGTCATTTCGGATACTTATAAATACCAATCGGATCCCATTTTGTAAAAGCTGTTGATATTGACAATAGAAGATCTTGAAATTCATGCATGAACTTCTCCATGATTTTTCACTTTCCCTCTCTTCTTCTTTAGCATTTGTGATGTTTTTGGGGGCTGTAACCCTATATCTATGCTTAAACAATGTCTTATTTGAATTTCACATATATTTTCTCACATGAAACATGTGATTTTTTCAAATGCTCACCATTCCATTTGTTGGAGCAAGTCTATGACAAGCCTAAGTATTGGCTTGAGTCTCACAAAGTCTTAGAAGAAGTTTTAAAAAGAAGACTATGTAAAGTTCACTTGTGAACTACCTCTTGTAACTTTTGAAGAGTTTACTTAATGTAAAAGTAAGAGAATCTTAAGTGGTTGAGTCCACTTGATCAAGAATGGAAAGAGGAGCCACGAATTCGTGATTTGTGGTAGGTAGAGAATCAAATCAATCATTGATTGATTGGAGAGTGATTGAGGGAAGTTAGCCTCCCAAACTCAACTATAAATAGATGGCAGTTTTAGTCGTGGTTAGAGAGACCTATGTGAAGACCTCCAAGAGCTGAGCTTTATGCCATATCAAGGTGTGATTACAAGGCACACATATGTATCAGTAAGTCCATTGTATTTTACAAGCAATATACTTTCATTTTCATTATCATTTGGGTTCATATTTCCATGTTCTTGTGAAGTGTACTACTCACTGCCATTACTCTCAGTTTTCTCAGTCAGCTTGCAGAGATGTTTTCTCTGAGCTTGGTGCATCATTTTCAGTGATTTAACTTGGTAAAGTTAGCTCTATAAGTCTACTATATGCTCACAAATTTTCATGTCATTTGGATGTTGCAGTCTTCAGTTATGTTCATTTGAAGTCAACAGAGTTTGTTCATCTTCACCTCTCTATCAGGTACGCGACTTTTTTACTCATCTTGTCAGAGGTCTTTCTCAGTGGTTACTTATCCAAATTCAGTGATTTAAAGCTTTTTGGATTCAACTTACTGTCTAGTATAACCATACAAATTTTCATAATCATTGGATTTCTACATTTTGAGTTATGGTGATTTTTTTGCTCACTGGTCTATTTCTGTAGTAGCCCGTGAAAATCGGGATGATGTCATCACTTGTTAAAACTCATTCTCAGTGTGTGCTTTGTTATTTTTGATGAGATTACTCTTGAAAGTTAGCTCTTTAAGCTACCTAGACTTACCCAAGAGAAATTAAGCTAATTGCTGCTGTGCTCAGAGAATTATGTAAAACACTGGACATGTGTATGAACCAAGAATAGCAAGTTTTCACCTCTGAGCTAACTCCAACTTATCTGTTTTGATCTATCTTTTTGAGAGTGATCTTCCAAGGTACATAGGGTGTCTAATACATCCATTGGCAAGCTAAAAGGGCCCACCATCTACTCCTGGAGTTCATTTGGCTGGTGTAGATCAAGGATTTTGCAACACCTCTTCATCTTCAAACACATACTTATCCATCTCTTCACACCATTAAATTTCAATTCATAAGAGAATGCTACAATTGTGGAAAACCAAACAATGTCGAATATTGTTAGTCCAGAGGAGGAGGCATTCATGTTTACAAGATGAATCAAGGTAATTGTGCTAGTACCTAAAAAAAATTAGAGAATGAACACTTGTTTCTGATGCATGGGTCAAATGAAAAGGTTGACACATATCAGACATGATACATAGATAGTGGTTGTAGAAACCACATGAGTTTTAATAGGATTTTCTTCAATTTACACCAACCTGCAACTCAATATTTCTTATGATGTTTGGGTCAAATCTAGCCCATATCATACATGGTACATAATAATGGTTGTAATCACCACATTACTTGTAGATGCATTCTTCAATTTAAGCTCACCACCATTGAAGGAGATTTAGGAAAAGGGAATGCAATTGAGCATATGATCACTCATGTGGCAAATATCCTATCGGATGGATATCAAAGTGCTAAAGTACTTTAAGACGTGTTCCATGTGCCAACCATCACTCAAAACTTGGTGTTAGTTGGAATAATGGTAAAAAGATTCTATGAAGTGAGGTTTAATGATAAAAGGTTTCTTTTCTGAAGAACCCAAGTAGGATTAGCAACTCATTGCAAGAGGAACAAAGCAAGGGAGAGTGCTCCATATGAAGGTGAAACCATCAAACCCTCAAAATGTCTATTTGTCAATTGGAAATGTAGATTGCAAAAGTGGTTTATGGCACAAAAGAATCGGCCACATCCACCTATAAAGGATTCAACAAAAAGGCTTGATAAGTGTCCTAGCTTATTTCACATCATAAAATATGCAGCATTTGTGTCATTCTTGTCAGGTAGGTAAACAAAGTAGATTGACATTAACAAAGGGAAAGAATGTGAGAAATGAAGTGTCAAGTTTCATACATATAGATGCATGAGGAACAACAAGGGAGCCATCTATTGGATGAAATATTTAGTTTGTCACATTCATAGATGACCATTTAAGATTTCTTTTTGTTCTATTGCATGAAGTCAAATCAAAGGTGTTGTATCACTTCGAGAAGTTCAAAAACCATAGCAAAGAAGGATTCATGAAAGTATATCAAGAACTTCAAGTGGGATTGAGGTATAGGGTATTTCCAAATAAAAATTTTGATTTCTTTATAATCATGGCATCAATAAACAATTTAACTACAGGTATACACCTTAACAAAATGGAATGGCAGTGTGAAATAATGGATAGATAGCAAGAGAGGTTAGGGCAATACTAATTGAAATGAATGTGCCTAATTTTTTTTGGTCTAATGTCATATACATTAAAAACACATGTCCATACTCAAGAGTACATACAGTCACAATTTATGACTATTTCTGTGTTCAGAGACCCAAACTTTTACATCTCAAAATGCTTGGTTGTGTGTGTTATGCTCACCTACCACAATAATTTAGGCACAATATAGATCCCAAGTTAGGAATTTACAACACTAATACAAAAGGTTTCATATTTGAAGAGATTTTGCCTCAGTATGGTAGCAAAAACGTTGCAAATAAAAGACATATATGAAGTGGAAAGAAAGTACAAAGCAGAGCAACAGAGAATACAGATAAGTGATCCAACCACTTCAAAAATGACATCCAAGGAGATTATTACATGGCCATGGAAAGTTAAGTTGAGGATTAAGACCAATTGAAGTGAAACTTACAAAAATAAATCCAAAAGTAAAGAGAAAGCAGATGATAAAGGTCACCTATCGGTAGACATGAATTCCATTAGTGATGATGAAATGGATACATTGGAGACTGCATTAGTGAAAGCATCAAAATCATTCCTAGCACATAATGGAGAGTTAAGTTCATTTGATAGAGTCAAATACCTACTTAAAAAATTGACACATGATTCATTCATAGCAAAATGCTATGTATACATGAGTCAAGTCATAGAATGTGAATAACCTAGTTGTTTCGAAGAGGAAAATAAGCACATGTAATGCATGAATCTATGTAGAAGGAATTTAAAGCTTTGAAGGAAAATGATACTTGGACTTGGTACGAAGAAATAAGGACATGCAGATTATAAAAAAAATATGGGTCTATAAGGTAAAAAGACATGCAAAAGAAAG
>CM035410.1:58819985-58822485 GCA_020310875.1 Ceratopteris richardii | reverse complement strand
ACATACACTTCTTTCATGCAAGTCACCATTCAAAAATGCAGTTTTAATGTCCAATTGATGTACATTCCAACCATGATGAGCTGCAAGTGCACAAATGCTCCGAACAGTAGTCATACAACATGTAGGTGCAAAGGTCTCATCAAAATCAATGCCTCTTTCTTGTGCATAATCCTTTGCAACAAGCCTAGCCTTATACCTGTCAACTGTACCATCCGGTTTACGCTTCAACTTGTATACCCACTTAGTGCCAATGGCCTTCTTGCCTGGAGGCAAGTCACATAAAGACCAAGTACCATTCTTCATTATAGCATCATATTCAGATTGCATAGCAGCCATCCAATTTTCTAAATTTTGTGCTTCATCAAACGAAACAGGCTCATTCTCATAACAGAGACTAGATGCAGCCATAGCATAGCAATCTGATACAAAAGAGGCACTATGAGATCCTGAACGAGTACGATATGATAGAGGTGCATCTAAATTACTGTCATGCAAAGTCTACACCAGCCATTTTGGCATAGTTTTTGCATGCTCAATATCAGCTCTCTCATCAACTAGTGCATCATGTAAATCTGCATCAGAAATGGAATGATCTACATCATCACATGAAACCTACAAAGGCTAAGAAGTTGCCTCATTGGGACCAGCACTAGACTATCCACCTTTAAAAAGAGGCAACAAAGTATCATACATGTCTTTGGAGCTAACAGATGTCTCCTTAGTACATGAAAGCAATGGCTGAATAGCATCTTCCACAAAAACAACATCACGACTAACTAGAATGCATGTAGTCTGTGGATGATACAGACGATAGCCTTTACTTTTAGAACTGTACCCAACAAAAATACATTTTACTGCTTTATCATCCAATTTTTTGCGATGTTGTTCAGGCACTAATGCATATGCCAAACAACCAAAAACATGCAGATGAGCAACAGATAGCTTGCGATCATGCCAAGCCTCATATGGAGTGATAGATTGCAACGCTTTAGTGGGACACCTATTCAGTACATATGCTGCACACATGACAACCTCAAGCTAGAAACTATGTGGTAAAGCTTGACTCTTGACCATATACCTTGCCATCTCCATGAGTGACCTGTTCTTTCGTTCAGCAAGTCCATTCTGTTGAGGTGTATACGGCACTGTACACTGGTGTTTTACCCCACGTTCAGCCAAAAATGCATTAAAATCATAAGACATATATTCCCCCCTCGATCTGAACGGAGGGTGCCCATTTTACATGCTGACAGATTTTCAACCAAAACAAAAACTGTTTGAAGCACATGAACACTTCGGACTTTGCCTTCAATGGATATACCCATGCATGCCTGGAAAAATCATCAATGAAAGTCACGAAGTAAAGATAATTTCCAAAAGAAGGTGTCTACATAGGACCACAAACATCACTATGTACAAGCTACAATTTCTGAGTAGCCCAAACTGAACCATCTTTTGGAAATGAGGAATGCTGCATTTTGCCCAAAATACAGCCTTCACAAACATGTTTTCTAGGTGCCTCAAGTTTGCGCAAAGAGGACACCATTTCAGATTTCTGCAGGCGTAGGAAACTAGCAAAATTCAGATGACCAAAGCGTGCATGCCAAAGCTTTGTATCTGAGATAGCCTGAGAATCATGTACTACACATGCCGAATCATTCACATATCTTTCATAGTATATGAGATTATATAGCCCACGACATAAAATGCCAGAAGCAATAATCACATCGCCATTTGACAGATCATGAACTGTACACCTGTCATCAGCAAATTTAACAACCAAGCCAATCTTGGCTAATGCAGAAACTAATAACAGGTTCTTATTGATCCTTGGCACAAATAAAGCATCTGACAAAGTGAAAGAACTACCATCTGCAGTAGTCAAAATGATCTTACCAACTCCCATAACAGGATAAGAGGAGTTGTTGGCGCATGTAACAGTATTCCCTGTAGGGGCAGGCTCAAGTGAAGATAAGAAACTGCGCTGCGAGGTAATATGTTTGGTCGCCCCACTGTCAAAGTACCAAACATCTGAGTCTACTATAGACATGCAGTGCTCATGAGAAGATGGGTCAAAACTGCAAACAGTAGTAAACGCCCATTCTTCTTCCTACACAAGATTAGTAGACTTCGTTTTTGGTGTAGAGGCTTCTGCAACAACCATTCTAGCCTCTTTCTTCTTTGCCTCTTTTGCAGCCAGTTTTGGACAGTTCTTTATGATATGATCATTCCCTTTACAGTACTTACAAAACAATTTCTGCTTTTCTAATTTTTTTTCTCATCTTTGTCTTGGTTCTTCGAATGTGCAACATTTGCAGATTTCTGCTTACTAGTAGAAGAGCTCCATTTTCCTTTGCCCTTCTGACTAGCCAGGAAAGCTTGATCTACAACACACATAATGGACCTGTTCTGCCTAGATTGATCTTCTTTCAACAGAACAGAGACTAACTCCTCAAATGACAAGGCATTTGGATTGCCTTTCATCATCAACTAAAGAGTA